>CM061544.1:43290996-43890996 GCA_030864215.1 Capsicum pubescens | reverse complement strand
GTATACCCTTTCTTAAAAGTCCTCAGGGGCGAAGCTGCCTTTGAGTTAGGGGGTTCACCGAACCTTCTTCAGCGAAAAATTATGTTGTATGTACAGGATTAAAATTATTTTTTTATGTATATATAGTACATATTGAACCCCTTCGATTACTTCGTATGTTTACTTATGAACGAACCCTCTTAGTGAAAAGTCTGACTTCGCCACCGATTGGTTGACTTTGGTAGTATAAATGTTCATAACATAATATTGAACACAATTTAGTTTCTAATTACATCTAAGGTGGACAAAATGTTGGCCTATACCATATTGATTAATAAATTAATAATAATAGTGACTAAAACAATTAACTAAAAAAATTGTATTTCTTTTGTAATTTGGACACTTCATCACAATTAATGGAAACTTCGAGAACATTTCTTAACTAATATTTAGTAAATTGGCAACATCTATTGGGTCTCAATCTAGCCAACTTTTCAATAAAAAAGATATTATAAAACTTTAACCTAACTTTGTGTCTTATCTTAGTTGTTATGTTATTATTATTATTCTAATAAAAGTTGATGTAGAAAAATAATAGACAAGGTCCACTATGGGTTGTACCAATGAGAATTTATTAAAAGATATATCATGTTATAGTCTAGGGTTAGCTTTTAAAAAGACATATATGGCACACTCTAAAAGGCAAATAGTTTTTTCTTTTTTCCTCATCTCGATATTTGATATTCGTATTATATCGGAGAGGATTTAGGTTTAAAATTATAGTGTTTTTAGCACACGTTAAATTTGATGCAGAATAAGTATAATTATATAAGAAATATTTAAAAACTGATATAAGATGGAAAAAAAAAATAGCAGCAGTTAAATCAAGAAGAGAACTGAGTGTTTTAATTTTCAGGCAGAATCTTAAAGCTTTGAGTGTCAATATATGTGTTTGGACCTCCAAAGCATCTACGATCTTTAAATTCTGGGTCCGTCACTGATATTAGAACTCGAGTAATTTAAAATTTGCAATGATCGCATATGGCTCAATTTTGGAACGATGCTCCTAACATGATCGTGTTTCATTCTCAAAGATTCAAATCTGAAATCTCTAATTAATAGAGGAGGAATCTTAACCATTCCACTCTAACTAATTTTTTACAGTTATATTTTTTTTTTCACAGGTTGATTGGGTATTCGACGTAGATTTATCGAGCTCGACTCATGACATACTCATCACACAAAAATAACTTTACGATGATTCAAATCCCTTAATTTTTTTTACAGTTATAATTTTTTTTTCACAGGTCGGTTGGATATTTGATATAGATTTATCAAACTCGACTCATGACATACTGATCACACAAAAATAACTTTACGATAATTCAAACCCCTTAATTTTTTACAATTATAATTTCTTTTTTCACAATTTGCTTGGATATCCGACGTAGATTTATCGAGCTCGACTAATGACATACTGATCACATGAAGATAACTTTACGATGGTTCAAACCCCTTAATTTCCTTTCTTTTTTCACAGGTTGGTTGGATATTCGGTGTAGATTTATCGAACTCGACTCATGACATATGATCACATGAAGATAACTTTAGGATTATTCAAACCCCTTAATTTTTTACAAGTTATAATATTGTACTCCTATATAATAAAGTCAAAACAAGTATGGCCATGATTGAAGTTACAAAAGAGGAAAAAATCAATATTTATCAAAGTGGCTAAAAGGACAGGTGAATGGTCGGCTGGATAAGGCAAAGTTTTTTTTTTATTATTATATTATATATTATATGATATAATTGTCCTAACATTATAATAAAATGTAGGGACATAATACAGTTAATAATAACCAATCAAAATTCAGAAACAGATATATCTCCACTGCCAATATTGATATTGACAACTCAAAAAATAATTGTGGGGCTAAGAGTGATTTGAAATAGCCAATTAGGTTTAAGAAACAGATCTTCATGAAAGGAGAAATATACGTTAACATATTCAGTATAATTTCATAAATAAATAAATTTCGAGAAGGTTAGTGTACGTAAACTTTATTTCTAACTTGTTAGATTAGAGAAAATATTTTTAGAAGACTCTCAAATCAAGAAAAGCGTGTAACAAATCGGATATGAAAAAGAAAATACGATAGTGAAGAATACATGTTGAAAAATAATAGTAAAGAAAAAAAAGGTAGGAACGAAAAATAATACGATATTCAAAATCCAAAAAAGACAACAAATAATAATACACTCAAAAAGACTCACAAATCAAGAAAAGCATAATAAATCTGATATGAAAAGGAAAATACGATAGTGAAGAATGGATGTTGAAAAATAATGAAAGAAAAAAAGTAGCAACGAAAAATAATATGATATCAAAACATAAAAAAACAACAGATAATAATAAACTCAAAAAATTAAAAATAGTCAATAATAATAATTTTTTTTTTTAAAAGAGCAAAAGAAAAGTAATATGAAAAAAAACAAAACAATTGAGATTAATAATGGATTTTCAAAATGAGTCAAGTTCAATGGATATGGTCTCCTCTTTTTTTATTATTATTATTATTATTCTCTCCCTTTTAATTATCTAGTAATATCTATTTGACCTAATTAATTTGGTTTTCCATGTCCACTGAATAAACACTCTCCATTAAAAATACTTTTATTTTTAGGTATTAAAACTAAAAATGTTTAATTAGGAATTAAAAGATGCTAATCGATGATATTTAGTATTTAAAGTTTATGGAATTCTATACTACTCTTAAAATTAATTTATTATAGTGTAATTGAATTTAATATCAAATAATTATATACAAAATACGAGCAGAAACGACTAGATTCGCAAGATCGATTCGTACTTAAAGAGTTGGATCTGTCATATTTAATGGTTATTTTTTTATTTCTTTAAACTATCTAATATTCAATATGTTCACTGACATAACAAATTCGATTCTATGTGTCTAGCCACCAAATCGAAATATTTTCACCTAAATTTATTCTCTTCGTAGAATTATAATTCAAAAATTTTAATTAAAAATAAATAAATATCTTATTCATTCCATCACATTATTGATAAGTTTTTTTTTTCTTTCCTTGTAACTTCATGTAAATAAAAAAAATTATTATTACTAATAAACTTCTTTCAATGACTAGATACAAAGGTCACTTGGTGGTGGTATAGTTGGTATGAATAACCAATCAAAATTCAGAAATAGATCCTAAACAAACTAATAATAAAATATATGTCTCGCAAACATATCAGAGCCAGAATTTTTCACTAAGGGGATTCAAAAATAAACGTACGAACAAATCGAAGGAGATTCAACATCTAGTATATATACATAAAAAATAATTTTAACTATGTAAAAATAGTATAATTTTCTGCCGAAAGAGGTTCGCTGCCCCTACCTCTTAATATACTAAGCTTTCGTTACACAGGATTCAGAGAAGGATCTGATCACGTAAAATTACTTTTTTTAAAAAAAATAATTCGATTACTTTGAATTTGCGTCAAGAAGTCTTACTTTGAAGGTAAAATATTTTTTACCGAAGGCGATTTCATACATGCGGCTCAAACTTGATATATCTGATTAAAACTGAAGAAATATTTACTTATCTTCCACAATATTTGATTGCGTGTATACAAACGTTTAATCGACAAAAGAAAAAATAACTACTTAATTTGACTATTAATGTAGTTACTAAAATTACCCTTCAATTAATTAAAATTTGCGTCAAAAAGTTCTACTGTGAAGGTTCGACATTTCTACCAAAAGTATTGTCATATCTATGGCTCAAACTCGAGATCTATGATGGTATATAAATAAATATATATAAAAGGTTGAATAGACAAAAAGAAAACAACACTTTGACTATTAACTTAATTAGTTACTAAAATACCCTTCCATAAGTACATGGAAAAAAACAAAATGCCCATTAAAACATTTAGGGTAATTGGAATTTGGAAATTACATCCTAAAAACAAAAACAAACTATTTTCCTTTCTTAATTAATTAATTAACTTCAAACAACTCAGTGCATCAAAGTTTTCACATCTTAATTAACTAAAAACGAAGGAACGATGCCGTATCGTGAATCGTGTCCGATAAAATCTCCGCCAGAGAATATCTGATCGATGTCCTCGCAGTCAATGCCTCGAGCGCCGTCGCCGTTGTCGTCATTTCTCTTAGCGAAACGACCTTTAATTCTTGGCCTTGTTTCAGCATAAGCTTTTCTAGAAGCGTATCGAATAGTCTTTTCGAATTTTCGATTTTTCTTCTTTTCTCTATATCGTAAAACTCTTGCTTCTCTGTCTAAACCGAGTAATTTTTCGCCCGTCGAATTTGGTAAATCAACATTGTTATTCACATTTTTCATATATGGATATGATATTTCTGAAATTGAACTTCCATCTGGTACTATTCCAACATCTAATGATGATGACACCTGAAAATTCAAAAAAAAGAAATGCAAAATTTTTAGCTTAATTTTCAACAAATTGTAAAACTTAGAGCTAGTAAACTAATGAAAAATTAACTCAAATTTCAAGAAAATGCAAATTTGCTGGTAAAATAAAGGGAAATTAGTTCAAATTACAAAAAAAAAAAAAATTAATAACGTGACGTCTGAATCAGTTTGTCTTTGGCTCCGTTAAGAATTAAACTTGAAATCTTATAGTGTTCGATTCACGTCATCGACTACTAGAGCACACCCTCTAGGTCTCAAATTTCAAATTAGGGTGTTGGTAAAATGATAAAATTTTAGCTTAAATCAAGAAAATTAGCTCAAATTTCAAGAAAATACAAAAAAACAAAAATCAAGATATATTAGCTTAATTTCAAGAAAATTCAAAAAAAAAAAAAACAGGAATCAAGAAATATTAGCTTAATTTCAAGAAAATTAGCTCAAATTCCAAGAAGATTAAAAAAATGAAAAATTAGTTTAATTTCAAGAAAATGCAATTTTGGGTGCTACTAAATTGATGGGGTCTTCAAAAAAAAATAAAAAAAAATTAGATTAATTTCAATAAAATGAACTTTTTGGTGTTTGTAAAATGCTAAGTTTTAACCAAAAAGAAGAAAAAAACAAAAAAACTAACTTTGGGTACTTACACTGATTGATGGGGTGTTGTAAGATTTGATATGAGATTGAGTGAAATCAATCTCAAAATGTTTTTCTTGATGATGAAATGGCAATGGTTTTATTGTACTAGTTGTTGTAGTGGTAGTAGTTGTTTGTACTGGTACAACACTATCATTTGATGGATTGTAATGAGGTACTTGTGATTGTGTGTCTATAGACACAACAGTAGAGTAATCAAAATCAAGAAAGTTGTTTTCTGAATCTGAAAAAATGAAATCCATTGATGGTTTCATTTCTGTAACTAATGGAAGTTTTGATGTTGTTATTGTATTTGGTGGAATCCATTGTTTTGTGTTGTTGTTGTAGCTCTCTTCATGATGTCCTAGACATGGGGCTATGTCTCTGGTCGTGGTTAGGTCGACGAGGAGGGTGGCAGCGGTGGATTTGACGACGGATTCGATGGGGTGGTAGAAGGGGACGACGGGGACCCGCTCGTGGCGCTGTGCGAGCGGGTTGGCGGAGTGGATGTCGCGGTCGCATGCGACGCAGAGGGCGGCAGCGTCGGCCCTGCAGGTGACGCTAGCCGCCGCTTGCTCGCAGACCTCGCACACCCAGACACGCTCGTGCCTGGCGTGCTGACGCGTGTCGCAAGCCAAGCAAACGAACGTGTTGTCCGTGCGACAAAAGACCAGCGCGGCGGCCAGATTGCAACACCCGCATGGCTTCGCCATCCCGGCCGCCCCACCCCCGCCCCCGGCCCATACGCCGGGGAAACAATTGGAACCTTCTCTCAACATCCCCATTTTCTTCTTCTTCTTGTTTTATTTGATTTTTTTTTTTTCTTTCTAAAGCCTAATGCTTATTTGCTAAACTTTGTTAGTGAGGTATTTTTGTTTGTGATTTTTGCAAAATGAACAGCTATTGCTTGTTCTTCTTAAGGGAAAACTTGATGCTGACGAGTATGAGAGTGCCACGTGGGTTGAATTTTGGCCACAAAAAAGATTTATGACAAAGCAATGATATTATTTTGTATTAATTGTCATATGTCTGTGCCGACGTAGGGCCCACTTTGAGGGCATTGGGTGGTTTTGTTTTTTACTTTATTTTATTGGAGTGTGTGGTGTGGGTGGGTGGAGCCGCAACAACAATCAGTATTTTCACTAAGGAGGTTTCGTATCTAATTAAAAAATATTCGAACTAATTGAATGAGGTTCAACATCTACTATATATTATATAGTTTTCTGTTGCAGAAGGATCAGATGAATTGCCGACTCAAAGGTGACTCCGCCCCTAGGCTGGGTTGGGGGTGGGTGGGGTGGGGCCGCAACGATAACAAGTATTTTCACTAAGGGAGTTTCGTATTTGATTAGAAAAATGTTCGAACCTCCTGAATGAGGTTCAACGTCTACTATATATTATATAGTTTTTTGTTGCAGAAGATTCAGATGAATTGTCGACTCAAAGATGACTCCACCCCTAGGCTGGGTTGGGGGTGGGTGGGGTGGGGCCGTAACGATAACAAGTATTTTCACTAAGGGAGTTTCGTATCTGATTAGAAAAACGTTCGAACCAGCTGAATGAGGTTTAACATCTAACTATATATATTATATAATTTTTTGTCGTAAGAGGTTCAGGTGAATCGCTGGACTCAAAGGTGACTCCACCCCTAGGTTGGCGTGGGGGTGAGGGGTATAGGGGCGACTTATTCAAATATTTCTTTTGGTCAAAAGAAAAAAGAAATCTAGTGTTAGATCACGAGAAGCGTGAGAAGTGAAAAAAAGTTAGGCAATTTACTTTATCATAAAGATCAAATGTTAATAAAGTTTTATAGCTTTTCTACTAAAGTTGGCTAGTTGAGGATAGTAAAATGATATCATAATACTATTATTCTTTATTTCAATTCGATGTTTTGATATTCGTATTAAAACGATTACTTATAATTTAAGTTTGTGCCCTTTAAAGCTCGTTAGAAAAAGAGAAAAATATTTAATACCCTCGTAACTATAACCAAATTTGCTACGACACATTCTAACTTCACAAGGATCTTATTACCCCTTGAACTCAATTTTAACGTATTTTTAGCTGACGTGACACCTTTTTAGCTGACGTGACACCTTTTTAGCTGACGTGATCCTCATTTTTATATAATAAAGGTGTCGTGCCAGTACAAAAGAGTGATAAAAATACGCTAAAAATTGAGTTCGGAGAACCCTTGTCAAATTGGAGTGTGTCGTAGCAACTTTAGTCATAATTCGAAGGAGTACTAGATACTTATCTCTTAAAAAAAAAAATACTCCTTATAATAACATATTTTACTCAAAATTCAATTTGTTGTATATAATCATAACACTATCGAGATAATGGCGATAAATTTATGTAATATTTTTTTACATAAAAGTAATTAAAGTCTATCTACTATATAGTATAGGTCATAAAACTAGTTTGTTACTTAAAATAATTGACCACTTATAGTGGATAATTTACGATCATACTTAAAATTAATCAAAGAAAGGCGTTGATGAGGTAAAGGTTGAGAGAATGTTAAGAGTAAATAGTTGTTCCCAATTAATCGCCCTAAAGATGAACTAGAATTCTCGAGATGCATAGAGGTTCTACGGAGTCTTCTTTATCAGGATAAAGCGACCCGCGACCCACACCCAATATCTAACATTTATTATCTAAAGAAGAATACAAATTACATTTAAAAGATTAGTTGAACAATTAAAACATTTGAAAAGACTTATTGGATCAACTTTGTTTTTTTTTTAAAAAAATAAAAAATAAGTTGTGCCATGAGGGCAAAGGAATTGCAAGTACCCTATTTAATTTTCCCTACATTGAATTCCAAGTTTTTTTTTTTTTTTTAAGTTTCTTATAAGAATTCAACGTTGAGTGTTCAGTATTCGTATGAGGTCTGACTAAATTTTAAGAAAAAAATAACATAAATATACACCTTAATTTATTATATTTATACTAATATCCAATCTTATAAAGTAATTACAAAAATCTCAACTAATTATGTATCTTCTTTGGATGTATCAGGAAACTAATTTTGTATCTCGACAGTCCAAAATAAAAAACAATGTATCGAAAGCTAATTATGTATTTTTTACAAAGAAAAAATGTATCTTTGTTGGATGTATTATGCATCTCGATAGACCCAAAAAGAAAAATATATCGAGAGCTAATAATGTGTCTTTATAAAGAAAAAAATGTACCTTCGTTGGATATATAGAAAGCTAATTATGTATCTCGACTGATTTAGAATAGAGATTTTCAGTTATTATGCAAAATGTTGAGATTTTCTGTAATTAAGCTCCAAAATATCGAAATTTATGCTGTTTAATTTGCATATTGCAAGGCCCATTTCTGAAGGCAACGTTTCAAACATTGAATAACGAAAGCCTGGACACTATTTCTATTTTGGATGCCAATTATTTTAATTAAATCTTTCCCTTTCCTAGTATAAAATAAAAAGAAGTTTCTTGAAACTAAAAGTATATAATTATAGCATTTTTTTCAAATGATAGAGATGGATGGTTATATAAATTTAAAATACGTGCGTTTGTTGAAAAAGAAAAAAGAATTTAAATTATGATGAAATTTGCTGCGATGCACTTTAACTTTACGGGGTTTTATTACTTTTGAATTAAATTTTAATATATTTTTTTCATCCTTTTAACTGATGTGACACCTTTTATCAATCTTTTAGCTGACGTGACACCTTTGATGTAGGTCTCATTTTATATAATAAATGAGTCACATCAACACAAAAGTGTGATGAAAATACGCTAAAATTGAGTCAATGGGGGTAATAGGACCCCTGTGAAATTGAAGTGTGTCGTAGCAACTTTGATCATAGTTTGAGGGGTACTGAATACTTATCTCTTTATAGAATTATATCTCGAAAGGTTAATAACTAATAGTTATTATTTCAGAAAATTATTTTGTGTTGAATAAAATTGAAATCAATAAACAAAGTTACTTTATGAGATTTTAATTTTACCTTTTTTTTTTATATAAGTACTTAGTAATTATTATAATTTGTACTACTTGATATAGAACATATCTAGAACTACTTACAATTAGGGGTGGGCATGATATGGTATATATCGAATACCAGATCGAAATTAAAAAATTTTATACCACGGTATAGATGTTATGATATTTGATAGGAATTTTAAATTATTTTGGTATTTGGTACGATATTTGGTATTTATGCAATAAATACCGAAATACTGTATATCGTACCGAAGTTTTTTAATAACATATAAAACCCCTATATATATTATATTTAAGATTATTAAATATATTTATATATCATTCATTAGCCAATTGTACACAAAAGTAGCTTTTATTCAAAAAAAAAAAAAATTTTGGGAAGCTTATTATTTAAGAGTACTATGCTTAAGTTTAGGTATTGTTGTTAAGAGTTTGCATCTCGGACTATTCAATCGTGATTGAAATATTATTTTTGTGTAATTTATTAACAAAAATAGTTGTTAGTCTAATATGATTGAAATGTTTTTAAAATTTAACGTTATGGTTTTTTATATGAATATATATAATTAGAAATCAAATAAAGTATGGTTACCGAATTACCATACCGTAAAATACCGAAACTGAATTTAAAAATACCAAACCATATCAAACTAATTTGATATGATATTGTTATTTTAAATACCAAAAACCAAAATTACCATACCAAAATTTAAAATACCATACTGTACCATAACATGCCCACCCCTACTTACAATACAGTTGCAACATGTAAGTATTAATTAATGAAGCAGACAGTTCATATATACTTGTAAAGTATGAGTAAACAGAGTGGACCATGTGACCTACCAATTGCTATACATTTTTTATTAAAATTGAAAAATCCTCTTCTTTTTTATTAGTTTAACCATGTCGAATTTCAATATACCTTTGTGGCTCGGTCTTTTTATGAATTCCGCATATAACGAAAACGTAGGTGCATGAGGTAACATATACCTCTTGTGGCTCGGTCCTTCTCCGAATTCTGCATATAGTGAAAGTGTTAGGTGCATGAGGTAACATGTACCTCTTGTGGCTCGGCCCTTCTCCGAATTCTGCATATAGTGAAAGCGTTAGATGCACGAGGTAACATGTACCTCTTGTGGCTCGGTCCTTCTTCGAGTTCCGCATATAGGGAAAGCTTAGGTGAACGAGATAACATATACGTCTTGTGGCGCGATCCTTCTTCGAATTCCGCTTTAGGTGCACGAGGTAACGTATACCTCTTGTGGCTCGGTCGCCCTTCTTCGAATTTCGCATATAGCGAAAGCTTTAGGTGCACGAGGTAACATATACCTCTTGTGGCTCGGCCCTTCTCCGAATTCCGCATATAGTAAAAGTGTTAGGTGCACGAGGTAACATGTACCTCTTGTGGCTCGACCCTTCTCGGAATTCCGCATATAGCAAAAGCTTAAGGTGTTCGAGGTTGTCCTTTTAACCGTATTGAAATCCAATGCCTAACGTCCCCGTTATTTAACGTAGAATTAATGGTGATAGAATTGATACATATAATTTTTTATTATTTTTTTTTTTATTTGTAGGGATTAGGGTTTCGATGAACTTCAGATGGAGGTTGGTTAAAGATGACTACGAAAAAACTGTTGTAAAGTTTTATTTTTCGTTCTATCAACGATCAATAATAACTAGAACTTGTTGTTCGATTAATTCAACTTTACGTCACATAAAATTTATTTTAAGAAAAAACGTTGCTAATCATAAATTATTTGATGTTTACACCAAGTCATACTAATATAGGGTGGTTAATTAACAAGTTGAGATGATAATTCCTATCAATTAATTAATTGTGATTTAGTGATAATTGTGTTACACAATTTGTGTATGTGATAATCGTGCTTTGTATTCATTGAAATGACTTTTGTTTAGGTTTAAGTTAGTTAATTCATAAAGGAAGATCTAATATGCTAAAGAAAATTGGAGCTATACCCAAATAAAGGTCTCGGATTCAAGTCCTGTGTATGGAAAAAATTCCGTCGAGAGCGTTACCCCCAAAATGGGTTTTGCAGTATGCAATCTGGATTAGTCAGAGCTCCAATACAGATATCAAACACCGAAGAATGAGTTCTGCAATGTGCAATCTGAATTAGTCAGAGCTTTAATGCGGGTATCGAACACCGAGTGAGAACGTCACCCCAGAATGGGCTTTGCAGTGTGCAGATCGAATTAGTCAAAGCTCCAATGCGAGTACCAAACACTGAAAAATGGGCTCTGCAGTGTGCAATCTAAATTAAGCAGAATTTCAATGCAAGTACCGAACATCGAGTGGGAGCGTCACCCCAAAATGGACCTTGCAGTGTGCAATCCGGATTAGTTAGAGCTTCAATGCGGGTACCGAACATCGAGGAATGAGCTCTGCAGACTGCAGTATGCAATCTGGATTAGTCAGAGCTTCAATATGGACACCAAACACCGAATTAGATTGATAAGAAGATTTTTATTACATTGAAAGATTTGGAAAAGGAAAAAAAAAGTGATATTTCTTCATTTATTATTACTTTTTTTTTTAATTTGATTTTATCTATTTATTTATTTATTTATTTATTTATTTATTTATTTATTTATTTCTTGTATAAAGTGGACAATTGGGTCCCTTATTTGTTCTCGTGATATATAGCAGGGTGGGTCCACTGTCACGTGCTTCACCAGCTATTTGACGGGTCAAGGTATTATTATTATTATTTTTTTAAAAGAGCTTATATAAATTATATATATGCTTAAATAAAGTTATTTTAAAAAATATATTTGAACGATACTATCAAATGTCGGGTATTTATTATAATAATATTTTGTCGTAACAATCAAATTTTATTAGAATTTATTTTTCATGTTATGTTACATTATATGTTCTCTATAGTAACAAAAAGAACCAACAAATAACGTCGTTATAACTCTTTTGATGAAAAAGAATCCGACTAAGTCAATTCATATCGAAAAGTAGCCTCTTAGCGAAGACAATTCTACAATCAAAACTTGAATTTGAGACCTTCAATTGAAGATAAATGAATAACCGCTCCACAAAGTCCTGTTTTATATAAGCACGAGTCATCAAAACTATATTACTAGTATTCAGTACACCCTCGAACTATGACAATAGTTGTTACGACATACTCCAACTTTATAGGGGGGTCTATTACTCCCCTAAAGGCCTAAACTCAATTTTAACGTATTTTATCACACTTTTGTGTTGACGTGACACATTTTATTACATAAAATGAGGCTCACATCAAATGTGTCATGTCAGCTAAAAATATTGACAAAAAATGTCACATCAGCTAAAAAGAATGACAAAAATATGCTAAAATTTAGTTCAGGGGTAATAGAATCCCCGTGAACTTGAAGTGTGTCGTAGTAAATTTAATCATAGTTCAGAGACTACTAAATACTTTACTCTTTAGAAAGTGTTGTTAGTAACATAGTTTTGATGTACATGGCAGTATAGACATGGTTCATTCATAGTAGAGTTAGGGCGGAGCTACAATTTTACTTATGAGTTCGGTGTAAGTCAATAATTTTATTTGGATTTGTTGACATGTCATGTGTCGTCGATGTTTCTATGGTCATATCGAATTTTGAACCTTCTAGTTTTGTATCTTTTAACATCCGATATTTATTATTAGCCAGGCTAGTTCAAATTCGTCTGACGTAGGATCTATTAAACGGGGAAGTAAGCATATCCTAACGAATTTTTTTCATTACTCGTGCTCGCATGCACAACCTTTAGCTAAGGTATCGCGTGGTTGCCTTGAATTTTTTTTCCTCATTTCACCGTTATTTATTTCTTAAAAATCATATTTTATCCTTTGTCTTACCCTTTTGTAGCAGTTCTATCTTATATCCTACATTTCTAGTAGGTTTGTTAGATTATGTAACGACGAAAAATAAATTCAAACATTATATTCATTAAAACAATACAATATCATATAATATAACACAATATCGAATAATATCATACATTGTGAAACAATACGTAACGGCCGTCCAAAGAGATGAGATTATAGCTAATTCTGTTTATAACATTTTTGAATTTGAGTCAAAGAAATACAAAGAGGATCATTGTGTTGGGCCAAATCCATAAATGGGCTACAACAAATATGTCCATTGGGCCAATTGGGTCAATTGGGCCAAATGCATAAATGGACTAGAACAAATAGTCCATTGGGCCAATTGGGTCAAAATGCAATTTCTTGACAATCAATCATCAAAGAGAAATTGACACATTTGAGTTCTACAAACAGCCACCTTACTGCTATATTGACACATTGAGATCCTTCTGAATGAGCTAAGAGAATCTTATTTATTCTCTTTCGTTTTGTTAATTAAGGAAATAACCGAAAAATTAAAAAGCAAGTACAAAAATGAGTTATAACTCCCGGTATAGAGACTATGGTACGATGAATATCAACATTTTGTTTGTTCGGTTTGATTGTGTCGTAGCTTTTATAATTTGGATGTTGTTTTGATGAACTACTGATATTGATCGCCAAAAAAAGATGGTAGGTACAGCTAGGTCATGAACAACCAACCACCGTACTGTAAAAATCGGATAAGTTCTATATATAGTCATGACTTGTTGCATTTTGGAATCAAAGTATTACTCCTTGGTGTTCTTTGTATCATGAATTGGTTAATTTAGAACTGTAAAGTTTGGCTCATTGATGATATACATTAAATATACATTATAATGCATATAGGAAAATAACTTATTCTTTTTTTTTTTTTGCAATATTAAGAGCATTTAGTGACATGTCACATGGAGGGGCGGAGCTAGCTTGGACCCCGGGGTGTCACCCGAACCCCCTCTATAGAAAATTATGCTATTTATATATGGTTGAAATCATTTTTTATGTATATACAGTAGATATTGAATCCTCTTCGGTTAGTTCGTGTATTTACTTTTTATATTTTGAACCCCTTAATGAAAATCGTAACTCTGTCGCTGGTCACATGGACATACCAAAAGGAGATAGGCTTGTGCTGAGGGGTTTAAACGTTTATTGATAACATGTAGTGAAGCAAGACGAAAGGAAGCTTGGCAGGTCAGAAGCAGTGACGAAGCTAGAATTTTAACTAAGGGGGTTCAAAATCGAAAGAAGTAAGCACACGAACTAGCTGAAAGGGGTTCAACGTCAATAATATATACATAAAAAAATAATTCTAACCATATATAAACAGTGTAATTTTCCGTCGAAGGAGGTTCATCAGCCATAAGGTAGCTCCGCCCCTGGTCAGAAGTTCTCGGTGGATGTTGATTCTAGGATGGATCTACAAGATGATGGTAAATCAATTTTCTTACTTAGAATTCGGAAACTACCTCTATTCCTATTTAGGCGTTCAGGCAGAAAATGGCTTGATGAACCGTTCACCACGCACCGACCACTATTCACTTGCTTATCTTAGATGTTGTAAGTACATAATGCCCCATAAGTAGGTTGTTTTTATTGGCATGTAGTCCAAGATAACTGCAATAAACCAGTCATGATTTCACCAAATAGAACACGTACGATGATTGAGTAGTTTCAGCCTATGTTGCTCGGACTCATCAAAAATGTCAATGGGTGTCTGTCAGATTCGCCAAAATTAGTGTATTTTTGACGAATCCGACGCGGGTGCGGCATAAAAAATGAAGAGTCCGCACAACTTAGGTTTCAGCGCGACTAAATTGAAAGAAATGATTAAAGTGGAAAAAATATGTTTATATGTACTTTTTTCTTCTTATATATTGACATGAAATATGGTCAAATTCATGTAACATATGAGCAGGTTTAAGATGCTATGCAACAACCAAGCAAATTCACTTAATCTAAGTTGCTCGTACTCTTCAAAAAAGTTGCCCGTGTCCATATAGGATCCTCCAAAAATGCACTATTTTTGAAGGATCTGACATGCGCCCGATTACATCTTAGAAGAGTACTTCAAGCAACATAGCACACAATATCATATGAACGCCAACATAGGGTAATTCACGGTCTTAGTATTACTTTCCGCATCTGGTCCTCCACAGAAGTCGCTCTCATCTTGTCCTGGATATCATCATTTTTAATCATATCTCTCCTAGTATGCCCATACATCCATTGCAATCCTCATTTCTGTCCCTCTACCTCATACAACGTCGTATTGGGTTATTGGGTCTTTTTCCTTTCCTATGTGGATAAATGAAACCCAATTTGGACCAATCCACTTTTGCTCATAGGCCCATTACTATGGGGCATATATATTGATATTTTTAGGTCTTATTCGTCATCACAAAAAGGGAGAAAAACAAAGCTGATTTTCGCACCTAAATTTCAGCCACAGCTGTCAACTTTAAATTGCGATTCCCGCTTCGTTTCTTGTCCGATTGAGCTGATTTTTGGACTGCTTGTTCCTCTCATCTCAATCTTTGATTAGAAACTGACGGAGCTTGATTTGGTGACCTGTAGCTCCTGTTCTTCATTCCCAAACAGTAGCTGCGTTTATGGTACTTTCACTCCTTTATTTCTCTAGTGTTTGGTGTTGTGGTTTATGTATTATTTGTTGTTGTTTGACACTTGTTTTGTGGCCATTATGGAGGACAATATTGTAACTCTTTGGTGATTATAGTGGAGGTTTTGGTCCCGTGGTTTTTACTCTTCACACTGAAGGGTTTTCCACGTAAATCTTGTGTCTCGTGTGATTGCCTTTATTCTTATCTTGTTTCATTTGGTTGATTTGTTTGCTGTATATTACTCTATTTTGCTTGAGTTTATTTGTCTCCTCTTGGTTCAAGTTGAAAGGGAAAGTTTAGTCTTGGATATTTTCCGCTGCTACCTGTCAGGCTCTTTGATTATGTGCTGACATGCACCCGATTACATCTTCGAAGAGTACTTCAAGAAACATAGCACACAATATCATATGAACGACAACATAGGGTAATTCACGGTCTTAGTATTGCTTCCCGCATTTGGTCCTCCACAGAAGCCGCTCTCATCTTGTCCCGGATATCATCATTTTTAATCATATCTCTCCTAGTATGCCCATACATCCATTGAAATCCTTATTTCTGTCCCTCTACCTCATGCAACATCGTGTTGGGTTATTGGGTCTTTTTTCATTCCTATGTGGATAAATGAAACCCAATTTGGACCAATCCACTTTTGCCCATAGGCCCATTACTATTGAGGTCCCCACCATCACAAAAAGAGAGAAACAAAGTTGATTTTCGCACCTAAATTTCAGCCACAGCTGTCAACTTTAAATTGCGATTCCCGCTTCGTTTCTTGTCCGATTGAGCTGATTTTTGGACTGCTTGTTTCTCCTATATCAATCTTTGATTAGGAACTGACGGATCTTGATTTGGTGTCCTGTAGATCCTGTTCTTCATTTCCGAACAGTAGCTGCATTTTTTGTGCTTTCACTCCTTTATTTCTCTAGTGTTTGGTGTTGTGGTTTATGTATTGTTTCTTATTGTTTGGCACTTGTTTTGTGGCCATTTTGGAGGATAATATTGTAACTCTTTGGTGATTATAATGGAGGTTTTGGTCCCGTGATTTTTTACTCTTCACACTGAAGGGTTTTCCACGTAAATCTTGTGTCTCGTGTGATTGCCTTTATTCTTATCTTATTTCATTTAGTTGATTTGTTTGTTGTATATTACTCTATTTTACTTGGGTTTATTTGTATCCTCTTGGTTCAAGTTGAAAGGAAAAGTTTAGTCTTAGGTATTTTCTGCTGTTATCCTGTCGGGCTCTTTGATTGTGTGCCCGTCTTTCCTAACGAGTGGTATCAGAGTGTTGATTGTTGTTGATTGTAGATTTGAATGATGGATGCAAATATGAGCAAGATGGTGTTTTTGAATGGTAGTAACTATCACATTTGGAAAGACAAGATGAAAGATCTTCTATTTGTCAAGAAAATGCATCTACCTGTGTTTGCATCTACTAAACCTGAATCCATGACAGATGAGGATTGAGAATTTGAGCACTTACAGGTTTGTGGCTATATCAGACAATGGGTTGAAGATAATATTAGAAATCATATTGTGAATGAGACACATGCTAGAAGTTTGTAGGACAAGCTCGAGACACTTTATGCTTCGAAGACTGACAATAACAAATTGTTCCTGCTTAAGCAATTGATGAATATTAGGTATAAAGAGGGCAGTCCTATTTCTGATCATATTAATAATTTTCAGGGTGTCCTTGACCAGTTGACCGGAATAGGTGTAAAGTTCGATGAAGAAATTCAGGGACTTTGGCTTCTTAATTCTCTGCCTGACTCTTGGGAAACTCTTTGAGTTTCTTTGATTAATTCTGCTCCCGGTGGTATTGTAACTATGGAATATGTTAAGAGTGGTGTCTTAAATGAAGAGATGAGAAGAAGATCTCAGGCCTCATCTTCTTCATCTTCACACTCTAATGTTTTGGTTACTGAAAAGAGGGAGAGAAATAAGTCCAGATATTAAAATGATAGAGATAAAAGTAGAAGCAAGTCAAGGTCCAAATTCAAGAATGTTACATGTGACTATTGCAACAAAAAGGGGCATATCATAAAATATTGTTACAAGCATAAGAGAGATATAAGACGGCAAAAGAAAAAAAGCGATAATGAAAATCGTGTTGTTGTTGTTGCTAATGATGATCTTCTTATTGCTTGTGGTGAGAATGCCATTAATCTTGTTTGCGATGAGTCTAGCTGGTTTATGGATTCTGGTGCTACTTTTCATGTTACTGTCACGCCCCAAAATTCCATCGGGCCGCACTGGCACCCGAAGCCGAGAAGGCCCGGGAGAACCCGTTCAAATACCTGTACTTTCCCTTACATGTCACCAAAAATTTGGACAGCACTTCGTTGCATATAGAAGGATCTAATTACCTGTATCAGCACAACACGCACAAATATATATATATATAACATCACTATATAAACTTCCATGACTTTACCCTTCCTTATGTCTACAAAGCCTCTAGGATATACATGGCATAACTAGGGTCGGGACAAACCCCCGCCTACACATGACTCCTGTACAATAACAAAACATAAGGAACCGACTCAGAAAACTCCGAAGCAAACTGGAGCTCACCAACAATAGTTGTATGACCTGACTCCTATCTATGCTGTGAATGAGCTGAGGTACCTGTGCCTGTAGCATGAAATACAGGTCCCCGTGGGGGACGTCAGTACGAAATATGTACTGAGTATGTAAAGCTGTAGATAATCACATATGATATAGGAGCTCAATAGAAATCCGAAACAAGTGAATAAATCGTAATAGGAGTGGACCACACTTACTAGAACTTGTGACAACCTGTACATTGAATTTATTCAATCACTTTACCTTCGTTCTTAACATCTTTGTAATCATTACTGTACTGTACTGTGACCATTAGGCTGCCTCCAGTACATATCAACTGGGATCGACCCATGCTAGGCTTATGCCCCTGGGATACCACCCATAAATACGTAAATAGGGATCGACCCATGCTAGGCTTATGCCCCTGGGATACCACCCGATAAGAGAGAACTTCCATCACTTAGTTCAATTAATCTTGGAGATTGTTATTTCGGTCGCCACCACATTTTTGATACTTTGAAACAACGATACATCAATAAGAACCAAGTAATAGACCTTCTATACAATAACGACGTAATAAAGACTCATTGGTACATCAACAATGTGTTTCAGAATCATCAATATCACAACAATGAAATAGGAGCCTTTTGGTATATCAATGAAACATTTTGACACTTTATAGAATGGAAACAACTTCGTTGGTAATGTAGAACAATACATGTTTTTGGACAACCTAGAAATCTTACTTGATAGAACATTGGTGTTTTCATGCCAAAGAACATCATGCCAAAGAACATCGTTAGAGTATGCTTTACATACCTCGTTGTAGATTCGGATACCAATTCAACACAACTTCCCGCCTTTACAAATCACTTATCTACAATGAAATGTTTGGCATCTAGTATTAGCAACCCAACACCACAATTCTCTTCCATAATTCCATACAACCAATATTTGCAAAACATTCCAAAAACCAACTTGAACAATAGGTTTATGTGTATATATATATATAATCATCAATACCACATCATCACACCAAATTCCTTCACAATTCAACATAATCCAACATCATTTCCCAATCATCTTTCAACAACAATCAAATAACATACTTCTTATGCTCACATGCATATATATATATACATATCCATATAAATAACACCAACATAATTTACATCCTTACCATAAAATGACCCTTTTGATTTCGAAGTCCTGTTGGCACAAATAAGGGGTGCTTCTCGAAGCCCTCGAGACGGTGAACACAACTACGGAATCAATTTAGACTTTCTACGGTTGAATCACAAGATAATTGGAGTTGAACTTAGACTAGGGTTTCTTATTCTTCAATAATTTGGATTATAACATGATGGATATGAGGCTAAGTATATGTATATAATGACCAATTTTCGTCCATGAGGTGATGGAAAATGACCATATTGCCCTTAAAAATTTAAGTAAATCCGAATCTGTCCATGATGGACTGTTTTGATAGGCTAAAGTAAATCGACCATAACTCTTTGCTCCGATATCGGATTTGGGTGAAATTGGTATCGTTGGATAGATAATTCAAAGGTCTTTCATTTCATATAAAGTAGGACACCCATTTCGTCTTGTACAAGGAATTATGATCATTTGAAGTTGACCCTAAAAATCTATTTTGAGAGGCTGAAGTAAAACGAGAATAACTCCTTATTCAGACGTTGGATTTGGATGAAACCAATTGCATTAGAAAGAAGACTCTCGGGGATTCTCATTGATATATAGCAGCTCACACAGTTCATTTTGTACAAGGAGTTATGATCATTTAAATTCGACCCAAAAATCTATTTGGCTGCAGTACTTTTGTGTGCAGAAAATTTCTGCACATTTACTGTTCATTGCGTCCACCGTTTTCAAGTTTCGAACATGCTCGCTTATATCCGATACTCATCTGTTTTCAGAAATCTTTATATCGTTGGAAAGATAACTCGATAAACTTCGCATAGAAACTTCGATGAGCAAATTACGGTATAAATAAAGTCGATTCCCATACACATATAATCAAACTATACACTTGAAACCATCTCAAAATAATCAATACTCATACTTAAACTCATATATACCTAACTTATGATCAATACATATACTCCAACACATATAACCATGGCTAATGCACGTAATTAAGTACGGGGTGTTACATCTTTCCCCCCTTAAGGACAATCGTCCTCGAATGTGAATGTAGTTATTTAGCCGATACAAGTTCGAATTCATAATTGATATTCACGTCATCATATAGATATTATGCATATGTAAAAACTTACTTGTTAGCGTCCCAGTTCCACTCCTTGCACTTCTTTTTCACCTTTGAACAAATAAGGGTATTTCGATTTCATTGCTTCCTCCGCTTCCCATGTAATCTCTTCCCTTTGTTGATTTCTCCAAAGTACTTTCACCGATGCTACTTCTTTGTTTCTCATCTTCTTAACTTGACGATCTAATATAGCAATAGGCATCTCCTCATAGGTATGATCTTTTGTTACTTGCACATCTTTAGTAGAAGTAATAAGGGACAGATCTCCGATGCACTTTCGAAGCATCGATACATGAAATACTGGATGCACTGATGAGAGTTCCTGGGGTAGCTCTAATTCATAAGCAACTTGCCCACATCTTCGAATAATCTTATACGGGCCTATATATCGTGGACTCAACTTTCCTTTCTTGCCAAATCTCATCACCCCTTTCATTGGCGATACCTTCAAAAATACCCAATCGCCTAACGAAAACTCTAGCCCTCTTCTTCTACTATCCGCATATGACTTGTGTCGACTTTGGGCTGTTTTCAACCGTTGCTGAATCACCTTGACTTTTTCTATGGCTTGATACACAAGATCCGGTCCGAACATAAGAGTTTCACCCGCTTCGAACCATCCTATTGGTGATCTACACTTCCTCCCATATAAAGCTTCATATGGTGCCATTTTGATACTTGAATGATAGTTATTATTGTAGGCAAACTCAATAAGAGGTAAATGATCTTCCCAGCTGCCTTTAAAATCTATAACACATGCTCGTAGCATATCTTCAAGTGTTTGAATGGTGCGCTCTGCTTGTCCATCCGTCTGAGGGTGAAAAGCTGTACTCAGATTCACTTGTGTTCCCAAACTCCGTTGGAAAGACTTTCAAAAGTTTGCGGTAAATTGAGTTCCCCGATCCGATATAATAGTAGTTGACACCCCATGTAATCGGACTATTTCTTTAACATACAGCTTCGAATATTCTTCAACTGTGTAAATGGTCTTAACGGGTAAGAAATGTGCGGATTTAGTAAGCCTATCCACAATCACCCATATAGAATCAAATTTCCGAGCTGTACGAGGCAAACCTGTAACAAAATCCATGTTGATCATGTCCCAATTCCAAATTGGAAGATCTATGCATTGCATATAGCCTCCGGGCTTTTGATGTTCCACTTTAACTCGTTGGCAATTTGGACATTCAGCTACAAATTCTGCGATGTTTCTTTTCATGTCATTCCACCAATACATATCTTTCAAATCTTGATACATTTTGGTTGATCCTGGATGAATGGAATACCTTGAAAAATGTGCCTCTGTCATAATCTTCTTTCTTAGCCCGTCTACATCCGGCACACATAATCGGTTTTGGCACTGAAGTACTCTTTCTCGCGTAAGCTCAAATGCCTTGGTCGTACCACTCTGAACGTTCTCCTTAAGCTGTAATAAAATAGGATCTGCATCTTGCTTCTCTTTCACCTCAGCAACTAATGAGGATTCCGCGGCATTATGCACAATGAGCTCCTCGTCCGGAGTTTCGAGAAGACGAACTCCTAGACTAGCTAATTGATGAAGATCTTTAATCATCCCTTGCCTTTCTATAGGTGCCATCATAGCCTTACGACTCAACGCATTAGCTACTATATTCGCTTTCCCTGGGTGATACAAAATATCAACATCATAATCTTTTAATAGTTCCATCCACCTTCGCTGCCTCAGATTTAGATCCTTCTGACTGAAAATATATTATAAGCTCTTGTGATCAGTATATATATCAACATGAACCCCATATAAATAGTGGCGCCATATTTTTAAAGCAAAGATAACCGCTGCCAGCTCAAGATCATGTGTAGGGTAATTTTTCACATGTGGCCTCAATTGCCTTGAGGCATATGCTATCACCTTACCATGCTGCATTAATACACATCCTAAACTAATTCTCGAAGCATCACAATACACTGTATACCCTTCTGTTCCTTCTGGAAGTACCAACACAGGTATAGAAGTCAACTTATTCTTCAATTCTTGGAAACTCTCCTTACACGCATCATTCCATTGGAACTTGGATGCTTTATGCGTTAGCTTGGTTAAGGGTGCTGAAATGGAAGAAAAGTCTTTAACAAAACTTTTATAATAACCGGCCAACCCGAGAAAACTACGAATCTCCGTAGGCGTTGTGGGCCTTGGCCAGTTCTTCACAGCTTCTATCTTTTGAGCATCAACCTTTATCCCTTCACTAGATACAATATGACCCAAAAATGCCACCGATTTTAACCAAAACTCACATTTAGAGAACTTTGCATAAAGCTTACAATCACGAAGAGTCTGCAATGCCTGTCGTAAGTGATTGGCATGGTCCTCTTCTGATCTAGAATAAACTAGAATATCATCTATAAAAACTATCACAAATACATCCAGGAATGGCTTAAACACTCTATTCATCAAATCCATAAAAGCTGCAGGTGCATTTGTTAGCCCAAATGACATAACTAGAAACTCATAATGACCATACCATGTTCGGAAAGCTGTCTTTGGTATATCCTTCTCTTTGACCCTCACTTGGTGGTAACCTGACCTCAAATCAATCTTAGAAAAACACTTGGCGCCCTGTAACTGATCAAATAAATTATCAATTCTTGGGAGAGGATATTTATTCTTAATAGTCACCTTATTCAATTGCCGATAATCAATACACATCCTCAGCGAGCCATTCTTTTTGCGCACAAATAACACTGGTTCTCCCCAGGGGGACATACTAGGCCTTATGAATCCCTTCTCTAGCAAATCTTTCAATTGCTCTTTCAATTCTCGTAATTCTGTAGGGGCCATTCTATACGGCGGATTGAAGATTGGTTGGGTGCCTGGTATTACATCAATACCAAACTCTACTTCTCGTTCAGGAGGCAAACCTGGAAGATTTTCAGGAAATACATTAGGAAATTCATTTACAACCGGAACAGCGTGAAGAGTTGGTGGCTCTGCTTCTGTATCCCTTACTCTAACTAAATGATATATGTATCCCTTGGAAATCATTCTTCTTACCTTAAAATAAGGAATAAATCTACCTCTTGGCGCGCTAATTTCACCTTTCCATTCAAGGACTGATTCATTTGGAAAATAAAAATATACCTTTTTCGTGCAGCAATCAATTGTGGCATAACAAGACGCCAACCAGTCCATACCCATTATAACATCAAAATCTACCATTTCTAACTCTACAAGATCAGCCATCGTATCACGATCACAAACAGTTACTATGCAGTTTCGATAAACCCTTCTAGCTATAATAGATTCCCCAACCGGTGTGGATACTTCAAATGGCTTAACTAATAGTTCGGGTATTCTTTCGAACTTTCCAGCAACCAATGGAGTAACATAAGATAATGTGGAACCGGGATCAATTAAGGCATATAAATCGAATGAAAAGATAGACAACGTACCCGTAACCACATCTGGGGAAGCCTCTAAATTTTGTCGATCCGCTAGAGTATACGTACAATTTTGAGCCCCGCTAGAACCCGTGGCTCCTCTATCACCTCTAACACGACCCATTGGTTGTGCATCCCTTCCTGAATAAGGCATCGATGATGATGATGCAACAAATGACCCCGTAGGTCGTGCCATACCCCCTATGTCCCTTCGTGGGCATTCCCTCATCATATGCCCCGACATACCGCACCAAAAGCAAACATTGGTCCCCAGCCGACATGCGCCCAAATGATACCTTCCACATTTATTGCATGGCTCTCGAGGAGGTCTCGATTGGCTCATATTCCCTTTCCCTTGGTACCCCACTATCCGCGAACTCTGACTCTCACTTTTATGCCCAAATTGATTTCCTCTGGACCCTTGGAACTGTGGTGGGGCACTAGCTGCAGAATAAGAAGATAATGGCCTAGGTGGTCTAGCAGAAAACTGTGGTCTGAACCCTCCTTGAGATGCCATGAACTGCCCTGTAGATCTGGCCCTCTTGGAATATCCTCTTTCTGATTCCTGTATTCTTCTCCTCTGCCTCTGATCTTTCATTTTCTGTGCAAAAGCTTGGATCCTCGCTATGTCCATATCTTTGTTCAAAGCGGCAATAGTACAATCCCTAACCAAATACGGATTCAATCCATCCACATACCGATGAACTCTGTCATCCATAGTAGCTATAATATTAGGAGCATATCTGGACAAAGAATTAAATCGAAGACTATACTCCCTCACACTTGTATTACCCTTGTCGAAGATTTAAGAACTGATCCGCACGGGCCTGACGAGTCTCATATGGAAGATAATGATCAATAAATGCCTCTTTGAACTCTTTCCAAGTAGCTGGAGGTGCATCAATGCCCCTTGACCGTTTCCAGTCTTCATACCAATATATAGCCTCACCTTTGAATCTATACGCGGCTAACTCTACTGTCTCTCTGCCCGATACATGCATCACCTCTAGGGCCCTTTGGATCTGATCAATAAAGTCCTGTGGATCTTCGTTAAGATCGGATCCGGTAAAAGTAGGCGGATCCATCTTAAGAAAATCCTGTGTTCGAAGACTAGCCGCCCTATCTATACCACTAGGACCTGCAGTAGGAATGGCTCGCCCTTGAGCTTGCCCAGCAACTATACGAGTCAAAAGTTGCACTGCATTTCTAAGATCTTGATCAACATCATTAATAGGTAGCTCTGGGGATATAGTTCTCCTCCCCCTTATTTCTTCCGGACTGGGGGAAGTTTCTGATGCATGCTCAGCTGGAGCCTCACTTTGATTAGCTGGTATAGTGGGTGACTTACTAGTCCCCTCTCCGGTAGCCACATCTACTTGCTTACCGGTATTCTTACTTCTGGTAACCGGCATCATTACTATAATAAGAGAAACAAACTGATTCAGTGGTCAACTATGACTTCATATACAATATAAGCTCTATCGCACGATATAAGACATGAAGAAAAGAAATAATTCCTAAATGTCCATAGCCTCCTGTTTATAGATGTGGTGCACAACACACCGATAAACAAGACTCTACGTAGACACGACTTTGTAGACTCACTAGGACGAACCTCTCTGATACCACTTTTGTTACGCCCCAAAATCCCATCGGGCCGGACTGGCACCCAAAGCCGAGAAGGCCTGGGAGAACCCATTCAAATACCTGTACTTTCCCTTACATGTCACCAAAAATTTGGACAGCACTTCGTTGCATATAGAAAGATCTAATTACCTGTATCAGCACAACACGCACAAATATATATATATATATATAATACTTGGCCGTCGGGGCCACCACATATACAGATATAACATCACTATATAAACTTCCATGACTTTACCCTTCCTTATGTCTACAAAGCCTCTAGGATATACATGACATAACTAGGGTCGGGAAAAACCCCCGCCCACACATGACTCCTGTACAATAACAAAACATAAGGAACCGACTCGAAAAACTCCGAAGCAAACTGGAGCTCACCAACAATAGTTGTATGGCCTGACTCCTATCTATGCTGTGAATGAGCTGAGGTACCTGTACCTGTAGCATGAAATGCAGGTCCCCGTGGGGGACGTCAGTACGAAATATGTACTGAGTATGTAAAGCTGTAGATAATCACATATGATATAGGAGCTCAATAGAAATCCGAAACAAGTGAATAAATCATAATAAGAGTGGACCACACTTACTAGAACTAGTGACAACCTGTACATTGAATTTATTCAATCACTTTACCTTCGTTCTTAACATCTTTGTAATCATTATTGTACTGTACTGTGACCATTAGGCTGCCTCCAGTACATATCAACTGGGATCGACCCATGCTAGGCTTATGCCCCTGGGATACCACCCATAAACACGTAAATAGGGATTGACCCATGCTAGGCTTATGCCCCTGGGATACCACCCGATAAGAGAGAACTTCCATCACTTAGTTCAATTAATCTTTGAGATTGTTATTTCGGTCGCCACCACATTTTTGATACTTTGAAAAAACTATACATCAATAAGAACCAAGTAATAGACCTTCTATACAATAACGACGTAATAAAGACTCATTGGTACATCAACAATGTGTTTCAGAATCATCAATATCACAACAATGAAATAGGAGCCTTTTGGTATATCAATGAAACATTTTGACACTTTATAGAATGGAAACAACTTCGTTGGTAATGTAGAACAATACATGTTTTTGGACAACCTCGAAATCTTACTTGATGGAACATTGGTGTTTTCATGCCAAAGAACATCGTTAGAGTATGCTTTACATACCTCGTTGTAGATTCGGATACCAATTCAACACAACTTCCCGCCTTTACAAATCACTTATCTACAATGAAATGTTTGGCATTTAGTATTAGCAACCCAACACCACAATTCTCTTCCATAATTCCATACAACCAATATTTGCAAAACATTCCAAAAACCAACTTGAACAATAGGTTTATGTGTATATATATATATAATCATCAATACCACATCATCACACCAAATCCCTTCACAATTCAACATAATCCAACATCATTTCCCAATCATCTTTCAACAACAATCAAATAACATACTTCTTATGCTCACATGCATATATATATATACATATCCATATAAATAACACCAACATAATTTACATCCTTACCATAAAATGACCCTTTTGATTTCGAAGTCCTGTTGGCACAAATAAGGGGTGCTTCTCGAAGCCCTCGAGACGGTGAACACAACTACGGAATCAATTTAGACTTTCTACGGTTGAATCACAAGATAATTGGAGTTGAACTTAGACTAGGGTTTCTTATTCTTCAATAATTTGGATGGTAACATGATGGATATGAGGCTAAGTATATGTATATAATGACCAATTTTCGTCCATGAGGTGATGGAAAATGACCATATTGCCCTTAAAAATTTAAGTAAATCCGAATCTGTCCATGGTGGACTGTTTTGATAGGCTAAAGTAAATCGACCATAACTCTTTGCTCCGATATCGGATTTGGGTGAAATTGGTATCGTTGGATAGATAATTCAAAGGTCTTTCATTTCATATAAAGTAGGCCACCCAGTTCGTTATGTAAAAGGAATTATAATCGTTTGAAGTTGACCTTAAAAATCTGTTTTGAGAGGCTGAAGTAAAACGAGTATAACTCCTTACTCAGACGTTGGATTTGGATGAAACCAATTGCATTAGAAAGAATACTCTCGGAGATTCTCATTGATATATAGCAGCTCACACAGTTCATTTTGTACAAGGAGTTATGATCGTTTAAAGTCGACCCAAAAATCTGTTTGGCCGCAGTACTTTTGTGTGCAGAAAATTTCTGCACATTTACTGTTCATTGCGTCCACCGTTTTCAAGTTTCGAACATGCTCGCTTATATCCGATACTCATCTGTTTTCAGAAATCTTTATATCGTTGAAAAGCTAACTCGATAAACTTCGCATAGAAACTTCGACGAGCAAATTACGGTATAAATAAAGTCGATTCCCATACACATATAATCAAACTATACACTTGAAACCATCTCAAAATAATCAATACTCATACTTAAACTCATATATACCTAACTTATGATCAATACATAGACTCCAACACATATAACCATGGCTAATGCACGTAATTAAGTACGGGGTGTTACAGTTACGCCAAAGAAGGAATTATTTTCTTCTTATACTCCAGGTAATTTTGGAATGTTGAAAATGAGCAATAATGATGAAGTTAAAGTACTTGGCATTGGCACTGTTTGTTTGGAAAGTAACAATGGTTCCAAACTAGTTCTCAATAATTTTAAGCATGCTCCAGATGTTCGATTAAATTTGATTTCTGTAGGGAACCTTGATGATGAGGGTTATGTTAACACCCTTGGTGCTAGCCAATGGAAGCTTACTAGAGGTTCGATGATTGTGGCTCGAGGTGACAAGTTGTCTAACTTGTACGTATTTCAAGGCTCTACTTCTAGTGGCTTGATAAACTTGGTGGAGAATGATACTTCATCAGAGTTGTGGCATAGAAGGTTGAGTCATATGAGTGAGAAGGGGATTGATAGTTTGACTAAGAAAAATTTGCTTTCTGGAGTAAAACAAGCAAAGTTGAAGAAGTGTGTTCATTGCTTAGCCGGTAAACAAAAAACGTTTCTTTTCAGAGTCATCCGCCTTCAAGAAAACTCGATTTGCTGGAGTTGGTGCATTATGATTTGTGCGATCCCTTTAAAGTAAGGTCTCATGGTGGTGCACTTTACTTTGTGACTTTTATTGATGATCATTCTCGCAAACTCTGGGTATTTCCTTTGAAGTCCAAGGATCAAGTACTTGATGTGTTCAAGAATTTTCAGGCCTTGGTTGAAAGACAGACATGGAAGAAATTGAAATGCATCCGTTCAGATAACGGTGGTGAGTATATTGGTCCTTTTGATAGATATTGCAGAGAGCAGGGTATTCGACATCAGAAAACTCCTCCAAAGACTCCTCAGTTGAATGACTTAGTAGAGAGGATGCACAAAATACTAGTTGAGAGGGTTAGATGTATACTTTCAGATGCTAAGCTGCCAGATTCCTTTTGGGCAGAAGCACTTAATACGGCTGTTTATGTAATCAATTTATCTCCTACTGTTGCTTTGAATGGTGATGTCCCTGACAGAGTTTGGTCTGGTAAGAATGTTTCTTATGATCATCTTATAGTCTTTGGGTGTAAATCTTTTGTGCATGTTCCTAAGGATGAAAGGTCAAAGTTGGATGTTAAAACTAGACAGTGTATTTTCATTGGTTATGGTCAAGATGAATTTGGCTATCGTTTCTATGATCCAGTTAAGAAGAAACTTGTTAGAAGCCGCGATGTTGTGTTCTTTGAAGACCAAACAATTGAAGATTTTGACAAAGCTGAGAAGGTTGATTCTCAGAGTTGTGAGAGACTAGTTGATGTTGATCCAGTTCCTTTGACTACTGCTCCTGAATAAAATCTTCATGATGATGAAAATCAAGTTGATAATGAAGATGTTGATCATGTTCAGAATGACCAGCAAGAAGTTGTTGATGCTCCAGTGCAAGTTGATATGGTTGATGAACAACCAGTTGTTGATGCTCTAGAGAGTTCTCTCAAATGTTCTACAAGATAGAGAATACCTTCATTTCGTTATTCTCCCAGTGAGTATGTACTCTTGACTGACGGGGGAGAACGGGGGAGAACCTGAGAGTCTTGATGAGGCCATGGAAAATGAAGAAAAAGAAAAGTGATTTGATACTATGGAAGATGAAATTAAATCTTTGCAAGATAATCATACCTTTGATTTGGTTAAGCTGCCTAAAGACAAAAAAGCTTTGAAAAATAGGTGGGTTTTTCGGGTGAAGCATGAAGATGGTAATCCAATTTCACGGTACAAAGCTAGATTGGTTGTGAAGGGATTTAACCAGAAAAAGAGAGTTGATTTTGATGAGATATTTTCTCCGGTTGTAAAGATGTCATCCATTCGTGTGGTTCTAGGCTTAGCTGCAAGTCTAGATTTAGAGGTTGAGCAAATGAATGTTAAAACTGTTTTTCTCCGTGGTGACTTAGATGAAGAAATTTATATGGAGCAACCCGAAGGTTTTGAAGTCAAGGGAAAAGAGAATTATATTTGCAAATTGAAGAAGAGCTTGTATGGTTTGAAACAAACTCCTAGGCAATGGTACAGGAAGTTTGGTTCCTTTATGAGTCAGCAGGGCTTCAAGAAGACTACTTCAGACCATTGTGTTTTTGCGCAAAAATTCTCTGATGGTGACTTTATTATTGTGTTGCTTTATGTTGATGACATGCTTGTTGTTGGTCATAATGCTTGCAGGATTCAAAAGCTGAAGCAAACGTTGAGTAAGTCTTTTTCTATGAATGACTTAGGACCAGCAAAGCAAATTCTTGGCATGCAGATTGTCCGTGACAGAAAGGCCAAGAAGTTGTGGTTATCACAAGAGAAGTATATTCAGAAAGTACTTCGAAGGTTTAACATGGACAAGGCTAAGGTTGTCAGTACACCTTTAGCTATGCACTTCAAGTTGAGCACGAAACAGTGTCCTTCCAGTGATGATGAGAAGGAAGATATGAAGAAAGTTCTTATGCTTCAACTGTTGGTAGTTTGATGTATGCAATGGTTTGCAAAAGACCAGATATTGCTCATGCTGTTAGTGTTGTTAGTCGTTTTCTTTCTAATCCGGGAAGAGAACATTGGAATGTTGTGAAGTGGATTATGAGATATCTTTGTGGCACTTCCAGTCTGAGTTTGTGTTTTGGTACAGGAAAGCCTATTCTTTGTGGTTATACTGATTCAGATATGACCGGTGATGTTGATACTCGCAAGTCTACTTCAGGGTATTTGGTTACTTTTGCAGGGGGAGCTGTGTCTTGGCAATCTAGGTTGCAAAAATGTGTCGCTCTATCTACTACAGAAGCTGAGCTTATTGCTGTCGTTGAAGCTTGTAAAGAATTGCTTTGGATGAAGAGATTCTTGGGGGAACTTGGCTGTGCTCAAGAGAGGTATGTGCTTCATTGCGACAGTCAAAGTGCCATACATCTTGGCAAGAATTCTACATTTCATGGTCGATCTAAACACATTGATGTGAGATACCATTGGATTCCGGATGTGTTGGATTCTAAGTTGCTTGAACTTGAGAAGATTCATACGGATGATAATGGTTCCGACATGATGACTAAAGCTTTGTCAAGAGAGAAGTTTGAAGATTGTTGCATGATCACCGGGATGGCGGTCTCCTCCACATAGTTGGGAGGGGGAGAATTGTTGGGTTATTGGGTCTTTTTCCCTTCCTATGTGAATAAATGAAGTCCAATTTGGACCAACCCACTTTTTCCCATAGGCCCATTACTATGGGGCATATATATTGATCTTTTTAGGTCTTATTCACCATCACAAAAAGAGAGAAAAACAAAACTGATTTTCGCACCTAAATTTCAGCCACAACTGTCAACTTCAAATTGCGATTTCCGCTTTGTTTCTTGTCCGATTGAGCTGATTTTTGGAATGCTTGTTCCTCTCATCTCAATCTTTGATTAGGAATTGACGGGGCTTGATTTGGTGGCTTGTAGCTCCTGTTCTTCATTCCCAAATAGTAGCTGCGTTTTTTGTGCTTTCACTCCTTTATTTCTCTAGTGTTTGGTGTTGTGGTTTATGTATTGTTTCTTGTTGTTTGACACTTGTTTTGTGGCCATTTTGGAGGACAATATTGTAACTCTTTGGTGATTATAGTGGAGGTTTTGGTCCCGTAGTTTTTACTCTTCACACTGAAGGGTTTTTCACGTAAATCTTGTGTCTCGTGTGATTGCCTTTATTCTTATCTTGTTTCATTTGGTTGATTTGTTTGCTGTATATTACTCTATTTTGCTTGGGTTTATTTGTCTCCTCTTGGTTCAAGTTGAAAGGAAAAGTTTAGTCTTGAATATTTTCCGCTGCTACCCTGTCGGGCTCTTTGATTGTGTGCTGACATGCACCCGATTACATCTTCGAAGAGTACTTCAAGCAACATAGCACACTATCATATGAACGACAACATAGGGTAATTCACGGTCTTAGTATTGCTTCCCGCATCTGGTCCTCCACAGAAGCCGCTCTCATCTTGTCCTGGATATCATCATTTTTAATCATCTCTCCTAGTATGCCCATACATCCATTGCAATCCTCATTTCTATCCCTCTACTTCATACGACATCATTGGTCTAACTATCACTCTGTAAAACTTGACTTTAAGTTTTGGTGGTAGATTCTTATCACACGAGACGTCGGATGCGAACCTCAATTTTATCCATTCTGCACCACTACGGTGAGTGACATCCCCATCAATCTCCCCATTTTCTACGATAATTGACCCAAAACACCTGGAACTTCCCCTCTTCTTGATGACCTGTGTATCAAACCTCACTTTCGTCTCCGCTTCAAGTGTTACGTTACTAAACTTTCATTCCGAAATTCATACTCAACCTGAATCGTATACTACGATCTGTCTCCAAACCTTCAACTTAGCATCAAGTTGCCACGCATATGTTGATACGTTCCCATCTACGACAAAAAAAAAGTTCAAAATATTGTGCCTTAACATATGCCTAAATGAAATTTCCTAAATATAACGCACGTATTTATTTTACAACGAGTACTATATATTATTAATCTTTCTTAATAGAATATTTTAATCCAATCACTCTTCATTTTTCTATTATTATTATTATTATTATTTTAATTTTTTTTCATGGAAAAATATCTTTACGAAAAATCAATATAGATTGTGGTGGAGCTGGTCTCAATTTCGAGCCTTATGGGTCCTATAGTGCACAATTCAAAAAAATTGAGGTTTTAATGCACATACCGAACATCAGATGAAAAAAGACAAGCGTCTGATACATTCAACGAAGATACATTTTTTCCTTTATAAAGATACATAATTAGCTCTCGATATATTTCTTTTGACTTTGTGTCTGTCGAGATACATAATATATTTAACGGAGATACATTTTTTTTTCTTCATGAAGATACATAATTAGCTTCCAATATTTTTTTTTCAATTTTAGGTCTGTTAAGATACATAATTACCTCTCGATACATCCAATAAATATACATAATTAGTTAGAAATCTTATAATTACTTCATTGAGATGAAAATTTATATAAATATAATAAATTAAAGTGTATGTCTATGTTATTACAATTTTTTTTTTTTTTTTGTTAAAAACAAGTGCTTCCAAGTCCCAATTGGATCCAATTTCACACTCTCTCTTCCAAGTTCCCTTGAGCTTTCTCTGGTAATTCAATTCAATAAAAATATATATATATTTTTTTTTGCCTTTAATGAGTTTTTATATTTTTCTATAATTATTCACTCACATTCAATTTTGTTGATCTGATGTTTGATTTGTTGTATATAGAGTAGAGAAGAAGGAAGGTGAAGGCGAAAGCGAAAGGGGGGGAAATGGGATTAGTGTTTTCAAGATTGTTCTCATCATTATTTGGGAATAAAGAAGCTCGGATCTTAGTTCTTGGACTTGACAATGCTGGCAAAACTACTATTCTATGTACGATTTTTGTGATTTAGTGTTTTTTGTGGACACCCTTTTGATTATTTTGTGATTTATACTGTTTGATTATTTGTGATTTGCTAGCTTTTGTGGATACCCTTATGCTTATCTTTTGTGATTTGCTAGTTTTGTGATTTATACTGTTTGCTTATTATGACGATTTGCTAGTTTTTGTGGATACCTTTTTGCTTAATTTTGCGATTTAGTAGTTTTTGTGGACGCCCTTTTGCTTATTTTTGTGATTTGCTAGCTTTTGTGGATACCCTTTTGCTTGTTTTTGTGATTTATACTGTTTGCTTGTTTGTGATTTAATAATTTTTGTGGATACCCTTTTGCTTGTTTTGCTATTTACTGTTTGCTTATTTTGTGATTTACTATTTACTTATTTTGTGATTTGCTAGTTTTTGTGGATACCCCTTTGCTTATTTTTGTGATTTATACTGTTTGCTTGTGTGATTTAGTCGGAAACAGCCTCTCTACTTCTTCGGAGGTAGCGGTATGGACTGCGTACATTTTACCCTCCCCAGACCCCACTTTGTGGGAATACACTGGGTTTGTTGTTGTTGTTGTTGCTTGTTGTGATTTAGTAGTTTTTGTGGATACCCTGTTTGCTTATTGTTGTGATTTACTATTTGCTTATTTTGATGATTTGCTAGTTTTTGTGGACATCCTTTTGCTGATTTTTGGGATTTACTAGTTTTTGTGGGTACCCTTTTGCTTATTTTTTGTGATTTATGCTTACCCCTTTTGATTACTTTGTGATTTAGTAGTTTTTATGGACACCCTTTTGCTTATTTTTGTGATTTATACTGTGTGCTTGTTTGTGATTTGCTAGTTTTCATGGATACCCTTTTCCTTATCATTGTGATTATGTGTTTTCATGTTGAGTTTGATTAGTGTATGATGATCCCTTTTTTCTTTGTTTTGTTTTTGTTGCTATTGGGATGCAGATCGACTTCAGATGGGTGAAGTAGTTTCCACTATTCCAAGTAGGTTCTTTTTCTAATTTCCTCTTATTTTTTATCCTTTCAAGAAGTTTAGTGAAGTGAAAGATTACAATAAACACTTGTGATCTTGGATCCCGCGAATAGTGGGAGCTTTACTGCACTTGGATATCCTTTAATGAAGTGAAAGATTACTTCTTTTTCTAGAAAAAGAGATTGGGGGGTTTGGGGTGGGGTGGGGTGAGGGAGGAGCTTATAATGTGGGGAATCGAACTGTCACCAAAAAAGTGAAAGTTCGTAGCCGATCAACTGAGCTGCTAAGATCCCCCGTGAAAGATAACCTTTTTTTGTTTTAAATTGGGGGTGGGGAAGGGAATTACAAGGTGAGAAACCGTACACTCACCAACAAGGTGAAAGTTTAGGTAGCTAACCAACTCTGCTGATATGGTTTCCCAGTGAAAGACTACTTATGTCACTCTTCTTTCAGAATCAGTCTTATCAATTTTTCGAACTAAACCAAATACTATAAACTAGTGCTACTTGAAAAGAAATAAGATGTGTAAATCGACACAAGAGTAGTATAAGTTCGCAAATATTTTTGTGTACCAATGACTATAGATTCCATTAAGAGTATTAGTTAAAAAGACCAATTTTCGGGAAGAGGGAGGAGTATTACTAATGCCGAGTTGATTATAGATAGATTTAGCCATTTTCTAGTATATATGAAATTGCGACTTGTCAAATAGAAAAAAATGAAATTGTGGTGATTGGCCATAAATTAGGTAGCATTGTATCTACAAAATTATGTGCCATGTATGAGTGGGAAATTTAGCTGCCTGACAAACACTAGTAAGGTGTACCTCAAGATTTAGATTGAAGCAAGCGCATACTTCATTGGGATTTGAACCTTTGCCTCTACTTTAATCATTGAGCTATAACTCCGTTGCATTTTCTTACATTCTTTAAGTGAAGGGAGGATATGGGTTTCCTTTTGTATCTTTCTCCTGTTTGTTTTGTAATGGATGGTTTTGTTGATTTTCATGATGCAGCAATTGGATTTAATGTTGAGACGGTGCAGTATAACAATATAAAGTTTCAAGTTTGGGATCTTGGTAAGCTGATGGATTAATTTGACGTTTGCTGCAAACTTGTCTTAGTTTCATTTCATGATCTGAGAAAAATTTTGTTGAGCGAATTTCAAATCAATTCTTCTATATGATCTGAGTTTTTGTAGTAAATGTTATATTAATTGAATGCTTTAGGAAATTTTTTAGTCAAAGTTTTTTTTTTTTTAAAACATTGGTATCCGGGCTAGCTCGTCGCACCTCGACTAAGTCCACGAGACACCTCCCACCAACAACAAGTACTAGGTAACTCTGTCCACCAAGGCTAGGACAGATGGGAAGACCACCTAGTATTTTTGTTGCTAGACCTCATGGTTCTCACAATAATAAAAGAAACAAGACACCCATAGTGTAGTACTATAAACTGTATATCCGAAATCACAAACATCACTAAAACACTATAAGAGGAATGTTATCCTTTAGAGAATATGCTAAACTAAAAATCAGCTTTGTAATAAAAAATGAAGTGTAATAGTGCAAATCTTCCTGATTGTTCAGTCCAAAAACCATAGTTTATGTTTCGCCCATTCCTCTCATCTCGTTTCCCCTTTTTCTTTATTTGGGTGTTTTTGACAGATTTTCTTTTGTTGCTTTCTTCTGCGTAGCATCATTTCTGGTTATTTTCCTCTACATAGAATCAACGATATGACTTTCTTCTAATTATGTTCCTTTTTTTCACCCTTTTTACGATAATGCAGGGGGACAGACTAGTATCAGGTATCTTCTAACTGGTTCTCAAACTTATACTAAAACAATCGTACATATTATATCTTTTGTATCAATCTTGAAGTCTACTAATGTGCATAAGGTATGTTAACTTCATTGATTAATATGCTCGTCTTCCCCATCAGTTGAGGTGCTAGTGCAGACGTTTGATATCTTTTACAAATTACGGTCATACTGCACACATCTAGTTAATGTCTAGAGTTCTATACTTGATGACCAGTATCATAATTGGTTCACTTTTTTACCTTCCAAGTTTTCACTCTATGATGAGACTTAATGGATTGTAATGCATAAAATTGGATGCAGGAGTACTTGCGAAATTAAAAAGAAGTGATTATCTTTTTTTCTTTCCATGTGATTTAGGATTTGGCTCATCAGTGAGGATATGAAATAAGAAGTCAATTTGGTATTACGAGGCTGAAAATTGAAGTTCTGTATTCAAGATTTGATTTTTTTCTCAATATATGCAGTATCTACTATCTATAAATCAGATCTGTTGATTTTAGTACTTCTGCATAAATATTATGCTATGAGGCACCGTCTTCCACTTCTTTAGCTTATAGAACATTTGACTGCAAGTATTGGCAGTATCTTATCTACAATCAGTGTGACCCAAGAGTTGGGCATTTGCCTGTTTTGGTATACTTTAGAGCCAAAATGCTTTCTGGACTGGCAAAAATAGAGCATCTTCGTTTTAGTCAATTCCTCTCGGCCTTAGGGTTGTAGGATATTGGAGAATTTCTCTGTGTCCCCATGGGCTTGTGTTACCCTTTCGCTGCTCTGTCCAAATCTATACGTTCCTTGACAAAGTATGGCGTAAAGTTATTTGGCCTTAACACATACTAGGAGAAGCTTGAATAAAGCTCTTTATGCTATAAATTTACCTAGAAGATCTTGTGTCAGAAGCCTATGTTACTCGTACTCTTCAAAATTTCAGTGTGTGCGTGCCGGATCCTCCACAAATAGTGTATTTTGGAGTATCTGACACTGGTGCGGCAACATTTTTTGAGAGTTCGAGCAACATAGTCAGAAACCATATCAATTGAGGAAAAAGTTCTTTTAGTTGAAAACACTAAAATTCTTCTCTCTGCTACGTTTATTTAAAAAGAAACCAGGGAAGGAGATGTCTTCGGTCCATCTATGGGATCTCCGTTCGTGAACCAGATAGCAAACGGAGACAAAAATTTGAAGATTTCCTTAAATTTGGGCTCTACTACTGATTTCCTTAAAGGAGATGTCTTATGCTTTTGTCTTATCTCTACTATGATGTTTTGACACACTGCTGGTAAGAGATTGACTCTTATCCATCAAAACAAAGAGCAAACTGTATCAGATTCCCAGTTTGCAGAATATAATCTAAATTATTAATTCCAATGATCACGATTGTCATATCTTTTTATGTAACCTTCACATGTCTTGAGGATCGGAAGGTGGCAGAGTTCTAAAGTTTGGTCTATTTGCTCCACAAGCTAAGTATGCTTGTATACTGCAGGGTATCGATGATGTATGGATGTGGTACAGGGGATAATGACGTGTTCTCTGTTAAATCTTATTTTGAAAATTGAAATGTTTCTGATTAGGGAGGAGATTGCATTTCCATATAGGTCGAGTTAGATCTCCAAAAGTACAGAGAAAGGTGTGTCCTTACTTCTTTTCACTTGGCTAGCAGCAAGAGGGGTGATGTTGGCAGATAAAAAATTTGGAAAGAGGAAGGTTGCTTATGTTAGTTCGTGTGTTTGTGCAGTGGAAGGGCTCGGTGAAGGTCTTCACCATCTCTTCATTCATTGTTTCGTAATTTTGAGGTTATGGGGTGGGGGGAGGAAATTGTTAGTTGGTTTGGGTGATGCCAGACACTGTGAAAGAGGTTAGTTTCACTTGGAACTATGGTCACTATGATAAAAGAAGGAGAAGATGTAGGACTTGGAATATTGCGCTACTGAGCGGATTATTTTAAGAGAGACATAAGAGATTTTTTAAGAGGGTAGAGATGAATTTTGAACAATTGAGAATCATCCTCTTATCCTTTATTTCGTTTGGTGCACTCATGAAGTTCCTTTATGTATTGATGAATTGGTTTCTTTCATAGAATACCATATATTTTTGTATGTGTCAACTTTTCGGTATACATCCAATATATTGGTGTTTTATTGATCCCCGATCTCCTATCTAAATAATGAAGAGGCACGAGTCATAAAGAAAATCTTGGGGAATAAATGTGCTGTAAAGATGATTGGCGCTTAGAATGAAGACTAATTAGTTCAAACAAGATGTGGGTGGCTGAGGGATGGGCATGAGAACGAGCAATGTGGAACTTGATGAAGTCAGGACAACGATTAATAAAATTTATTACTTTATCAAAAAATGTCTTCAGGTGTGAGTAAAAGCTGAGTCAAGCCTGCCTTTTTCTGTGTACATTTTGCGGTAGGCGGTTGCTTCTTCAATTTAGTGCCTCAAAAACTGAACATCCAAGGTCTATATCTTCAGGAGGTTCTCGTAAATCACTCTTGCTTCCCTGCTCAAGCGTCATAATGCTTATCTCAGCTTCTTTTGGTACTGTGTACCTACTATGTCTGATCTTTTAATCGCTATCATAATGTTTTATCTCATCTCGCATTTCGTGATTTTTTCCAATCTGGGAAGGTCCTTGATGGTTTTTTTTGCTGCTTAGGCCATACTGGAGGTGCTATTTTCCTAATACTCAAGCTATAATTTACGTTGTCGACTCAAGTGACACTGATCGGCTCGTGGTTGCTAAAGAGGAGTTCCATGCCATATTGGAGGTACCTTTTCCTTGATGCTCTGTCTCAATTGTCTTTATGTATATATGTGTGTGTGTGTGTCTCTCTCTCTCTGTATATATATATACATATATATGTTCTTTTTCTGCTTGTTGAATATTAGGTAATAATTCATGTTAGTTACCGAAGGAAGCCATTTTAAGATTTTTTTTTCCTTTTGGATCTAATTTCTAGTTTAATTTTCTGATACCAACCTTTTATCGACTTCTGAGGAATAGCATTTGGAGGAATGTTATTTGTGAGGATGGTCATTGATGATACGTGTTTCCTTTTCTTCGCAGGAGGAAGAGTTGAAGGGTGCTGTTGTCCTCATCTATGCTAACAAGCAGGTTTGCGTTCTTGCTTGTTCTTTTTCGACATAACTGAGGAAGAAGCTTTGTTCCGTTTGATCCTTTAGTAAATGCAATGCTTTTTTCATTATAAATCTATAGTTTTGGGTTACTATTTAGTAGTAGTAAAAGTGCTACGTAGTTCTTATTTTGTGTCTAGAGATTTGCACGACAATGTAAGGACAGTCTGAGATTAGAGAACTTCTATATTCAAAGAGTCGCTGGTTTATTTTAAAAGACAAACTATTGGTTATTGGACTGTAATAGGCCCAACGGAGCGCAATTGGAAATAGATGATTCACATAGCAGCCTCCAAATAGTTTGTGATTGAGGTGTAGTCATCGTCGTTCTTTCTCTTGCCCAACTTGCACTCTCTCTCTCTCACACGCGCGAGCGATACAGTGACACCAATCCACATCCACTGTCATTAGCCGGTTGTCAGATAAGCATGTATGTATGCATTCACCATCATTTATTCAGAATCTTCAATTCTTGACAGGATCTTCCTGGTGCGCTTGATGATGCCGCGGTGACCGAGTCCTTAGAGTTGCACAAGATTAAAAGTCGGCAATGGGCTATTTTTAAGACTTCCGCCATAAAAGGAGAAGGGCTCTTTGAGGGCTTGGACTGGTGAGCTCAACTTCATAGTTCATATTGATGCTGTTATGACAACTATATCGCATGCATGCAAACTATATTTTCCGAAACACTGATTGTTTCCATCGGTCATATCACTGGTAGTCTTTGGTTGCTATATCGGTCCACGTTATGCCTATGGTGCAATGTCTTCATATGGAGTTGAGAACACACACACACACACATACACACGGGCGCGCGCGCACAAATGAACCTATCGTTCTCATTTCTCTTTTTCGTGATATTTCTAAATTGTAGGTTGAGTAATACACTCAAATCCGGAGGTGGCTAAATTTTTGTCGAAGATGCAGCAGATAGACCGTGAAGACGGACAGACGAGAGAGAACACTTGGTATTAATGTGCGAAGCGATTTCAGCCTTCAATTATTTTCTAATTGCCATAGTTTCTGATATGAACTGCTTGGATATAATGTTTATACTCATCACAGATAATGAGAAATCTGAGGCTTTATTTTGACTATTATACCTATTCATTGTTGCAAAGAAACATCAATGGTTTTGCTTTTAAAAGTCTCTTTTTCTTTCTTGTTTTGGTAAAAGTTTGTCTTGATTTAACATACTTCTTTGTGGTAATAACAACAACATACCGAGTGTATTCCCACAAAGTGGGATTTGGGAAGGATAAAATGTACGCAGTCCATACCACTACCTCAGATGAAGTAGCCAGGTAAGTGTACGCAGTCCATACCACTACCTCAGATGAAGTAGAGAGGTTGTTTTCGATAGCCGGGTAAGTGTACGCAGTCCGTACCACCACCTCAGATGAAGTAGAGAAGCTGTTTCCGATAGATTCCCGGCTAACATACTTCTTTGTGGTATACATCAAAAACATGGAATTTCAATGTGTGGTACGAGCGATAAGGAATTTAACCAATTTCAAGATTAATTTTAAGACGAATTTATCCCATGTTTGGTCGAGACAAAATCGTGAGATAACTAATTGTCAAAATTGTAGTGCTATTTTTATGCCAATCCTGCAATTAGTTATCCCAGAATTGTAGTGTTATTCTTATGCCACATCGAAGGTGGAATAACGATTCCGGGATAATTATTTAATTTCGGTGCGGTTTTATCTCGACCAAATATGGGATAAACTAATCCTAAAATTAGTTATATCACTTGTGCCAAACAATCTCGAATAACTTGTTTTTGACCAAACGAGCACTAACAACTAGGAAATATAGGGGCATATAATGGAAGAAAAAGATACATACCCGCATATAATTTATACGCCTTTACACTATCGATGCATATAACTTAAATACGTAAAAGATAGTAATAAACTTTTTTAAACCATCAACAAAAAGTGTATTCAAAAGCATAATAAACATTATCTTTCTGCAGAATCAGTTTACTGAAAAATTCTCCGAGTTCCCACACTGAGCCCGGTGCACTAAAGCTTCCGCTATACGCAAGGGGTCGGGGGAAGGGCCGAACCATGAGGGTTTATTGATAATTAACAAATTTTATTTCACAATTTTTCTTCCTACTCATAACAATATTATTTCCTACTTGCTGCTGCTAAAAAAACACTGATATCTCTACAATGCTGACTGAAAAATCATCTCGGCAAGTTCCTGCAACATTTTGTACAAACAAATAATTGAATTAAAAAGAAAACGTTTTTGACGTTTAAGCTGAATGAGAGTTATACGAAAGATGAGCTGCATTTCGACAGTAATTTCACTTGAAATAGTTGTCGTATGCGAGTAAAAACCGTTATTTTTACTTGAGATACTAATAGAGTTTTTGAATATTTCATCGGTATTTCAAATACTGAAGTTTAGTATTTGTGGATAATGATGACCAGACCTAAGTTGCTCGGACTCTTCAAAAATGTTGCCGCACCCGTGTCAGATCCTTCGATATTGCACTACTTTAGAAGAATCCGACACACGTGATGACATTTTTGAAGAGTCCGAGCAACGTAGGATCGGACTGTTGTTCGTTAATGCTAAAACTTCAGTAATTGCAAAGTATGAATTCTCTATGACTACAAATGGCCTCACCTGCTTTCCGGAAGGAACTTTAGGTTCTCCCCATTCGAGCGCCTTCTTCTCGAGTAGTTCAAAGTCGGCCTTCCCAGCCTGTTGGAGAACACGTAGTTTGATTCTTACGTATTAGAGAATGAAAAAAGGGGAAGGGATTGAAAACGGAGAAAGGTGGTAGTAAAACAATACCTCGATTGCAGCACCAAACTCGGTGTCAAAACTCGAATATCGCTTTTTGACAAGGTCATTCAATGAGCCATCCTGTTTGCAAACAAAGAAAAAAAAGGTTTACTCTATCGTGTATTTGATTTGTTATACTAGTTAACGCTAGTAGTTGAGAAAGGAAAACCACCTCGATGAGTTTGGCAGCATTTCTGAGGCCGCGAGCTAGTGTGTCCATACCAGCAATGTGAGCAATAAATAGGTCTTCAACATCGGTGCTCTCCCTCCGCCTATTAGGACGAACAATAAACATCATCTCCAAAGCCTCTTAAATATACTTTTTGATACGGCGGAAAACAAAACACGAGACACTTTAACGATAGTGACCGATTCTCTATCATCCGAGATTTGTAACATATGATTGGTAACATGAAGATAATCGAAGAGAAAACAAAAGCTAATAGTAGAGTAGGGAACTAACAATTTTGCGTCAAAGTTGAAACCTCCTGGCGCCAATCCTCCCTGTTCAAACGAAAGATCAGCCGTTAAAAGTTAAGAATTAAGTGAACTTTTAACTGATTCACGCTTCTCGATTTTCTAGCAATCAAAAAAGAAAGTCTAATCACAGACATTTTTAATAACGCTTTGCATCACCAATGTTGCTTCAGCGACATCCATCAAAAACTGATCTGTGTCCCAACCTGCATCACGGAGAAGCTTTCGTAACTTGGAAGTCTCGAGGTATTCGACCAACCACAAGGGAAAACAAACATTAACATGTTTGATGAGAATTCTCATAATTTCAACTAACAATACCGATCTGGGGATCGCCAGTATTTGCGTCAATGTTGCCGAGCAAACCGTTAATTCTTGCTGTTTCAAGCTCATGATGGCAGCTGCAAGACGCAAAGCCGTTGAGAAGGTGCGAAGATCAGGCATCTAGCCGACTGAGAAGACTGAATACAAAATGGGAGCTTGAAAAGAGGAAAAAAACACAAACCTGTGACCAGCCAAAGTAGCGTGGTTGCACTCGATGTTTAATTTGAAATCTCCTGCGGAAAATGCAAAACCGAAATCATAAGAATTCCCTCTTACACGAAAGTAAAAATGTAACGACCAATCTCCCATGCCACTTCTTTGGAGATTGCACTCATGAAGGAAATGGAAAATGAATTAAGTACCTATAAGCCCATATTTGCGTAAGAAATTAGCAGATGTTGCAGCATCCCAGTCATACCTGGAGTAACATAATAAGTAATTTACGCAAAAGTTTACGAGATCGTATTCCAAGGAAATGCATCACGTGAAGTAAACATACTGGTGTTTCGTTGGCTCCTGAGGCTTTGGTTCAATTAGTAATATGCCTGTAAAGAAAAACGGTGAGTGTCACTTACAAACTAATAAGAATGAAGAGCTACAAGATTTCAAACCAGAAAGTTTCATAAGCTCCATCGTAGAAACACAAATTCTACAATATTAGAACACGACAAGTTGAAGTACCCTTGAAGCCAATCTTCTTTTTGTAAGCAACAGCAGCTTCCATGAACCTTGCCTGTCAGGAGTTAAAAATCTCATTTTCTCGATACAGTAAGCAATCTTTAAAGAAACAAAGGGACACGGTAATCGATATACTCTGCTGAATTGGCTCCAAACACCGTCAAAGAGAATCTGTTTAAATGTGAAATTAACATATCTTAATACATATTGCTTAAGGCAATCTTACCATATGGTCAAGTTCTCTTTCCATATCGGTGTTTAGGAGGCTCTGGTAACCTTCTCGACCGCCCCAAAAGACATAATTTTCTCCCCCAAGATAATGTGTAACCTGAAAATGAAAAATACGCAAAGGTACTGTCAAGTGTTAAGAAAATCCTACTTCAAGCACTTTCATTTGTTTATGTAACGTTCAATAGTCCGAGATCTCATAAGTGGACAGCAGTAAGTTCGAACCTCCATCGCTTTCTTGACCTGAGCGGCAGCATATGCATATACGCTTAGTTCAGGGCTGTAATTCAACGTTTCCCGAGTGTGAGTACTCTTGTCATATGCAGGGTGAATCAAAGGCAATCCGATACAAATGCATACCTAGTAGCAGCACCATGCATGTAGCGAGGGTGAAGGAACAGCTGAGCGGTACCCCACAAAAGACGAATTTTATTTCCCTGTATATCCACATAGAGAGAAGTAGCCAAGATAAAATGTTAACTTATCGCACCAACACAGTAAATCATAATTGAACTTCACATGTTTCTTCGGAGAACCATTAGACAAAAACATGCCGAGACGAGATAGTAAAACTGGTAGTATTACCTGAAGCTTTTTAGCAAGAGCCACCACTTCATCCAAGTTTGCATTTGTTTCCTATAATGTAAACCATATATTTTGAGTACACATCAGATTCTCTGGGTAAATCTCATAAAAGACCAGACAGAGATGGTAGATCCATCGGCTAATAGAAGTAAAAGGCGAGTAAAAGGTTTAAGAACATTAAAAATATCTGATTCAACAATCAAGCATGAACTTCGCCAATTCCGTTTATTATGGTTCCGAGTCTTCGAGATGCAGAAACAAAAATTGACAAGTTTAGCATTCTCTCAGCATTTACCTCAAGGGTCTTTCCCTCTGGAGCAATGTCCCGATCATGGAAGCACCATCTTTCGACTCCAAGTTTCTCGAGGAACTCAAAGTTTGCTCTCACTGTACATAGAAATAACAGTGAGAAATAAGTTCGGTTCAAAAAGCTACTTAGAATTGTTTCTAAATTGGACGGAATAGTAATCTATGAACTCACATCTTCTCTTGGCTATAGCGAGGGAATTGGTACCATCTTCCCAAGGCCACAACTTTGTCGGAGCACCAAACGGATCAGCTCCCGTGCCACGGAATGTATGCCAAAATGCTACGCTAAATCTCATCCAATCCTATATAAAACAAAGAAATTATCGGTATAAATCAAATAGTTTTTTTGGAAAGAATCCTAAAAGCAAGCGATCACAACTAACCTTCATCTTTTTCCCAAGAATCTCCTCCTCAGCGTTGTACCATTTAAAGGAAAGTGGGTTCTTACTAGAAGGACCCTGACATCAGTTATTAAAATTCAGCAAAATTAACATATCCCAATTCACCAACAAATTCGTACTTAAATTGTTGTATCGAATGAGAAACAAGTGAATCCGGTCTATATTAGTATTACCTCATACTTAATTTTTGGAACTCCGGGGAAGAACTCCCCGTCCCATTCACCTGAATCACCTCCACAATCACTGCCAATATCAGCAGGACAAGTTGGTGGAGCAGCGGCAATCTGCATTTGGGATGACAACATATGTAATGAACAACTCCATTGACACAAAGCAATGAAAAGATTGAACAATTCAGAAAAATATGCATTAATCGCAATAAGACAACTAGTTAAATGTGTATACTCGTGAAAATCGTACTACGAAAGATATCCAAAGACGCAGAACCGGAGATTTGCTTACCGCTACACTTGATGCCACATTCAAACAAAGAAGCAATAACAAACACTTTCCAGCATTCCTTTCTCTCATTTTAGTCAAACCTGCAACACACGAGAAAATAAACAACTCCATTAATCACTAAACATTCGCCAATAGTCAAGTAACATGATAAAATTATAATTACTAGTAGCCTATATTTACAAAACCACACATAATAACTCTATAATCAGAAATACACACAGCCATAGATCTACAATTGATGTTTTTTAAAAAGGTAGACAAATATCAAGAAATTTTATGAAACTTATAACGGCAGTAATTAGCAATGTCACCAATCTCATAACACGTCAATCTGTATAATTAAAACATATCCAAACATCTCTTTTCCAAACAACAACATTTTTTGTGTTAACAATCTCCAAGTAAACCAAGATCATCACCATGAAAAAAATCAGCTCTTACCCTCATTAATCTCAACAAAAATATTCTAAACATCAGAACTTTACACCCATAACCAATAAAAAATCACACGCGCAAAAAAAAGATCCAACTTTTAGCAATTTCAAGAAAACCCAACATTTTTCTTTTAATAACCATGGTGTCTTGGGCCAACTTGCGCGCACCTCAACTAAGCTCAATTAGTATGATTGAAACATATATCCAAACAATTACATTTTTTTAGTACTAAAAATTTCTCCTAGTAAACAAAAAATCAACTCTCACCCTTCATTAATCTCAACAAGAATACTCCAAAAATCAAAACTTTACAGTCATAACCAATCAAAAATCACAAAAAGGTCCAATGTTTCATCAATTTCAAGAAAATTCACCATTTAATTTTGCACTAACAATCTCCAAGTAAACCAAGATCATCACCATAAACAAAAATCAACTCTTACCCTTCACTAATCTCAATAAAAATACTCCAAAGATCAGAACTTTACACCCATAACAGATCAAAAAATACAACAATATACCCAATGTATTCCAACACAATGGGGTATAGGGAGGATAGAATGTACACAGTCCGTACCACTATCTCAGAGGTGAGTAGAGAGGCTGTTTTGGATAGACCCACAGCTCAAAACAAAATATAGTCTAGAAAAAGCCGTAACAAAACATAGTCCAGAAAAAGAAGTAGCAAAACATAGTCTAGAAAAAGACGTAACAGAGGCACAAGAAATAATAACACTAACACAACAACAGATAGTAACAATATTGCCACAAAATAATACTATAAGCGATCTATCTGAAACAACATATATCCATGACAGATCAAAAATTACAACAACCTACCCAGTGTATTCCGACACAGTGGGGTCTGGGGAGCATAGAGTGTACACAGTCCGTACCACTATCTCATAGATGAGTAGAGAAGCTGTTTCGGATAGACCCTCAACTCAAGATAAAATACAGTCTAGAAAAAAACGTAACAGAGGTACAAGAGATAATAACACTAACACAACAACAGATAGTAACAATATTGACACAGAATAATACTACAAGCAATCTATCCGAAACACCATATATTCATGACAGATCAAAAATCACAAAAAAAAGGTACAATTTTCAACAATTTCAAGAAAATTTAGCATATAATTTGCATAATCAAGAATGATTAAAAAGAGAAAAAGCTTACTACTGCAAAATCTGATAGTCTAGAAATTAGGCTGTTTCGGATAGACCCTCAGCTAACACAACAGCAGACTGTAACAATACTGCCACAGAATAATACTACAAGCGATCTATCAGAAACAACATATATTCATGACAGATCAAAAATCACAAAAAAGGTACAATTTTCATCAATTTCAAGAAAGTTTACCATATAATTTGCATAATCAAGAATGATTAAAAAGAGAAAAAGCTTACTACTGCAAAATCTGAAAGTCTAGAAATTAGGCTGTTTCAGATAGACCCTCGGCTCAAAAGAAAATACAGTCAAGAAAAAGACCTAATAGAAGTACAAGAGACACACTGACACAACAGCAGACTGTAACAATACTGCTAACAATACAGCCATGGAATAATACTACAAGCAATCTATCCGAAACAACATATATGCATGACAGATCAAAAATCACAAAAAAAGGTACAATTTTCATCAATTTCAAGAAAATTTACCATATAATTTGCAAAATCAAGAATGATTAAAGAGAGAAAAAGCTTACCACTGCAAAATCTGAGATGGGATTTTAGGTTTCTTGATTTAATAGTGAGCTAAACTCTAGCTTCACACGACTCTATGTAACCAGCAGAGTGTATATTTATATATTTACAGTACCAAAGAGAAAAAAATACTAAATTGGATATATTGAATATTTTAGTACTTTTAAATTGAAAAGGAGACTATATATCCTTTTTTTTTTATTATTATTATTATTAATAATTAGTATTTTAATTGTTTAATTTGTACTAGAATTGCAATAATTAAAGTTTTTGATTTAGATAAGGTATCAAAAGATATACTTTGACACGTGCACATGGCGTTGGTTCCAATGTTTTTTCTTTTTGTTGTTACTTTTATTCGTCCAATTTATTAAAAATAATTTTTCGATAATAATTATTTAATTTGAAAAAATAATAAATAATTTACTTAATTTATATTCATTTTACTCTTATTATTTAATATATTTTTTAAAATATTAAATTTATTATATTTAAATAGTAAAATAATAAATTTACTCATATTATTTATTATTTATTACTGATTATTATTGGATTGTAATGAAATTTTGGTTTACTTTGTCACATGAACTTTATGTGACTGTCTCTTTTTAGGATGAGACTCTTTGTCAAACAAATATGGATTGCTACAAAAACCTGATGAACTGTTAGTTGCTATCACACAAAATCTAAGATCTAAGTTGCTCGGACTCTTCAAAAATATCGATGGGTGCGTGTCGGATCCTCCAAAAGTAGTATATTTTTGAAGGATCCGACACGGGTGCGGCAACATTTTTGGAGAGTTCGAGCAACTTAGTCTAAGACCACACATAAAGATCCTGAATTTGTACCCATATACCAGAACTTGGTATGTCAGCATGTACTAGAAAGAGTAAATAGTATCCTGGTGGTGCAATTTCTGTAGTTGATGGACCGTACGCTGTGAATGTATAAGTATTAGATGATGCTGTAACGGCTGCGACGCCCTTCAACACCACCATTCGTTGGTTCATTGAAAAAGAATGCGTGGTGAATGAAGGCGCGATGATCTTGACTGAAACAGTCCCCGTTGACAAGGGCTTAGGCAATGTGAAGGTCACGGAAAATGGCTTTTTGTATATCAAGATTTCGTCGATGGAGAGGATTGATGGTTTTAGATGCTCGTACTCGGGGGCTAAGTATGGTGGATAGAAGGCTTCTAAGCTTAGGTCAGTTGGGAATTCGACATCAGTGAAGTTGTAGTACTTATGTGTACTGCTCCCTCCGATTAGAAACCTTCCATCGGTCATCAAAATGGCCGTGGAATGGTAAACCCGGGGTCTTGGAGAGGCTTCCATGACCGAAAACCTGTTGTTTTGCTTCCTGTAAGGCCGGTATATCACCGGTGTGGTGACAGGTTGACGAGCGTTTTCCCAGCCTGCTGTGCCCATTGCTGCACCATTTATGATGAGAATATCCCCATTGGGTAGTATTACCATGTCACTCATGATTCGTGGCGTTGGCATTGTCTCCATTTTCCATCTACCGCGATGACTGCTGATGATGATCCGTCCACAACTTGAAAGGGCGTTCATGTAGACGCCGTAGGCTGTAACTCCAAATGCACGACGAGGTGCTCCTCCACATACCATGATTTCGGCTTCCATAGGGCGATTTTCGTCTAGAGGAAGTAAGACTGCTGAGCCAGTGCTTGGGTAGTTCCTTGGTTCACCACCAGGAATTGAAGGCAGTTTCCTCACCACCTTATTTCTCTTGTAGTCAAGAATTATAGCTCGCGTGTTCGCGAAAATGAAAAGGTTCCCGTCTGGTAGTAAGAACACAAACGGATACAAGTTGTTCTCGTGATCCCCATCTCGCATATCACTAAGAAATTTTAGCCTGAAAGCAGATAGTCCAGAAACTTTCGGGTAGAACTCGTAGTTATGCTGTCTTCTTCCCCCTACCACGATTATTCTTGCATCAGGAAGGATGTGGTTAGTCGAGTACCATCTTCGTTGAATTAAAGTACGGTTGAGCTCCACCCAATCACAGTTCTCACCCGTGCATGGCGCTAATGTACGTACTACACGGTCCCCATCATTGAATCCTCCGGTTTGGACTAATGTTCCACCCGGGAGGACCGCACCAGAAGAGCACCACGGATCAGTTTGAAGCATTAATGCCCGGAATGTGTTGCTACCAATGTCGTATAAAACAGAATGAGCAGAACAGTCTTCGCGTGAGACCAAGTCACTGGGGTCATAGCGACAACGCCCTCCTGGAAGTGAGAGGTTAGAACGGCCAAAATCTGTTGTATCAAAGATAACTACCTTGTTATTACGCAGGAGTTGCATGTGCACCGCGGATATGCCAATGCTTTTCTGCAACAGCCTCCATTCGCCTTGGAGGCGTCTACGACTACCAGAAACCAACATCTCAGAAGCTGATGGAAGTTGAAGAGTGAAAAATATTAGTACTAATAGGAAGAGGAAAATGATATTATCCTTGTCCATAAGTTGAAAAGAAATGAAGAAAAGATGTTAAGTAGGTATATTCTTTGTGTTGTTATATTTATATTCCTAGAAAGTATTGAATTCAAGCTGAATTGAAGTAGAATTCAAAGAAAATGACTTCATTACTTGGCACAAGAAGTGAAATTCTGTTTCTTCATGTGTCCACAAAGTTAGGGGCTGCCAGAATTTTGCTGAAATTTGCATTATAATGAGTCTAGCTGATGGTCCTGAGCCGGGGGTCTATCGGAAACAACCTCTCTACTTCATCTGAGATAGTGGTATGGACTTCGTACCATTTTGTGGGAATACACTGGGTATGTTGTTGTTGTTGAATGAGTCTAGCTGATACAACGTTAGTAGGTAGTCGAGCGTTGTTTAGTGCTCTCAGCGATCTATCTTGTTTCCTTCGCTTTAGTTGGCGTATTATTTGTTGTTGCTATTTGTTCTCTTTATCAGTTGTTTTTAGCGTGACTACTTCGCTTTTGTATTTTCTTTAATATTCTTAATCGAACTGAGGGTCTACCAGAAACAGCCTCTCTATTGCATACACACCACCCTCCCCAGACCCCACTTGTGGGATTACACCGGGTATGTTGTTATTGTTGTTGTTGTAGTCTAGCTGATGCAAGCACTACGTACAAAATTGTGTCGACTAAAAATCTACATTGCTCGGACTTTCAAAAAATATTGTCAGGTGTATGTGACGAATCCTCCAAGCTATGCATTTTTGGATGATCTGATACGAGTGTGACAACAGTTTTAAAGGATCCGAGTGACAGCTAAAAAACTGAAAGATTGCGAAAGAGAAAAACCAGCAATCAGTTGAGCAAAGATTCTGGCATTTCTTTCCTTTCAAATGCTCCGAAAAATGGCTTTAACAAGGTCGAACGCCTTGTTCTCCTTATGTCATTGACACACAAAATCGCTACTTACTATGAAGGAAGGGGGGAGGGTGACATTGTATAAGTAGGCAACGCGTCAAGAACTAGTCTCTCAGCGAAAGATACTGTCTTTTTCAATCGGAGAGTATCCTAACGCATTTTTCAAGTATCACATCGCAAGTAGAAGTGGAAGAAACATTGGCGTCAAGACGGATTATGATATCACGTTGCAGACAGATGCATTACATAAAAGTAAACGAACATACCGGTGTTTTCGTTGGCTCATGAGGCTTTGCTTCGGCTAGTAATGTTCCTCGAATTGACTCCAAGCAACCTCGAAGAACATAAAGAATGACGGGATTTGAACCTGAAATCTTATAGTTTTCTTCTCACTTTATTGACTATCAGGGGTCTATCGGAAACAGCCTGAGGTAGTGGTATGAAATGCGTATACTTTACCCTCACCAGACCCCACTTTGTGCGACTAGAGACCCCACTTTGTGCGACTACACTAGGTATGTTGTTGTTGTTCATTTGACATTTCGGTTTCAATTAGGAATTTCGCGTCCAACTCTAAGCAGTCCTTACCTAATACCTACATATACATCCGATCATATATGTATTATCTGTTTCGACAGATTAAGTGAGAAATACACAAAGTCAAGCAAATTCTACTTTAAGTAAAAAAGGCACTAAAGCTCCCCGCTATGCACAGGGTCCAGGGAGGGCCCCACCACAAGGGTGTATTGTACGCAACCTTACCTTGCATTACTGCCGGAGGCTGTTTCCAAAGCTTGAACCCGTGACCTCCTGGTATTGCATTTATTTGTAACTATTCCTTACCTGAACTAATAGTTGAGAAGTATTACCACCAAAGGATGTGGTGGGGCGGTAAGTTTCATTAACCAATTTCTGGTTCTAGAATAGTTGCCTTCATGAGTCACGAGCGCTTTACCTCTCAAAGTGGGACTTTACGACTAGCCTTAAAGCTGATATCAGACTTGAGCACGAAACTAAAAAAAATTGAACTATTTCATTAGTTACTACCGGACACAATCAGAAGGGGAGCCTTGGAGTAACAGGTAAAGTTGTTGCCATGTGACCCGGAGGTCACGGGTTCAAGCCTTGGAAACAGCCTCCGGCAGAAATGCAAGGTAAGGCTGCGTACAATACACCCTTGCAGTGGGGCCCTTTCCCGAACTCTGCGTATAGCGGAAGCTTTAATGCACCGGGATGCCCTTTTACTATCAGACACAAACACATGACAAGGACTTAATAGTCTAACTATTCCACAAATTCAATTATTGAAATATATATTCCATTAGTTACTATCAGACACAGTCACAAGACAAGGGCTTAAGCTCTTTAACTTTATTTATTTTATTCTGTCAAAGAACAATTTGAATTATTTATGAAAAAGCCTGTATAAAGCAGTTCACTTAAACAACATTGTTTTATCATAATTAGTACTATAATTATTATACTAAACACAGTGATAAGGACTTAAATCTGCAGTTGTCTTTGTAGCATTTGTCTCTTCATGGGAGAAGAAGATTCTTCTTTAACCTATCGTAGAAGATCGATCACTCGTCTTATTTTCTTGAAAAGTTTACACTGTCAGTGTATAGAAGTTTAACGCGGCCGCTTATAAAAACAAGAAACAAGTTACTTTCTTCACTTACCGTCTCGAGACGAAAAAAAATGAAAGTTGTCAAGATCTGTGAAGAGGTTATCAAGCCATCATCTGCAACTCCAGATGAACTTAGAGAGCACAAGATATCTTTCATAGATGAAATAATACCTCATTCTTCAATTCCACTCATTTTGTTCTACAAAAAAAGTGAAACTGTCACACAATCACAAATATGCAGACACTTAAAGACTTCACTTTCACAAACTTTAACTCAGTTTTATCCTTTGGCTGGAAGAATGAAGTCCCCATGTTCAATTGATTGTAATGATGAAGGAGTTTACTATCAAGAAACACAAGTGGATGGTTCAGTTTTCGACATCGTCAAGAACCCAAAATCCAGTGAATTGGTGAAGTTAACACCTTATAATTCAGATGGCACCTCGTCGAATTTTCAAGAACTTTTAGCCGTACAAGTTAACTTATTCGACTGTGGTGGCATAGCGGTTAGTATCTCCATGACACACAAGATTGGTGATGCTTCTAGCCTTTGTACATTCATCAAGAACTGGTGCGATGCGAGCGAAGGATTAAGAAACAACAGATGTGGCGCGGACTCTTTTGAAGGATCTGACACGCCCCCACCGGTGTTTTTGAAGAATCCAAGCGACATAGGCAACAACAAGGTGAAAAAAGACTCTACTTTCATCTCTTTAGGATTAAGTAACAACAAATGTAGCGCGGATTCCTGTCAGATCCGTCAAGAATACACTACTTTTGAAGGATCTGACACACTCCCACCGGTGTTTTTGGAGAATCCAAGCGACATAGGCAACAACAAGGTGAAAAAAGACTCTACTTTCATCTCTTTATCATCAATCTTTCCGCCAAGAGGGACAACTGATGACACGCCAGACAAAAAGTGCGTAGCGATTCAGCCTGTCGCTGAAAAGCTAGCAGTAAAAAGATTCGTTTTTACTGCTCCAAACATAGCTAAAATGAAGAGTAAGTTGATGAACTACGGTTACAATGAAAACGCGACGCGTGTAGAAGTAGTAAGTGCTTTGTTATGGAAATGTTTCATGGTTGCAAAAGGATGCAACTCAGTTGTTGTTATCCCAATGAATGTAAGGCAAAGGATAGTTCCACCTTTGCCTGAAAGCTCATTTGGGAACTTCTTCTTGATAACAAATGCTATAGCAAGTGTAGGTGACAATTGGTTGTCTATGGTTGGGAAGATAAAGAGCGCGATTGGGAGAATTGCTGGTAATTACATGGAGAAAATCCGCGGAGAGGGTGGTTTTGAGTTCGTTAAGAGTAATTTTAACCAACTCGGGAAGTTGATCATGAGTCAAGGGAGCCATGTTCGCGTGTTAACAATCGGAAGTTGGTGCAACTTTCCGATTAATGAAGCAAACTTCGGATGGGGTGAGTCTATTTTGAAGGTTGTCGCGATCGTTGGAGTGAAAGATAATGTTGTTCTGTTAGATTCTGCAGAATTTGCTGGTGGAATTGAAGCTTGGGCTATTATGACTGATGAAGAATTGACATTGTTTGAACAAGACAAAGACCTTCAAGAGTTTACTTCATTAGATGTAATTTGTGATCTCGATTGAAAGAAGAGTAAATGCACTGTTTCCATCCTGAACTATAAACGAAATTGTTGAGACACACCCGAACTTTAGTTACCCCTGGACTAATTAAAATCGTATTTTTGGCAACCTTAGCGCCTACGTGGCACTTCAATGAATCAACACACTAAAGGTCCACGTAGGCGCTAAGGTTGCCAAGAATACGGTTTTAATTAGTCCGGGGGTAATAGGACTCTCCTAAAGTTCAGGTGTGTCTCGACAATTTCGTGTATAGTTTAGGATGGAAACAGCGCAGTGCATTTTCTCTTGAAAGAAAACAGAAGATTTTTATACAAATCAAAATGTATGATTGATTGATCAACTGAACATTTCTTTCTATTATAGTCACTCACAAAGCAATCTGTCAACAAAATACAGTAAGCACAAATGAAAGAAAAATGAGAAAATTCTGATCAATGGGAACATTGTGAGGTTCTTGAAGATACAAATACATACAAGACAATAATTTAGCGATAATGCTCCAGTTCGTGGTCATGCTAGTTACTAGGACTTAGCGATGATGCTTCAATTCGCGGTCATGCTTGTGACTAGGACTTAGCAAATGATAAGCAAAAGGAGCTATCACCAAGACAGACAATTCCTCGATGACGGACAATTAGAGAAGGAAGTTATCAATCATATGTTCAATCACATCTGCGCCATCTGAATTTAGCCAATAAGTCTTCACCTAAATGAAACGAAGTACATAAAATAAGCACAAGAAAACACTATAAAGAAATTCCGATAAGAAAATAATACAAAATTCACATTTTAAATAATAAAGTCAGAATGTACTAAGGGCGTTGCATGCTTACGAGACCTGATAAGTGTAAGCTTTTAGATTGGAGACAGATAAAATACAGTTAGTTTCTTACTTTTCCTAATATGTGTGACCGTTTTGATTGAAAAACAGAAAGTCGTATTCACGCTGACATCTGTTTGCACATAATAGACGACCAATAAAAGGTGATGACCAGAAAGTACTCCCGCTACTTTGCTGCTGCTTACTGCAGGAAGCCAGAGACGAGAGAATGCATGTAGAGATAATCGCAAAAAGAGGAAACTTTGAGTGGGAGCATACTGTTACAATTGCACCGTAACCAACAGAATAGAATGAAAATGAACAAGAAGTTTTGGTTTGTTAATTACTCGTCCATTTGAATAAGCAAAGGAACAGTTTTCACTTTTCAGCAAAAGGCTCGAATAATATAGAAAGTACGAGAGTCAAAAACTTTTAAAATTTAAGAAGTCGAATACACAAGTCCAAGGAAAAAAATATATAGTACGTGTGGCTTAACTAGAAGATATCAGCAAGAATAATGACTCTAAAGCTTACCTGAATAGTATTGTGTGCAACATATCGTTGTCTGCTTTCATGAAAGCTAACATCAATTCGCTCCCATGGTACTTGTGTAAGGCCTTCAATCATTGCCTCTAAATGGGAAAAAGAAAGGTTATGTGAGAACCCCAACGATGCAAAAGATCGCGCAGCAAATAACCACATAGTAGACTGTTACCAAAAAAAGAAAAAGGACAAAAGAAGATCTGAATACTGAGGAAAATGTACTGCTTGTCGTTAAGATGTTAGTAATCAACGAAATCCTCTTCTAAAATCTCTGGGAGCAGCATGCCATAAGAATGAATAGATTTATTACATAAATTTGCTATTAGTTACAGTAATCTGCTGAAGAATACATAAAGAACTAAGACTGTCACAAACAATCGGCAATGCGCAGGTCCTCAAGGATCCAAATCACTATCGGTCTACGAAGTATTCAGTGTGCTACTAAAGCTCCCGCTATGCGCAGGGTCCGGGGAAGGGCCCCACCACAAAGGGTGTATTGTACACAACCTTACCTTGCATTTCTGCCGGAGGCTGTTTCCAAGGCTTGAACCTGTGACCTCCTGGTCACATGGCAGCAACTTTAAGTTACTCCAAGGCTCCCCTTCCGCAAGTATCGTTACTATTATTACTTTATTATCATTTTCTTTCTTTGTCTGGAGCTCGGGAATGCTTCAAAAATAAAACTAAACGGTTTACAAACCTTCTAAATCAGCCATTTCCTTCCTTTCCAGCGAAGATACTTTATGGCTAATTGCCAAAGTTGTTTCTTGCTCAATGTTTACGATATGTGGATATTTCTGATCCTTTATTTGAAGGTTAGACTGGAGAAGAAAGAAAAGAAAACCATTTTACATATATAAAACAACAAATTAGTACTCTTAACACACATAATGCAAATCGGTCAACTGAATACCAACCTTTGGAAGTTCATCCTGACGACGGATTGACGATGTTCTCCATCCAACAACATCTTAGAGACGAGTTAAGAATAAAAATAACTCTAGTTTTGGTAAATTCCATATGACCATGTCATGTAGAACCTAAACTACCGTTTACAGCCTCGAATGGTACGTAAAGCCGAACAGCACCAGGAAAAGGTTAAGACAAAGGATTCTAGTCAAGGGTGCTTAAAGAGAATCCGAGATTATTCTACTCGCTGATATCAAATTTACGAAAAACCCGCTGCCATAACAAAGATCTCAGAATAAATGTTTTGACAAGAACACAGAATTATTAAAAGATTTCAAACTGATTAAGATCAGGAAAAATAGTTTGTCTAACTTATATTGGCTACATCAATCAAATGAACATCCCAAACCCCAAGAGTTTTACAGCCGAAATATAGCTACTAAAAGGTTTCGCGCGTCAAAAAAAATTTGCAGACTACACGAGCAGTATTTGTGTGCTTAAAGCATAGAAATTATAAAGAGACCAGAAAAGAAAAATTGAACTCATAGGATACGGTCATAGTTAGCATTTGCATATGCCACTCGGCGCTTAAACGAGCGTAATCCTGACCTACAGAGAAAGCCAAAGACAATGTTAAACAATAATGCATTTGCCACATCCTTTGATAACAACAACAACAACATCCTTCGATAAGAAAAAGATATCAAAATTGATACTGACATGAACTTGAGATCGTCTGAATCGTTGACCATCCTGAGGAGGAGGGGAGGCTTCCCGTTATCTTTATCGGTGAGGAATAGGTGCTTTCCAGATCTCCCGACAATCCAGTGTGCAGTTTGCGATGCGCCTTTCTCCAGCAAAGGAAGACCACAGAGAAGAGGCAGCTGCATAAAACAGAGAAAAATTACAAAGAAAAGGACAATTAATATGGTTTTTGAAGTGATCTAGGAAATAATTTTTTTAGAGATCAAAAGTAAACTGACGTACTTAGATAAGCAAGATTTTGATGAAAATTTAAACAATAATAACTGCTTTAAGATTGAAACACATATACTAAAATGAATTGTTGCCATGCCTAGTAAAAATGAATGTGCAATCATACAAGATTGAAACATGATAACATTTGACAGAGTGTGCACGTAGCAAATAAAGAATAAATGACATAACGTCCGTCAAGAGGGTCTTAATATGTCCTAAGAAAACCTCAATATGCATCGTCTGTACGTGAAACATTGTAGAATTTGAATGTGCTAACAGCAGAAGAGATAGACTTCATAGGGAGAAAAATTATCACAAAGTACCTTCAGGCTCTTGGATCCCATCCGATTTAGCGAAGATTAAAACTTAATAGGAGCAGATGATCCGTATAGGTGACTGACTAGTAGGTATTAAGGCTTTCTTATTGCTAGACTTACATAAGGTCCATCATTTACCATGAAATTTGCTAGATTGGCTTGAGACATATATCTCAATGTAAGGATAAATGCGAGATTGTAGAGAACTACCAATTTGCATTAAACGACAACTTATTCAGCAGTATGTACTGAAATAGACCCGATGAAAGCTGAAATAAGGCAGAAAATTTATATACTCTACTTCAACTAGTGTAGGATTGAAGCATAGATGACGGATTTCCAACAACAACAACAACAACAACATACCTAGTGTATTCCCACAAAGTGGGATCTGGAGAGGGTAAAGTGTACGCAGTCCATACTACTACCTCATATGAAGAAGAGAGGCTGTTTCCGATAGACCCCCGGAAACAGGAAAGACTGATCATCTTTCTCTAGTGAAGTTGCTTGCTTTAGTAATTTAGCGCCAACCAGCAAAAGCTGAATGGACAACTATTATCCACTAGTCACAAGAAAAAAAACTAGAAAACGAAAGCAGCAAACATATTTCGATATGAGAAGCTTTTTAATAAATGCCTATGCTCAAACTTGCCCAACTAAACTTCACCTTTTAAGTAATTAAGCATTTGAAGTGGAATAACTACAACGAAGTTTGAAATCCAGATAGTAATATACCTAAAGTTGCAGAAAAAATCGACCAATGAAGAAACCGAGTGTGAGATAATGGATCACCTGATTATGCCCTCTTGAGCCTAAATGCGGAGTTGCAACTGTTATGAAGTTCAAAGGTTCCAACCCAGCAACAGTTTCTTCCGAAGACTGCTTGTGACACTGGTCCGATACATTCTCTTCCCGGACTAAGCCGGAACCATTAAGATCGAGTACTTCTGTTATCTTTGGAGGTTCATACAGCCTCCCAACGGCATATCTTGCTACAAGGCCACCTAAGGAGTGAGAAACAAAAGAGATCTTACGCACCCCAGGCCACCGTCTGATCACATCCTCCACCTGCACTATAAAGCAGCAGGTTTTTTCCGAGCCTCAAATTACTTATTCTAACAGACTTACATTTGCTAAGCAATAGAATACATTCCGTAAGAACATATAAAAATCAGAAAGCCATTATCGAAGTACCTCTTTAGCAAGTCTTTCACCCATCCTGTCAACACCATCAAAGGTCAACCTTGAAGAATTGCACTCACTACCTGGCAAGTTACAAGGCGTTATCGTCAGTTCACACAACTTTAGTTCATCTCAGTGGCTACGATATGCAACAAACAATCGCCATCGCAAACACGTAGAAAGGAAAAAAAAAAATTGAAAATTTTGGACAGTATTATCAAAGGCACAATTGAGCTGTAGTTAAGGCTTAAAATTTGCTTCAATTCAGGATGTGAACTTTGCCTCACTTGAGCAGCACTTCAGTGCAGGCACTTATACGCGAAGTAGCGCTTTACGGGCTATTTTTTGAAGATTCTACCCATCACCACAACCAGATGGAAAAATAATACTGATAATGTTTAACAATGTTTCTACAATAGATCTCTGATATAGCAAAGATATAACTAAACGCATAACCTACTAGTTTGTCACAACCTAAAGTGACATAGTCCAACTGTAAGCCATGTAAACCAACTGATAACTTCCAACTTCACGTTTACCTTGAGATTGATGTCCAAAGTCCACTTCATTGTCAAATTATACTGAGCAAGGAACTTACATATTATCTGCACTGATGCTTGATCCCGATTCATGAGATCACATGAACAAACTTTTCAACAGTTCCTACAAACACTCCATATGCATTTCGTCTAGGTAGACCTGACGCATGAAATATTTTCCAAGTTTCGTTAAGCGTTTTTGCTGCCTCTTTTGATGCTTGAGCCTCCTTATCTGGTGGAGGTGGTCAACTTCAGTAAAGATACTCAGCTAAAGTATATATCTGATTTCATCAAAAAGGTCCTTGCGTAACCCCACTACGCCTAATGTCGTTTCAGATGTTCATATCTTTTGTTGTCCTCTTATATTCTTCGACTCCAAGCCTCTCCTTCCATGTTAATGAAAACATCGAAGGGACATGGTTTTCATGCTCATTAGTCCTTGGAAAAACCTCAAATTATCATTAAAGAAATCTCATAATTGCCATGCACAGTTGCAGCAGAGTGATCCCTATGCTGTCACAAATAAATTCTTACATTTGAAGTAGCAGCAGTAGTTCTGAAAAGGTAAAAACGATACAACCCTGCTGCCACCCAATTGGAAGACATTTGACGAAGTCCAACCCACAAAAGGGGGAAGAAAAAAAAAAAGCAAAATATTATCACTAAAGTTGAACTTACAGTGAACGACAATTTTATCAGGGAGCCTTTTGATAAATTGCTCAGCAGCATATCTCCAATCTGCAGAACTGCAAAGCAGCAGAAATAAACTATTAAGAAATTTGGATTGAATGAGATTTTGGTAGCACTCGAAAAGTATGCAACATTTTAAATTCTCATAAAAAATGTGCCAGGGAGTTTCTACGAAGCATACACATAAGTTTTCTGATAATATTTTCTCGTTTCCCTATAACACTCTAATTTCAGCACTTGTAAGAAATGACATGACGACAAAGTGCCAACGAAAATCAGCATTATCCCTCAATTTATTAAAATGATGCTTTTTCTAAATTTCTAAGTTAAATTTGCAACTTTGATTGTTTTTTTTGTTTCTAGTTTATTCCGTTCTCTTTGTCTTAACATGGATCCTCTGCATGGAAGTCTAAAGATACTGTTGCTAAAGCTATCAATAGATCGTATTTCGCACAACTACTTCTTTTTAAGCTATAATTATACAGACAAATGCTCCTCTTCCCTTCCACTCCCACGCCAAAAAAAAAAAAATAGAAAGGAAATAGAACACCATTCATACAGGAGCTATGACGTACCTACCGAAGAAAGAAATATGAGAGAGTAAAGTACATTTAAGAATTTTTGCTCCGCATTTATGAAGTAGAACAAAGAAGGTAGTAATAGAGATCCAAGGACGCTTATCAGTTACTAGCAGGCTATAAGTTGAGATGCAAATTATTATTTTTTCTTCGAGAAATGTAATAGTAAGTTCAGCCGAGGTTCTGTCGGAAACAACCTCTCTACCTTCACAAGGTAGGGGTAAAGTTGCATACATACCACCCTCCCCAGACCCTATGTCACTGGGTATGTTGTTGTAAATGTAATAGCAAATTGAGTTTCAAATTCTTCATCATGCAATATGAGCATAAGCCATGGACCTAATGTGGCACATCCCTATAAGCTAAGTTGCTCGAACTCTCCAAAAAAGTTGCCGCACCCGTGTTGGATCCTTCAAAAATACACTATTTTTGGAGGATCCGACACGCACTCGTCGGCATGTTTCAAGAGTCCGAGCAACATAGCCTATAAGTCTCCAGATATCTCTCACTATCTGGAGCACTTATCCCTACAAGAACTTGCAGATTTTCTCTCACTATCGTCTCATATGAAACCAGCGTTTAGCCAATTCACTTTTCATGTTTCACCACCATGACCTTAGATATGAAGTTGTGGAGGACGTGGATTAGGGTAGAAGGCGAGTAGGTCGTATCGCAAAAAGGAAGAGACTCATAAAATGGCAAAGGCAAATAAAGCTTTTGCACATTTTCGTTAATCCGTGAACAGGATCTGTCTTGCTTATCCTCGCATATAGTAGTTGTAGTATTTCTCGCGTAGTTTTTTGTCCTTCAATTTCTGTTACTGTCTACTATCTCTTGTACTTCGATTATCGCACTATTTTGTTGTTACTGTTACTTTTTCATAATGTTTTTTCATGCTTTCTGTTAACGATGCCAACACAAAAGAATCAAGAAAATCATACTACTATTTCACAAGTTAAACAAATTCCTATAACAACCACCATAGAATCACTACATTAACAAACACAAATTATATCCTTAAAGACATCAAATTTGAGAGTAAATGAAACAAAAATTCAATTTTTTATTTACCTCCCAATAAGACCATTGACCATAATAAAAAGTCATTACTGTGTCATGTCAAACGATGCCACATAACATGGGACGGAGATAATACTATATTTCACAAGTTAACAAATTCCTATAATAACCATATAGTATAATTGCATTAACAAACACATAACATAAGGGCCAAACCATAACGGTCTATTGTACGCAACCGTACCTATAGCATTTCTGCAAGAGGTTGTTTCCACAGCTCAAACCCGTGGCCTCTTAGTCACATGGCAACAACTTTACCACAGGGCCGGAGCTACCCTTTGGCGAGGGGGTTCATCCAAACCCCCTTCGGTGGAAAATTATACTATTTATACATGGTTAAGATTATTTTTTATGTGTATATAGTAGATGTTGAACCCCCTTTGATTTGTTCGTATGTTATTTCTGAACCCCCTTAGTGAAAATCCTGGCTCCGCCACTGCTTTACCGGTTACAACAAATGCAAACAATGATGCCAAAACAAAAGAATCAAGAACCTCATACTAAGTATTTCACAAGTTAACAAATTCCTATAACAAACATAAACATATCATCAAAATGAGAGTAAACATAACAAATTCCTATAACAACCACCATAGTATTACTACATTAATAAACACAAAACATATCCTTAAAGACATCAAATTTGAGAGTAAATGAAACAAAAATTCAATCTTTTTTTTTTGTTACCTCCCAATAAGACCATTCCTATAACAAACACAAACATATCATCAAAATGAAAGTAAACACAACAAAAATTCAATCTTTTACCTCCCAATAAGACCATTCCTATAACAAACACAAACATATCATCAAAATGAGAGTAAACATAACAAAAAAATTCAATCTTTTTACCTCCCAATAAGACCATTGACCATAATAACAAGATGTTCAGGCTGCACTTTTGCCTTAGCAGAAGCAGCATCAAACACATCTTCACCATCATTAACTGACTCAATTTCAATCTTCTGACCTTTCTTTATACTATTCCTAAAACACCCTCTACTCAATTTTCTCAATAATTCCATTTTCCCATTCTCATCAACCCACAATCTGTCAAATCTTGATTTTGACTTTGATGAGAAACTCAAAACTGAACCAGAAAATTGTGGGACTGATGTTGATGTTGTTGATGTTATTGGGATCTTAGGCTTAAAGGGTTGCTTAATTTTGGTGATCATAGGTAAAGAATCAAGAAAAAAATGGGCATCAAGAAAGGGTATTTTTTGGATTAGTTAGAAACAAGTACAAAAACATAAGTAGATTTTTAGGATAAATTTTAGCAAAGTCAAGGCATTAACATTCTCACATGAGTGGCCTATTATGAGAGTTGTTTTTTTATTTTTTGTTTAATTTTTGTCCTTCAAATTTTATTGAGTTCAATTTTTCCTTTTAAGTAATAATAATAAAAATAATCTATATATTAATAAAAACTAACTTATCCTTAAAAGCTACACGTGTCAATTTTATAAGCTGCCACTTGAATTAATGAGAAGGCTGCATCCTTTTCTTTTAATAATATATAGATGTAGAAAGTCGCAAGATAAATAATGGACTCGAGACCTAAGTCCCAAACCTAGCACAAGACTCGAGACCTAATTCGACCCTAATTTAGAACTCGACACCAACCCCTAGAACAAGGGGTTGACTCCAACTCAAGATTCGAGACCTAAATCTCGACCCTTGTTCTCAACTCGAAAATCAAGATCTAATCTCCAACCCTAATTTAAAATCCATTCTCGATCTAAGACCCGAGCCTCGAATTTAACCTAGACCCAAAACTCGAGATTTGGTTGAGGACTCTGATGCAAGTTGTTATTTGCAAGTTGTTAAGTGGAAGTGCAAGTTGTTATTAGTTAGTTAGAATTCAGTTACACAGTAGAAAGTTCCCAAAAAGAGTTAACTCACATCTGTTAGTTACAACATTAGTTGGTAATTAGCTATGAATAACTATAAATACCAACTTGTAATACTACATTTTAATTCATTCATAATAATAACATTTCACTTCTTCTTCTTCTCTTAATTCTCTCTATCTTGGCTATCTTCTCGGATTAGATCCCTAAACAACTACTCTGTTCCTCGAGTTCAACTCCTGGAATTGGTTAATTTCGTGTTAAAGTGCATCTTTTGGTATCAGAGTAAGGCAATCCTCGGTATGCTAGTTACTCGAAACAAGAATCCAAAGCAAGCTTTTGGAGAAATGGATGAAAAATTGTTTCAAATCCAAGAGTAATTACAGAAACTCATGAAGGGCACTATGAGTTTCTGGTAATGCCCTTTGGTTAACCAATGCCCCTTCTTCCTTTCAAAACCTAATGAACTCAGTATTTAGACTATTGTTAAGGAAAACAGTTTTGATTTTCTTTGATGACATCCTTATCTATAGCAAGTCCATAACTGATCATATTGAGCATGTTAAAGCAGTATTTGATATGATGTTAAAGTTTCAATTATATGTTAAAATGTCTAAATGTGCATTTGGGGTGTCTAAGGTAGAGTAACTAGGACATTTTATTAGTACAGGAGGTGTTCTACTAATCCTAAAAAGATTATTGCAGTGTCCAATTGGCCTGTGCCTAATAATAGCAAACAACTAAGGGGTTTCTTGGCCTTGTTGGCTACTACATGAGGTTTATCAAGGGGGTTGGTTCAATAAGTAGGCCCTTGCATGATCTACTTAAGAAGGACAACTTTGGTTGGAATAAGAATGTACTGCAACTTTTGAAAAACTGAAATAATCTTTGATCTCTGTTCCGGTCTTGGCCATGCTTGATTACTCAAAGCCATTTGTAGTTGAGACTGATACAAGTGAAAAAAGTATTGGGGTTGTTCTAATGCAGCAGGGACACCTTATAGCTAATATCAGTAAATCATTAGCTCCCAAACATCAAGCAATATCTGTGTATGACAGGGATTTACTTGCTCTTATTTTTGCTGTCTCTAAGTGGTCACATTACCTGTTGAATAATTCCTTCATTATCAGAACTGATCAGATGGCACTAAAGCATTTGCTAGAACAAAACATACACACCGATTTTCAAATTTGTTGGCATCTCCAAGCTCATGGATTTTGATTTCTCTATTGAATACAAAAAGGGTGTGGATAACAAAGGTTGCAAATGCCTTGTTTAGTATTTGTGAATTACTGTCTATCTTCATCCCCTCTCTTAATGATCCCTTATATGACAAGATCAAGGATTCTTGGTCTACTGATGTTTCTTTGCAGCTATTGATTACTAAATTGCAGAATCAATCTTTTAATTTCTTCACCTGGTGTAATGGTCAACTCAGATGGAAGGGCAGATTAGTAGTTGGAGCAGATCCAAAATTGAGGAAGACTATCATTGAGTTGTGGCATTCTTCTAGCCAAGGGGGGCATTCTGGTATGGACACTACTGTTAAGGGGTTACAATCCCTTTTCTACTGAAAGTCACTTGCTCAGGATGTTAAAGACTTTATCAATAAATATAATGTCTGTCAGAGAAGTAAATATGATGTTGATGCATATCCTGATCTTTCATAACCACTACCCATTCCTGAGGGTATATGGACTGATATATGTCTAGATTTCATTGAAGGGTTACCTAAAGTTCAGGAAAAAGAGGTCATTTTGGTGGTGGTGGATAGGTTGAGCAAGTATGGGCACTTTATGGGTTTGCAGCACCCATACACTGCACAATCAGTAACTCAAAGCTTTTTGGACAATGTATTCAAGCTTCATGACATGCCTGCTACTATAACCAGTGAGAGGGATCTAATATTTCTATGTACTTTCTGGTAGGAGTTGTTTATATTACAAGGAGTTTAGTTGCAAAGAAGTACAACTTACCACCCTCAAACTGATGGACAAACTGAAGTATTAAATAGGATCTTGGAAACTTACTTGAGGTGTTTTTGCTTTGATAGTCCTAAAGATTGGCCTCACTGTAACGCCCCGAAGTTTTTCTTAGCTAAATTTTGTCCCTAAAATATCAAGCATTGACTTCTAGAATGGTTTATATATTTTTTTTTTAGTGGAATTCCTTAGATTTCAACTTTTCATTAGTTAGATGACTGAATAAGCTTTCCGTCGATATAAGATTCGTCCAAAACGGACACTCGGTGAAAAAGTTAGGGCTATTTTATGTGCTAGTCGAAAAACATCATCATCCTGGTGTTTAGTGCGCCGCAGAGAGAGTTTAATTAGCAATTTTCAAATTCCAGTGGGACATCGCGATAGTGGCGCATCGCGGAGGATCCCAATTTCCCATTCGTCAATTTCCAGTGAGCCACCGCGATAGTAGCGCGTCGCGGTGGCCCATAAAATTAGGTTCCCAGTTTAATTTTTCCAGCTTCGTTCAAAAGTTAACAAGGGTAATTTAGACTTTTTTCAAGCCTCTTAAAACATCCAAACAGTAGATTAAGACCTCTACAAGCAGAATATATGACATTCTCAAGATTTTCCTCAAAACAAAAACCCTGGTTCATATACTTCTCCTCCAAGAAACTCAAGATTCAATCGTGAGTTTTCAAAACAAATTGATGATTTGGAATCCCCAAGTTGTGAGCATCAAGAAGCATCCTTTAAATTTCTAGATAGAGGTACGTGGGATTTATCCTAAAAACTACATGGGCTTAAAACCATTAGAGCATGATTTTTAGATTTTTATGCATGAATTTCAAAGGGGTTTTGGAATCTATGTTCTAAATTACGTACTCCGAACGTTTTAATGTTACTATTGTTTTGACCTTGTGGTCCTATCCCCTAAATTGATTTACATGTATGTATATATATATATATATATATATATGGAATTTGAGATTTAAGATCGTTGAGAGCATAAATTATGAACTCCCTCTCGTGTATTGAATTAAAGATTATGGTTTTGTGATTTGAAAGATGTTTTCGCAATATTATGACATTTGAGCATGATTTGAAATTGTTGAGAGGGTGTTTCTTGATATAAATGTGTTCTTGTGTTTAAGAGAAAGAATTGCATGTGAATTGAGAACTTTGACATGATTACCTTGTACTGTACTACTGAAATGCTTGACAAAGATGAGTTCCTTGCATGTGTTTACATGAGTTTTGAGAAAGAGTTTCTGTGAATTGAATTATTGAAATGGTGGTCCCAAAACTTGTGTTTTGAAAACAGAGATTTACGACAGATTAATAATGGCTCAGAGATGTGACTTGCAAGTCAATGGTATGACGATACCATATGTATTTATGCCATAACAGAGTATGTTTTCAGAGTATGTTTACAGAGCATATTTTCAGAGTATGTTTTCAGAGTATGTTTACAGAGCATGTTTTCAGAGTATGTTTTCAGAGACTGCATGTTTTGATAGAGTTTTAAAAAAGGGGCTTAAAGAGGGTTAGGTGGCTACCCGAAGAAGGCGCGAGTTCAAGCAACTCTTATCCTGAAACCGTATTTGCCGATACGGGTAGATTATTATTGTACGCTGGCGACGGCCGTGTGGTGTAGTAGATTCAGAGACTCCGATCCTTGCGGCACACTTGGGTTGGGGGCTTCGCTGCCGAGTTAATGGCAGTTTCCATATAGCCCATGGAATTTTTTAGAGTTGTAGGGTATACTACCTAGCGCAGAAGTAACACAGATTTCTCAGAGTTGAGATGATTTTTACAGAGTCTTTAAAATGCCCATGTTAATTCTTACTATATGATATACTTATGAACTGTTTTAAATTGCTCTCATATATGTTGATTTATAAATGATTATTTTGGATATGCTCTGCATACCAGTACATCTGTATTGACCCCCCTACCTCTCAGGTTCTGAGACTCACTCTAGGGGTCCAGATAAGCAGTATATAACTCAGACAACTGATCAGATTGTGCAGTGGTGAGCCTTCTCTATTCCAGAAGACCTGTCTTTTCAGATTATGTCATTTATTTCAGTTTTGGTCTACTGGGGGCTTTGTCCCAGTTTCAGACAGTTGTCAGATTTTCATATAGTAGAGATTTCGCAGACTGAGTTAGATGTTATTTAGATGTAGTTGATTTACAGTTTCCATACTTAAGTTGAATTCAGAGTTGACCATGTTTCCGTAGCAGATTATGTTTCCGCATCTTCTTTTATTATATGAATGTTGTGCATGATTACCAGATAGAGAAGGGTGTTTCGGGCCTTCATGGTTTGGGATGTCCGTCATGGCCAGGCCCTAGTTCGGGTCGTGACAAACTATTTACCCCTAGCTGAATGGTGGTACAATACCACTTATCATACTTCAATTAAATGCTCTCCCTATGAGGTGCTTTTTGGTCAAAGGCCTCCTATTCATCTTCCTAATTTGGTTGGAGAGTCATCAGTGAAGATGGTTGATAGGTCCTTAGCTGCAAGAGAGGCTATTATATGCATTCTGAAATTTCATATACAGTGGACTCAACAGAGAATAAAATCCTTAGCTGATAAGCACAGGTCTGAAAGAAGCTTTGAGGTTGGAGATTGGGTCTATTTGAAACTAAAACCCTATAGACAAGTTTTTATTGTTGTGAGACCTTACAATAAACTAGCTGCTAAATGTTATGGCCCTTACCCTATTGCTGCTAAGGTAGGGGTGGTAGCCTACAAGTTGTTGTTGTCAGTTGATGCTCTAATTCATCACACCTTTCATGTGTCTCAGTTAAAAAGGTGTCATAAGGTTCTTCAGTCATCAATCATCCACCTGTCTTTCATCTCTCCCGTCCTTATTGTCCATTATTTGAAGCTGTGCTGGAAAGAAGAATGGTAAAGCGAGGCAACAAGGCTGTTGCGCAGGTGCTTATCAAGTGGACTGACATCGATGTTCTTCAGCCCACTTGAGAATTCCTCACTGATGTCCAACATAGGTTTCCCTCATTCCAGCCTTGAGGACAAGTCTGCTCTCATAGGAAGGGTATTGATGCAAGTTGTTAGTTGCTAGTTGTTAAGTGGAAGTGCAAATTGTTATTAGTCAGTTAGAATTCAGTTGCACAGTAGAAAGTTTTCAAAACCCGTTAACTCCCATCTGTTAGCTACAACATTAGTTGGTAGTTAGCTATGAATAGATACAACTACTATAAATACCAAATTGTAATACTACATTTTAATTCATTCTTAATAATCACATTTCACTTCTTCTTCTCTTAATTCTTTCTATCTTGGCTATCTTCTCGGATTAGATCCCTGAACAGCTACCTCTGTTCCTCGAGTTCAACTTCTAGAATTGCTTAATTTCGTGTTAAAGTTTATCAGACTCGATCCTTGACCCTTACCTAAAATTTCAGGCAAGATGGGGGGTTTATCAAAATCTTGAGAACAAACCCTGATTGAGGACCCACGACTCGACCCTAAATTAAACTATTGCGTTTAATTTTTTTTTCTTTTATACAAGTTATGTCCTGAAGCAAAATTTTCTTAAAAAGTTTGCCAATATGAATTAGGTAGTGCTAAATGTATGCCTTAGGGTAAACATTCTCTAAAGAATACTTTGATCCACAAATTAAATTTTCATTAGATGAGTAACATGGATAAAAATTAAAAACACCAATTTAATAGGCAAAAATTAAAGACCAATCGAAATTGAGGCAATCCATGAGAAAAATAGATAAATAAAATAAAAATTATATAAAAAAAAAAAACTTACTACTCTTTATGTTAGATAATATTTTAAAATTTTGAATTAAACAATCACAACTTCATAATTAGTTCAATAAGAGATTATTTGATTGGTGAGTGTGCGTCCATGATAGACCTCTCTTCGACTTTCTATAATGTATATACATATTGGTCGAGTCGAGCCTATAAATTTTGAATACTACAACAGCAACAACAACAACAAACCCGGTAAGATGTACGCAGTCCATGTAGAGAGGCTGTTTCCAATAGACCCCGGCTCAAGAAAATTTTGAATACTGAATGCTTGAAAAAAAAACAAGACAAAAAGACATTATATTATACCACATGATCGACTCGATATTTATACATAATCATCTATATATATCACACAAAAGAAAAAAGAAAAATCATTACATATTATCAAATTTTGAATGAAGATCAATAAGGTTTTTCACCAATATAATTCCCAGGAGGAAAGTAATTACAAGTCATGAAAACATCACCACTGTCACAAATAACTCTAGCACATCCAACTTTCCTTGTACTCTTCCAAACAATTTGTGTATAATGTCCACATAATTGTCCTTCAACACATGAATTTGATGCATAATCATAGTACTTTTGTTCATCAGCCCAAGCATTAACAGCATCTGTTGGTGTCCAAGTATTCCCACTGCCCCAGTAAATATTTTCACCTAACTTAAAATCACCTTCTGGAAATGAATGCATTAGTCTACAATCTTGTCTTCTTGAACTTGCCCACCACTTTGCATAATTTTCAAGATTTGAATCCCATGTCAAGGGTAGTTCCATTTTTGTTGCTCTTACTAAGTTGTGATGAAACAAGAATTGTATTGATTCTCCTAAGCAATTCCAACATAGTTGTCTTGAGATTTTGTAGATTGTTGTTTCATTGTTGAGTTTTTTAAGACTTGTTTGATCAAGTGGTGATGATGATTTTGAGGGGATTTTGAGGGTGTGGATTGAGCTGATTGATGAAAGGAAAAATAGGAGAAAAAAGAAAACAAGAAGCTTCATGTTATTTATTTATTTATTTTGGTTATAGAGAGACAGATTGATTGTTTAATTCTTTGGGAATTGAAGTACTGAATAATGTGGCTAATGTCTTTATTATATAAGAGTTCCAGGAATATTTGTGCATGTGAGGAGCAGATTTGTCAGTGTTTTTCTCCTGATTTTCTTATCAAAATTAAGTTTTACTTTTTCTTGAAAAGAAAATAAAAGTAACCATAATTACTTTTACTTTTCCTAAAAGAAAAATATAAAAAAAATTCATAAGAAAGATTTTGAAACTCTATAAATAGAAAACTCGTCTTCGCATACCATAACACGGTAGCATCCACAATGTAGTCATTAAAGAGTCTTTGTTTAGGGGGAGATTTCTCCCAATGGGTTTAATGTTTTCGATATTAGGTTTTATCATATGTACGCCGATTGGCCAAAACATAGAATAATTTTATGCTTTTTAGTATTGTTTTCTTTGTCGTCTGATTTATCGTCTTATGGTTTGCAAACTAAAAGTTTCCAGTTGCCGCATGACGTGCTCTCGATTTCGAACCCAACAGAGATGCACATATGTCTCAGTGAAGATGTGTGGTAGGTTAACTATGGTGGATCTAATAAGGAGAGATAGAAACAGATCAAAAAATTATTGGAAAGAGATGATTAGACAAGACATGTCACACCTTAGCTTACTGAGAACATGACCATTGTCTAGTTTCTATATGGAGATGCACACATGTCTCGGTGAAGATGTGCGAGAGGATGACTATGGTGGATCTAATTAGGAGAGGTTGAGGCAGATCGAGAAATTATTTCGAAGAGGTGTTTAGAAAGGACATGTCATACATTAGCTTATTGAGAACATGACCATTGATATATGAAAGCCGAAGATTAGAATAAAAGGTCCGTACGTAGTCGATCGTTGTCTAGCTAGCTTCTATATCAATAATATTTTTAGTATTCTTCTACCATCTTGTGCTTCAATTTTATTCTTACATGTTGTGTGTCTTTTGCTTCAGTTATCATACCATTTGTCGTTTTTACTGTTTCTTTTCTCTTATTCTATTCTATATGGTTTCTTCACTACTGTATTTCAATATTCTTTTTTGTTGATTCGAATATTTTAACACTTAAACCTCACTTATGAAATTACACTTTTGATTATTCAAACATCACTAATATTAGTGTCCCTTTACAGGAAAATTGCATGTTATGTGGGTCAATCATACTAATCATTTTTTGTAATATTGTATGGTTGTAAAGATAACAAAATAATGGTGTCATTTGACAATTTATGCAAAGAATTGGCCAATTTTTTGTCATGGCATTGATTAATAATTGCTTATGAGTTATTGGCATCATGTTATATGTTGAGTCCGTGAACTCCTTTTTTTTTTTTCTTCTTAATTTGCTCTATGTGATGGTGACAACTTGACAAACAATGGTCCATTGAAAAATTTCTACATGGCACTATTAGAAAATCGACACGTATCGTAACGGTTGGAACACATACGAAAGGTTTCACGTACTATTTGTTGATGACCTTAGAATATCTCGACCTTGCTAGTCAGGACGAAATGAACGTATGAGTGATTGGTTACGAGAGCTGAACCGCGCGCAGATGGCATCATTAGCAAATTGTCGTGTTTCACGACAGTTGTGGAATACATATGAAAACTTTTAAGTACTATATATTTATCGTTGAATGTAGAATATCTCGGCTTTGCTAGTCAGGACGAAATGAACGTATGAGTGACTGGTTATGAGAGCTGGACCGCACGTAGATGGCATCATTAGCAAATTGCCATGTTTCACGACGGTTGTGGAATACATATGAAAGGGTTCAGGTACGGGCTCGACTGTGGGCATGGATAAAACTCTGTTGGGAGTGCTACCCCACCGAATGGGGCCCTACCCGGCGCGAATCTAGATTAGTCGGGCTCCAATGCGGGTACCGGACACCGGATGGAAAACCAAAAAAAAAAAAAAAAAAGGGTTCAGGTACTATTTGTTGATGACCTTAGAATATCTCGACTTTACTAGTCAGGACGAAGTGAGCATATGAGTGGTTGGTTATGAGAGCTGGACCGCGCGCAGATGGCACCGTTACCAACTTGCCATGTTTCACGACGGTTGTGGAATACATATGAAAACTTTTAAGTAGTAGATATTTATCGTTAAATGTAGAATATCTCGATTTTGCTAGTCAGGACGAAATAAACGTATGAGTGGTTGGTTACGAGAGTTGGACCGCACGCAGATGGCACCGCTACCAAATTGCCATGTTTCACGACAGTTGTGGAATGCATATGAAAACTTTTAAGTGCTATGTATTTATCGTTAAATGTAGAATATCTCGATTTTGCTAGTCAGGACGAAATGAACATATGAGTGGTTAGTTACGAGAGCTGAACCGCGCGCAGATGGCACCTTTACCAACTTGCCATGTTTCACAACGGTCGTGGAATGCATATGAAAATTTTTTAAGTACTATATATTCATCGTTGAATGTAGAATATCTCGATTTTGCTAGTCAGTACAAAGTGGTCACGTGAGTATAGCCGAAGGTGCATGAGCACAACTATCCCACTCTTGACTTGGAGTTGGCGTCGATAGTTTTTGTGTTTATGACTGGAGGGCGTTACCTGTATGGTATTTGTTGTGAGATAATTACCGATCATCATAGTCTACAGTGGCCTTCAATGTCAAGTCACGCCCCCACTCGAACAATACAATAATTAATAAGATATCTAATCCACAGATAAGGCCTATGATCACACGTCAAGCCCCCACTCGGGTGACACTGGTTTTGTGCATTAAAAACTAAAAAGTGGCTAAAGTTTAAATAGTCTTGAGTCGATTAGCAAACCATAAGTGGCTATTTGTCAAATTCTCCCATAATTGAAGTTCAAGCCCAGCCCAACTAGAGGCCCAATTTAAAGTGGGCCGGTTCTAATCAGATTCAACATGAATGCTTCAAGAAGACCTATACGTTGTCAGATCAAATATCAAATTATTATTTTTTCGATTTCACACTCGATGTTCAGTACTCATTTTGACATCCGATAAATTTAAATTCCTGTCAAGAAAGTCCTACTTTAGAAGGTAAAGAGTAAAGACACCCTACTAAAGCCGACTTCGTTTCCAAGACTGAAACTCGAAACTCGAAACTTTTCGTTAATGATGAGGAAATACTTACTACTCACGACAACATTTAGTGGTTCAATAATTACTTGTTACAAACTTACAATATATCCAATGAGTCATTATGACCAATTTGAGTGCATAAGGACTATATAATTATCCATTCATAAATTGATTTTCTTAAAAATAATCAATAATTTCATGTATCAAATTATGGAAAATGATTATAATCATTAAAAATTATAGTATTGTAACATGTGCACTTGAGGTATGGTTCTCCAAAGTTAAAGACAAATGGATAACAATAACATCATTTGAGTACTTCACATAATTAACCATATTGCTATTACTCCCTTTGTTTAAAAAAGAATGAGTTATTTTAACTTGACACATAAAATTTAAAAAATAAAGAAGACTTTTAAATTTTGTGATCATAAATTAAATGTCTTTTAATTTTGTAATTTTAAATATGTCACGTGAAAAATTGAAATTAAAATATTATTAAAAAAGGATCATTTTTTAAAAAACAAATTAGAAAGAAAAAAAGATAATTTTTTTATTTTTTTAAAAAACAAGGAATATCATTTTTCTAGTTGTATTTATTGTGCATGAAGTGATAGGGAAGTAAATGTGGATATAGAGAAGTCACCGAAGGATGTGGTGCAGCGGATGAGGTTGGTCCTCTCTTAATCAGAGGTCTTGGGTTTGAGCCCTGGGTATGAAAAAATGTTTGGTAGGGAGCGCTTCCCCCTCGAATGGGACCCTACACGGAGCGAATCCAAATTAGTCGGACTTCAATGCAGGTATTGGACGCCGAATAAAAAAAAAAGTGGATAGAGAGAAGATAAAGGTTTCGAAAGAGAGAATACATGAAAGATATGTGGCAATAAAAATCAAGAAATAGTAGTATTTATTTCTACCACAAAAATATGTTTCCACTTTGTCATTTATTGGGTCTACACACAATAATTATGAAAATGAAATGGCAATCAATAAAAACAAAATGAAAAAAAAAAAAAAGAAAAGAAGTAGAAGTAGAAGTATTTGAAATAACAATATGGAATTCGATACTCGCTAGCTTGACTAATTTAGATTTATACTGATTGTTCCAGTCTCATTATAAAGAAAACACTTCTTAAAGGTTCGAACTGGAGCAAAATCATTAAAGTAAAATTAGAACACGATTCTGTGTATAATTAGAACATATTTGATATCCACTGATCTCTTAAATTCATCTGATTTGTATCGTGTAGGAGTCATCAAAGGAGAAAGCGTTTCATATAAGAGCTTCTCAATTTTAAAGGCTCGAATTCTACATTTTTAATAGTGTTTGAACACAAAATTTTTAGTTAATTACATAGTTTTAAGAAATACATTATATTTTAAAATAAAAAATTGGAAAAACAAATATATTATCATTATTATTCTAAAAATATTATTATTATTATCATAAGAATAATTATAATAATTATATCTAGAGAGGAGCATAGTCTTCAAGAAGTCTTCTCTTAATTAGGCTGGCAATTGGTCGGCTTATTGTCAGATTATTGGTGTTTTAGATAGCTATATTATATATATATATATTTTAATATTTGATATTTGTATTAAGATTCGATTAAATTCGAATTCATATATTGTAAGATTCATTTTTTGAGGCTGACGCTCTCAACTATACTTTTTTCAATCTCAGGAGTTGGAATCCGAGACGTCTAATTATGAACGAAGGGATCCTAATCATATGTTGGTAAACAAAGATATCTTAAAATATTTATTTTATATAATAATTAATGTTCTACTTTAGATTCTTTATAAACAAACATTATTTTGTAAAACCTATGACTATGTTATGATTTTGTTAATTATGTCCCAAATATTCCTCATTTTTCTAAATTGTCAGCTGTTGTTCTGACTTATTCCCTCATTCCAAAACATAGAAATAAAAAACAACAAAAAAGAATTGGAAGGATAGAAGAAAAGAAATAAAGTGTGTGAAAGAACAGGAATATAATAGTAGTAATAAGTAATAGTTTATTCATTTTAATTTGTTTGTTTAATTTTAATGTATGATTTAAGAAAGTAAGAAAGACAAATTTTATGGTGTTAAGTTAAAGATATGTAAAGTTTATTGAAATGTTCTTTAATCTTATCTTAAACATGTCATGTGAAAAATTAAAATTTAAAGATTATTTAAAAAGAAAGATTCTTTTTTTTTTTTCTAAACGGACCTAAAAAAAAGTTAGATATAAATAAATATAAAATTGAAACGAAGGGAGTACTAGAATAAGAATTGAGCTATAGAAGAGAGTACTGGAACGGCGGATGTAGGCATAGAGACACTGATCTAAGTTGCTCGAACTCTCTAAAAATATTATTGCACTGGCGCACTCTTGTCGAATCGTTCGAAAATGCGCTTTCAAAATATTATTGCACTGGCGCACTCGTGTCGAATCGTTCGAAAATGCGCTACCTTTGAAGGATTCGATATGCACTCAATGACATTTTCGAAGAGTTTGGAAGCAGCCTCTCTACCTCCACAGGATAGTGATAAGTTCAGCGTGCACTCTATCCTCTCTAGACCTCAGGTGTGAAATTTCACATAATATATTATTGTTATTGACATTTTCGAAAAAGTTCGAGCAACATAAACACGAATTACTCAAAATTCAATAACTTATACCTAAATTCTATATTTAAATTGAAAATCTACTAAAGAAGCTATGCATGCACAAGACATGGGCAAATTTAGTATATATATAAACTCGACTCATAAATTTCAAATTCTGAATTTATCTCGAAAGAAAAAGATTTTTTTATTTTTTTTTCATTTCCCTCTCAATGGCTTGTCTTCTTCAGAAATGACAGACAAACAAACCTAAAAAACTTTCAACAATGGCATAAAAAAAACTAAAAAAAACTTCCACATTAACATAAGTAATATAGTTAACTTTCAAATCATTGATATTACACTTGTTGTTTATTGATACAAAAATTAATCAAGGTATTGAGAAATTTCCTTTCTCAACCTCACATATCTTATCAAGAAACACAAAATTTCAAGAAAAAGAAAAAAAAAATACAAAAAAACAACTCACTGCATTTTTCAAGAAAAAAATAAAAGTTTAGTAAGGTCTTTCACCAATGTAATTACCAGGAGGATCGTAATTACAAGTCATGAAAACACCCAATCCATTATAACAAATAACTTTAGCACATCCAATTCTTCTTGTTTCTCTCCATACAATTTGTGTATAATGTCCACATTCTTGTTCCCCATTGCAACTATTGTACCAATAGTTGTACGAACTTCGTTCGCCAACCCAGGCTGCTGCAGCCTGGGCTGGCGACCAACCGTTCCCACTTCCCCAAAAAATATTTTCACCATAAGGTCCATTTGAATGTATCAATTGACAATCATACCTTCTTTGATTTGCATACCATTTTGCATAATTCTCCAATTTTTTATCCCATACTAATGGTTTTAATCTCAATGCTGAACGTGCTGCATTTTGTGGTGCTAAAAATTGTTGAATGAAATTATTATTTGTGTATTTTTGCATAACATATTGTTGTTGTTGTTGAGTAAGGCCATTGGTGGTTGATGAAATAATGAAGAGTAGCAAAAGAGGGAACAAAAAATAGTAAGAATTCATTTTTATTTTTTTTGGTTAAGTACTTTTGGTTTGGGGGGTGGGGTATATATAGTATATAGTATTTATATGAAAAGAAAAAAAAAAAAAGAGTTGGTGGATTAAAGTGTCAAACTTATTTGGTGGCACCCATGTTCGATAATGATTACCACACTTGTGTTTTGTAGATTGAAAATTAAAAAAATAATAATAATGATAAGAAAAGAATTTAGTTTAAAGAAATCTAATCCCCTTTGACTATTTATATTATAAGAATGTTTTTTTTTTTTAATGTTTCCCTTCATTAGAAAAAAAAAAAAACTGTCGTTAAATAGTCTGTGGATAATAGAATTTTCGATAATTTATCGTTGGTATGTTGTTAAACAAGATTAGAGATGAATATTTTGTTGTTTACTGACAGAAATTCTCCGTGCTAATTTTTTTTTTAATAGAGTGACAATTTATGTGACGTTGTTTGTCTGAACACAAAAATTTAAGAAAAAATGACATCTAAAATTTGTGGTTAAAAACAAATTATAGACGTTTATGTGGATGTGAATCACCTCGTTAAAAGTAAAATGAAAAGTTTTAAATTAAATTATTTATAAATATGGAATTATGACATTATTTTTGGATAGGATAGACTAAAAAAAAAAAAGTAGGAGACATAAGTTGAGAAGAAGAAATAATAATGAAAGTATAGAATTAGTTTCTTTTATGGGATTCTTAAAATATATAATTTATTTGACTTTTTTTGTTTAAGGAATATTATTTATAACATGCTCTTCACTACTAAGAAGCTTAAAAATTGGAGAAAAATTCAGCTATTTAAAGTAAAACTTTTTTTTTTTGTTCATTGAATTTGTCTAGTTTATAGTGCATAAATGTAGACATTTTCTTTTTTCAACTTTACAATTTCTAAAAAGTTATGCTACAAAATAATATAGAATTTCAAAACATAAATATAGTATTTTACCTTGTGTATCCATTAATAAAGAACACAATTATTTACATATTCAAACAACTAATTGATTGCAAGATGACGTATTATTGACAAAAGAAATTAACTTATCATTAGCTTTGATTTTAATTAATCATTACTATATTTTAGAATTTTACCTTATTTATTAAAAAAAAATATATGTGTATGTGACCATTTTCATATATGTGAATGGCTAAGACGACTATTTAGTGAGTTCAAAATTTAATTTTGCAAGTATCTTAATATGTGTATAATTAAGATATGACCCAATATTATTGAGTTTTATCGAACCATAACTTAAATCCTAAATACGCCGTTATATCACACTAAAACATACAAAAACAAGTTAGCTATAGTTAATTAGTAGTATATTTTCACCTTGTAAATATTGAGTGCGTGTCAAAAATCTTCCCCATATACTTACGATAAGTACCGGGACGAAGATTTTCTTCATGAGAATTTAAAATATAAAGAAGTAACCATAAAAAAAAAATGCTAGGAGATCAACATAAATTACATATATATTTTTTAAAAAATTGACCTACATTATAGAGATCAACATAGTACATATACATATAATGTCCGAGCTTTAGTATATAGAGTTGTTCGATACTTATGCTTTGATAACAAGCAGACATCACAGATTATTCAAAATATATATAAATTGACTCGAACATCGCGAATATATATATATATATATATATATGGAAAAAAGGTGTGGAATATATCTATACTTTGGCGAAATTTGCAGTTACGTATCCTGAACTTTGCGGGAGTCTTATGACCCCTTTAGATTAATTTTTACCTTATTTAACTGGCATATATTTAATACTTAAATCACTGCGTGTATTTCACGCACATTGAGCGAATGAAAAAAAAATGTTTGAAAAGGCCAAGACTATTTTTTACCTTATTTAATTGGCATATATTTAACACTTGAACCACTATGTGTATTTCACAAATACTGAGCGCGTGAGAAAAAATGTTTGAAAAGACCAAATATATGTCAGTTAAATACGGTAAAAAATTGTCTATGGGGGTCATAGGACCTCCGAAAAGTTGAGGATGCGTAATTATAAATTTCGCCTAAATACAAGTATTTTTCGCACATATTTCCACACACACACATCTATATCTATAATGTATAATATATTAAAAGTGTGAATACCCTTACAAAAGTGATTTGAACTTTTTGTCCTTCATTAAAAGACTCATCTTTAGATAAAATTGTCTTTTCACTATTTTTTTAAACTTATTATTTAATTATTTTTTATTATATTAACTAGACTTCCTAAAATATATGAGACTTCTAAAATATATGGTAGGAGAATTAATTAATATTTCCTTCTACTAAACTTCCTAAAATACATGGGATTCCTAAAATATATGGTAGTAGAATTAATTAATATTTTCTATATACTTATACTACATTAAAAGTGTGAAGGGTCTTACAAATGTCGTTTGAACTTTTTGCCCTTTGTTAAAATACTCTGCAATACACAAAATCGTCTTTTTACTATTTTTTATTCTTTAAAATAATATTTTCAACATAAAAAATACAACATAAATTGTAATATTTATTACCCCAACTTGTAAGACTTTGATATCAACTATAATTTGTCACTTCTAATCGTCGTAATACTCTTTAAATTTGGATAATAGTTACACAATTTGCTAACCTTTTCATGAGTGTGTGGATGTCGGGAAATTAAAGTCCATGTGGGAAACATATATTGTCCTTAATACCCTATATATAATAGGTTTATTTGCTTAATTTTCTAATCCTCAACTTTTTCATTATTTTTGTTAACATAATAGAATTCAACATGTGTATATATATATATATACATACATATATCTTCTTTGTTTTCATTCAAGTCGTCATTCATTAGGGTCGAAATGTTCGTTATTTTCATCAAAACTGAAGTTTTGTGATCACTATTAGATTATTTTATTATAACTTACAGGTTGTAGATGAATTTAAAGGTGATAGATGAATATCGATCGGCTTTGAAAAAAAAATTTAGGTAAAAATTAGGTTTAATTGTATTGTTATTATATCTTTATTTTGAGATTTTTTTTTTTGTGTTAATGTTAAGTTTAATTATATTATTTTGATATCTCTATTATCGTATTATTTTGTTAAAAGGTTACAGGTGGTAGATGAGTGTGTTGAGAAATTTTTTGTGTAAAGGTTAGATTTAATTATATTGTTTTGATGTCTCTAATCATCGTATTTTTTAGTAAAACTTAGGTTTAATTAATTAAATTCTCCAAAAAATATTTAATTTAATTATTGTATTCATCTTTATTATTTAAACAAATATTCTATTTAGTGTAACATTTGAATTCAATAAAATGAGGTAGACATGTACACCTAAACTAATATATATATATATATATATATATATATATATATATATATATATATATATATATATATATATATATATATATATATATATATATTGTCCAAGACTAATATGCCCAAAGTGCCTAAATTAACGCAGGTGAATGCGACCTAAATTAACGGGAACTGATTTTATGGGACATTATTATTATATTATATACTTTTTTTTCCATCCATTTTTTGACTTCTTTTTGGTACTCATAAAATCTTTAAGAGTAAGACAAGATTTAGTTTTGAAATAATTATTATTATATTATATACTTTTTTTTCCATCCATTTTTTGACTTCTTTTTTGTACTCATAAAATCTTTAAGAGTAAGACAAGATTTAGTTTTGAAATAATTATTATTAGACATGAAGAAACTAATCATTTTGTATATGCAGTGTTATTTTTTGGAGAAGGTTTCAGATGCATTTTATGTATTACTACATGCATAGGAAGATTCAGAATTCGAAGTTTATAATTGAATTACGGTTCCAAATTCAAGTCTTTTTTAGTTATTGAATTCTAAATTAATAATTTATACATATTAAATTTTAAAAATGATATTTTATGGTTTTATACATTGGCAAGTTAAATGACACTAATATATTCTCATGAGTTATGTGAACATTAATATATTCACGAGCTATTACCACCACTTAGATAAGTCACATGAATAACAATTCATATTAAAGAAAGGATTTTTAAACCAGTTATGCTGTATGGGGTGGAGTGTTAGCCGGTTGAGAACTTGCATGTTCAACAAATGATTGCATCGGTGTTTTGTGTGATAGAAATGTGTCACCCAGTCTTAAAGGAAAGTTTTATAAAGTGGTGGTTAAACCATGAGGTACGTTGTGCGGGGGTGGAGTGTTAGCCGGTCAAGAACTCACACGTCCAGAAAATGATTAGTAATGGTATGAGGATGTTGAGATGGATGTATGGGCATACGAGGAGAGATATGATCAGGAATAAAGATATTCGAGACGAGCTGGAGTGACATCTGTGGTGGACGCAATGAGGGAGCGAGACTGAGATAGTTCAGACATGTGAAGAGAAGACGCGTAATGCCCAAAAGACGAGGCGTGAGAGGTTGATTATGGGTATAACAAGAGGTAACGATAGGACGAAGAAATCTCGGGGAGAGGTGATCGATCGATTAAATAGGATATGACACACATGCAACTTACTATGGACATAACCCTAATAGGAAAAAATGAAGGTCGAAATCAGAGTCAAACGTGTCCACTAATTTCCTTTTTAGTTTTGTTTAGGAGTGTCAAATGGGCCGGGCTGGGCCAACTCGGAACCGGCCCTTCTATTTTAACCGGGTTGAGGGTCGGTTAAGGGCCAGTTTTGGTGCTAGACGGGCCGGGCCGGACCGAGCCCAACAGTAAAAAAAATTAAAACCCACCCTAACCCGGCCCACTTCACCCAACCCGATCAAACCCACCAAAACCCGGTCAAACCCGGTTAAAAACCGGTCAAACCTGTTTAAAATAAAAATAAAAAATCCAATATACACTATACACTACAATTGTATACGCTATATACACTCCAATATACACTATATACACTCCAATATACAATATATATTTTAAAAAATATATATAAACAATTACACATATATACGTACCATTCAATATATAATTATATATGACTATACGTACTACTTTAAATAAAACATATACTATAATAGTATAATATATATATACACTACAATATATATATATATATATATATATATATATATATACATACTAATTTATAAAGCATATACACATTAATACGTTAAATATATACGCTTATAGAAGATATATACACATATATACGCACCATTCAATATTTATGTACTACTTGTCTACTTTAAATAAAACATATACTACAATATATATATATACATTGTTATATACTAATTTATAAAACATATACACATGTATACGTTAAATATATACTACTTTAGAAGATATATACACATATATATGCACCATTCAATATATATGTACAACTTTAAATAAAATATATACTACAATATACATATATATATATACAGCAATATGTATATATATATAGTTACATACTAATTTATAAAACATATACACTTGTATACGTTAAAGATATACGTTTATAGAAGATATATACACATAAATACGCACCATTCAATATATATGTACTACTTTAAATAAAGTATATACTACAATATATATATATATATATATATATATATATATATATATATATATATACTTACATACTAATTTATAAAACATATACACTTGTATACGTTAAATATATACTACTTTAGAAGATATATACACATATATACGCACCATTCAATATATATGTACTGCTTTAAATAAAATATATACTACAATATACATATATATATACAACAATATATATATATATATAGTTACATACTAATTTATAGAACATATACACTTGTATACGTTAAAGATACACGTTTATAGAAGATATATACACATATATACGCACCATTCAATAATATGTACTACTTTAAATAAAGTATATACTACAATATATATATATATATATATATATACTACTATATATATATATACTTATATACTAATTTATAAAACATATACACTTGTATACGTTAAAGATATACGTCTATAGAAGATATAAACACATATATACGCACCATTCAATATATATGTACTACTTAAAATAAAGTATATACAACAATATATATATATATATATATATACATATATATATATAAATTCATTTTAAATCATTTTAAATCAATATATAGGTACTACTTTAAATAAAATATATACTACAATATATATGTATATACTATGTATGTATGTATATATATATAGTTATATACTAATTAATAAAACATATACACTTGTATACGTTAAATATATACGTCTATAGAAGATATATACATATATATACGCACCATTCAATATGTATGTACTACTTTAAATAAAATATATACTACAATATACATATATATGTATTACAATGTATAGATGGTTATATTATACTAATTTATAAAACATATACACTTGTATACGTTAAATATATACATTTATATAAGATATATACACATATATACGCACCAATCAATGTATATGTACTACTTAAAATAAAATATATACTATAATATACATGGATTACAATGTATAGATGGTTATATTATACTAATTTATAAAACATATACACTTGTATACGTTAAATATATACATCTATATAAGATATATACACATATATACGCACCATTCAATATCTATGTCATACGTTAAATAAAATATATACTACAATATACATATATATATACTACAATAATACGTTTTTGCATCACGAAATTACTATCCATCCAATGACAAGTAACGGTTAAATAATCATTTTTATTTACAGCACGACCAAGATCAGAAGTTAGGGACAATCTACATTGAATATTTTTTAACAATGTTGATAAATAAAAATAATATTGTGAATGAAGTCTAAAAATATCAGACCAACAAGTAGTTCTAGGAATACCGTTAAACATAGGATTATAAATTGCTTGTATATAACGAATAAAGGCATCAGAAGAAGGAAAACTAAAAGGCAAACAACCCACAGCTACCATTTTAGCTATTTCCTTCCGGTCCCTCAATTTATTATACTTCTTCGCTACGTGACCGGTTGCTGGTTCCATTCTAGTTTGCGTTGGCCCACCAACATCCCCACCACCTTGTGCAATATTTAACTCTCTTTTGTGATCTTCAGCTATATGTCTCATTAACGTACCTGTACCCCCTTGCTTGCCTCCACTTCTATGCTTATATATTTGTTGACAAATATTGCATTGCACCTCAATATCTGATATACGTTCAAAAAATTGTCATGCAACACTAGTTCTTTTACGAGGTCTTGGGGCACTGGGAGGACGGGGAGGGAGATTAACCGATTCAGATCTAATGTTAGCATCTCCTACTGCGGGTGTCTCAACAATATTTTCATTATCTTCGTCTAAATTAACCGCATCTACTTCATTTTCTTCTTCTATACCGTAATTTTTCTGAGCTTCTACATAATTCATATCGTGAGCACCTATACCTATTTCTTCCTCAAAAGGTGTACCAAGCGGTACCGGAGACGAAGACACACTGGTATATCTACTACTTGAACTACCTCTACCGCTAGTAATTCACTTTTTACTACCACTACCGCTTCCGGGACAAAAAATTTTAACACCTTTAGTAGTGAGGTTTCTTAATTTATCCATAATATAAATTAAATTAAACTAAAAATATTCAAAATACACAAATATAATAAAATTAAATATTAAACAATTAATACAATAAATAAAAATTAAACGTAAGAGATGGAACGACAATACCAAATTTTGGAAGTATCAGAAGGTTGCGACTTTAGAAACTTCCGCTCGTACTTTGTAAACGAAAAATTAAAAAATTAAAGTGAACACTTTAAGAAATTAAATATATTGAATATTTGAGAATTGAGAATTGAGAGAGAATGAGATTTGAGAGAGTGAAAAATTGTGTGAAAAATGATTTGAAGTTGTAGGGTATTTATAGAATTTTTTTTGGGATTAAAAAATATTTTTTAAAGTTATTATTTTTTTTTTTTAATAAATGGGCCCAAACTAGCCATTTGGACCCAAAAAACGGCTATATAGCCGTTGGGCCAACGACTAGTTTGGCCCAAAATCCTTTTTTTTTTAAAAAAAAAAGGTATCTGGGTCGGTTAACCGGCGGGCTTGGACCGGGCTTGGTACGGTCCGGGTTAGCCGGGCCCATTTTTAAAAAATAACCGGCCCGAGACCCAGAATCCTAAAGCCCTAGGGCTTACCGGCCTGGATCAAACCGGGCCGGGTTAGTTACGAGGGCCGGGTCGGGTCGGGCCGTCCCACTTGACACCCTTAGTTTTGTTAGTATTACTCTTCTACTATCCGAGTCTTTGCTTTTAGTATTACATGTTGTTTTCTTTGCTTCAGTTATTGTATTATTTATTTTGTTGCGGTTGATTCAATGATAAATTCATTAAAGCGATTGCTTTAGACCCCAACACATTTACGACCCCTAAATAATCTTATATTATTGGCATATAAATTCACAAATATTTTTTTTTATAAAGACTATTTGGACTATCTCAAAAAGGGCCTATACTAAAATGTTCTTAAAAGGAAAAGGAACACAGGTTGGCCCAAATTCCTAAAGCCTTTAGCCCATTTGCAAAATAATATATTCACCTGTGGCTCGTTTAAATGCTGAGTCTTTCTCTGCCGTTAACTCGACGTAGTCGTCACCTGCAAGATAAGGCCAAGGACTTGACGTTACTAAACGAGCGATAAAGGCCATTTCTATCGTATTAGTCAAGCACGTTAATTTCGTCAGTCATATGGCATGGCTATGATTTCCACTCTTGTGAGTTTCAGTTTTTCCTTTGGTTACGTGAGACTGGGAGTTGGATTTCCATTACGACTTTTGCTCCACGGTGGCAGTGGCGGAGCCAGAATTTTTATTGAGGGGTTCAAAAGTAAATATACAAACTAATCGAAGGAGGTTCAACATCTACTATATATGCATAAAAAATATTTTTAACCATTAAAAATAGTATAACTGGAGCAAAGGTAGCTCCACCACTGCACGATGGAGTTATCTTTTTCCACGTGGAGTGCCACGTGGTAGATTTTTCAAACAAAAGAGAGAGTGTAGTACATACTACACACACCATAAGAAATTAGTCGAGGTCCATTTTGCTATCGATCGAGTGATATTTTCAAATAAAAAACTCACATTCTCGCTAGTTCATATACGAAACTCAATAAATTCGGATAATTCAGATGTATACTTTTCCTATGTTGAAATTAATTAGGTTGTTGCAAGTTAGGTTTTATTTTTAATTTTGGTATTAGTTTTAAGTCCAAGTAAACTTATACTATTAATTGTTACATCAGTTTTTGGCAGGTAAAATGGACAAATTCCAACCAGATATTTTTTTTGTTAGGTAGAGAAAAGTGATTTTTCTGTTAAATTTTTTTACGTGATATAATAAAATATAATTCTTTCATTCTTAATGAATGATATCTCGAATTCAAACCGTAGAAACGGAAAAAATTCTTGCATGGAAGCACTTCCCTCTCAAGTGAATTCTATGCGACGCTAATCTGACTATCGTTTATTACAAAAAAAAATTCTCCATAAAATATAGATCTAAATTACAACCGTTAAATAAACTAGAAAAACTCCTAATTTAAAGCATCTTTTTATTAATTATAGGACTTACTAGGCTAATTATTTTTCACTTTTTTTCTTACTAGGCTAACATATTTCCACATGTTATAAATAACTAAATAAACTTCTTTTACAAACTAAAAAAAGAAGGAGAAAAAAAAATACATACATATATATATATATATATATTTTTTGCAAAATCTTTTCATTCCAAAAAAATGTCTAATAATTTACATGTTGCTGTTCTTGCATTTCCATTTGCAACACATGCTGGTCTTTTACTAGGACTTATACAAAGGCTATCAAATTCATTACCAAATGTTACATTTACATTTTTCAATACTAAAAGATCAAATTCTTCAATATTTACACAAGATAATAATACAAATATTAAGCCATTTGATATCCCTGATGGGATACCTGAGAGTCATGTACATGGAGGTGGAGGTGGAGGTGGACTCGAAGATATTATAGGTTTATTCTTCAAATCCGCGAAAAATAATGTGACAAATGCCATCGCGACTGCTGAGAATGACTCAGGGAAGAAGATTACGTGTGTCATAGCTGACGCGTTTATGTGGTTTTCGAGTGAGATCACCGAGGAACTAGGAATTAGTTGGATTCCAGTATGGACTTCCGCGGCAGGATCACTCTCTGTGCATGTTGATACCGATCTTATTAGAGAAAACGTTGGGACCCAAGGTACAAATATATATATACGAATTAGTGAAATGACAGAATCCATAAGGATGTATTCAATAGGGTCTGGAAGGTATTCCAGGTGGGGCCTTATGGAAATTAGAGAAATAAGGCGCTTTGACAAATTAAAAGATCATGCATGGAATGATTTTGAATATCGATTTAGTATTAATTCAAAAAAAAACTTCATCAACCTTCGAATCGACAAAACAAGAACTTTATGTAAGAGTCGAACTGTTGAAGTACCAAAAGGAAAATTCATAGTTTTTCCTCAGGAGATTAGAGCGTTTTTCCTTGGAGATAGAAGATTCACCCACCACATTTTATCAATTTTTAAATTCTTCCTCGGTTGGTTAAAAGAATGAAAATAGCTGATATTATGACACTACTAGGTAGGATATAGATGTCATTATGAGCGAGAACGAAAATAGTTGATATTATGACAATAATAGGAAGGATATAAATGTCATTATGAGTGAGAACGAAAATAGCTGATATTATGACAATAGAAGGTAGGATAAAGATGTCATTATGAGTGAGAACGAAAATAGCTGATAGTATGACAATAGTAGGTCGGATATAGATGTCATTATGAGTGAGAACGAAAATAACTGATATTATGACAATAGTAGGTACTAGGTAGGATATAGATGTCATTATGAGTGAGAACGAAAATAGCTGATAGTATGACAATTATAGGTCCTAGGTAGGATATAGATGTCACTATGAGTGAGAACGAAAATAGCTGATAGTATGACAATAGTAGGTAGGATATAGATGTCATTATGAGTGAGAACGAAAATAGCTGATATTATGACAATAGTAGGTACTAGGTAGGATATAGATGTCATTATGAGTGAGAACGAAAATAGCTGATAGTATGACAATAGTAGGTAGAATATAGATGTCATTATGAGTGAGAATGAAAATAGCTGATAGTATGACAATAGTCGATCGGATATAGATGTCATTATGAGTGAGAACGAAAATAACTGATATTATGACAATAGTAGGTACTAGGTAGGATATAGATGTCATTATGAGTGAGAACGAAAATAGCTGATAGTATGACAATAGAAGGTACTAGGTAGGATATAGATGTCATTATGAGTGAGAACGAAAATAGCTGATAGTATGACAATAGTAGGTAGGATATAAATGTCATTATGAGTGAGAACGAAAATAGCTGATAGTATGACAATAGTAGGTACTAGGTAGGATATAGATGTCATTAGGAGTGAGAGCGAAAATAGTTGATAGTATGACAATAGTAGGTAGGATATAGATGTCATTATGAGTGAGAACGAAAATAACTGATATTATGACAATAGTAGGTACTAGGTAGGATATAGATGTCATTATGAGTGAGAACGAAAATAGCTGATAGTATGACAATAGTAGGTAGGATATAAATGTCATTATGAGTGAGAACGAAAATAGCTGATAGTATGACAATAGTAGGTAGAATATAGATGTCATTATGAGTGAGAATGAAAATAGCTGATAGTATGACAATAGTCGGTCGGATATAGATGTCATTATGAGTGAGAACGAAAATAACTGATAGTATGACAATAGTAGGTACTAGGTAGGATATAGATGTCATTATGAGTGAACGAAAATAGCTGATAGTATGACAATAGTAGGTAGGATATAGATGTCATTATGAGTGAGAACGAAAATAGCTGATAGTATGACAATAGTAGGTAGGATATAAATGTCATTATGAGTGAGAACGAAAATAGCTGATAGTATGACAATAGTAGGTACTAGGTAGGATATAGATGTCATTAGGAGTGAGAGCGAAAATAGTTGATAGTATGACAATAGTAGGTAGGATATAGATGTCATTATGAGTGAGAACGAAAATAACTGATATTATGACAATAGTAGGTACTAGGTAGGATATAGATGTCATTATGAGTGAGAACGAAAATAGCTGATAGTATGACAATAGTAGGTAGGATATAAATGTCATTATGAGTGAGAACGAAAATAGCTGATAGTATGACAATAGTAGGTAGAATATAGATGTCATTATGAGTGAGAATGAAAATAGCTGATAGTATGACAATAGTCGGTCGGATATAGATGTCATTATGAGTGAGAACGAAAATAACTGATAGTATGACAATAGTAGGTACTAGGTAGGATATAGATGTCATTATGAGTGAACGAAAATAGCTGATAGTATGACAATAGTAGGTAGGATATAGATGTCATTATGAGTGAGAACGAAAATAGCTGATAGTATGACAATAGTTGGTTGGATATAGATGTCATCATGAGTGAGAACGAAAATAGTTGATAGTATGACAATACTAGGAAGGATATAGATGTCATAATTAATTATGAGAGATGTTGATCGTTTGAAATGCTAATTGGTACAACAGAAATAGAGACTATCAGTATGATAGTATAAATAAGACTATATGTGAAGATTTGTAAATAGAAACAGTTTTTCTGAAGTATGACCAATCTTTTCTTTTAATGTATTAAATGTTACATTCGCGCATTATATATAATAAAATTATTTCATTTTTCACAGGAATTGATGGACGCGAAGATGAAATTTTGAAATTTATTCCGGGTTTTTCTGAAGTAAGACTTGGCGATTTACCTGGGGGAGTTGTCGCGGGAGATCTGAAAACGTCATTTTCTATGATGCTTCACAAAATGGGCCAAACAATAGGTAAAGGAACAGCTATTCCAATAAATTCATTTGAAGAATTGGACCCTCCAATTGTCCAAAATCTGAAATCCAAATTCAAAAATTTTCTCAGTATTGGACCATTTAATTTAACTTCACCAATACCATTAGCAAATGTTGTTGACAAAGATGGTTGTCTTGAATGGTTAGACAAACAAAAAACTAATTCTGTGGCATATATTGGATTTGGCACTGTAGCAACACCACCACCTAATGAGTTAAAAGCAATGGCTGAAGCACTTGAAGAGAAAAAAATACCATTTCTATGGTCAATTAAAGAGAAATTTATTGCAAATTTTCCAAATGGATTCTTGGAAAAAACAAAAATGTTTGGTAAAGTTGTGTCATGGGCACCACAAGTACAAGTTCTTGAACATAAAGCGATCGGCGTTTTTATAAATCACTCAGGATGGAATTCGGTTCTGGAGAGCATAGCTTCTGGCGTGCCTATAATATGTAGGCCGTTTTTCGGAGATCATCATTTGAATTCTTGGATGGTTGAGAAAGTTTGGAAAATTGGTGTGAAAATTGAAGGTGGGTGTTTTACTAAAAGTGGTACAATTGTTGCACTTGATTTGGTTTTGTCTAAAAATAAAGAAGAATTTAAGAAACAAATTGGAATGTACAAAGAATTAGTTCACAAAGCTGTTGGACCAAATGGAAGTTCAACACAAAATTTCAAGAAATTGGTTGAGATTATCACCTCTTGTTAGTTAAATTTGTAGTAAATCAATGAGATAAACATTCAGTAGCCCCCGAACTATGGTCAAAGTTGCTACGACGACACACTGCAACTTCACAGGGGTCGTATTATCTCCTGAATTTAATTTTAGCGTGTTTTTGTCACCCCTTTGTGCTGGCGTGACACTTTTATTATATAAAATGGGACCCACATCAAAGGTGCCACGTCAGCTAAAAAGATTGACAAAAGGTGCCACGTCAACTAAAAAAGAGGACAAAAATATGCTAAAATTTAGTTCGGGGGTAATAGAACTCCGCGTGTGCAAATATAGTCGTAGTTCAGAGGTACAAGGTGCTTTACTCTAAATTAATTAAATCCATGTTAATTTTGTCATTAATTATCTTGAGTTGATCCTCAATGCTAGCCCTTGTAACACTTATAATCAAATTGTTACTCAAGATTTTCTTGTTATACAAAGGGAATTCAATGATTTATTTCTATTTCTATTTGTAACATCCTCTTTCTTTCTTTGGAAAAATATCTTATTAGATCAGTAATTAACTCGAAACTCCTAAATTTTTTATCGTTACAAGAATAACTTTTACCGTTATGCCACGAACAATATAATGGACTAGTATCGTTGCGAAGAAAGGCGGAGCTAAAGGGAGGAAAGGGGTTCAATTAAATTCATTTATCGAAAAATTTGTAGAGCGTAAATAAGATAAAGGAAATAAATTTTTTTCTTTGTTATATATGAACTATTGACACAAAAGAAATAAAAATTGCTTTAGTTTTTAGGTTTAAATTATAGGTGTTACTTTATTATTCTTTTTGAATTTTCTTATATGAATTTCTGATTTCGCTACAGAATTACTATCCACATACAATAAGAATCCACTCCTTTTAATAATATCAACCTAAACATTTTTTTATTAAAATAAAGAGAAAATACCCTATTACCCCCTGAACTATACCTAAAACGGTTGTGACACACTTCAACTTAAAGGGGGTCTTATTACCCCTGAACTAATTAAAAATATAATTTTGACACCCTTAGTGCTTACGTGGCACACACGTGTGCCTACGTGGATACTTTCAGTGTATTGTGCCACGTATGTGCCACGTAGGCACTAAGGATGTCAAAATTACAATTTTAATTAGTTCAGGGGTAATAGAACCCCCTTTTAAGTTGAGGTATGTCTCTGCCGTTTTGGGTATAGCTAGGGGGTAATAGGGTATTATCTCAAAAATAAATCAACATGAAGTATAAGCTTTTTAATATTTTTGGCATACACTTTGATTCCACAACTTTAAAAGATGCTCTTATATCATCCACATTCATAAAGGTTAATACAAGAATATGACTCCAAATCTTTGAGTAGATTACAAATATAATATTTGGCACATTATTCCCATTATCTCATAAAAAATTAAGAAAGCTGTGGTTTGATACTTTTTAGAACTTATGGTTATAAATTATATTGCATGCTTTTTTTCATTTTTAAAAGTGAAATACATTTTGAATAACTATGTTCGAACACATTTTGAAACTTTAATCCAAACTTCACTCAGATGTGATTTTTAAAAAATATTTGGTTGAAAGCTAGCTTATTATCGTAACGTATAGGACATTTCTAAATAACGTACTATCTTTTACGTGATCCAGAACCTATAAACTTAAAATTTATAATTTGTAGCAAAAAAATATTTGTTTTTTGGACCACGAGCATGCGCTATTGAAGGGAGTCTCGGAGAAACTGGTGAATCTGTTGCCATGTGACCAGGAGATTGCGGGTTCAAACTGTGGAAACAACTTCTTACAGAATCTACGAGATAAGACTAGACCCTTGTCGTCTGGACATATGAAGAGGAGATCACTGGTTCAAGTCGTGGAAACAACTTCTTGCGGAATCTGCAAGATAAGAGTGTGTACAATAGACCCTTGAGGTCTGGATATGTGACCAGGAGGATCACGGGTTCAAACCGTGTAAACAATCTCTCGCAGAATCTGCAAGATAAGACTGCGTACAATCGATCCTTGTGGTCTGGACGCGGGACGAGGAGATCATAGGTTCAAGCCGTGGAAACAACTTCTTGCAGAATCTACAAGATAAGACTGCGTACAATAGACCGTTGTGGTCTGGACATACGACCAGGAGATCATGAGTTTAAGCCGTGTAAACAACCTCTCCCAGAATCTGCAAGATAAGACTGCGTATAATAAACCTTTGTGGTCTGAACATGTGCCCAGGAGATCACAGGTTCAAGCCGTGGAAACAATCAACAACAACAACAACATACCCAGTATATTCCCATAAAGTGGGGGCGTGGGGAGGTTAAGTGTACACCGTCCATATCACTGCCTCAAAAATGAGATATTGCGAGGTTGTTTTCAAAATAAGCCGTGGAAACAATCTCTTACAGAATTAGAATTGCAAGATAGGATTATGCACATGAATAGACTATTGCACTGCATAGCGGGAGCTTTTAGTGCACTGAACTGCTTTTTTTTTTTATTGGACCATGAGTGCTATTACACTGTGTACATATCATCATAAAATTCTAACATTTCAGCCAGTAATTGCTGAAATTTTATAGAGGAAAAATGAGTAGACAAGATGTTGAGTATCCATTGATTGCAGAAAATGGAAATGAAGAGTGTAAGAAAAGGGGAAGATGTGATGAAATTTTAGGAGAAGTGAAGAAGTTGTTAGTATTAGCAGTGCCACTTATGTCAGTAAATTTTTCATTATTTGCTTTACAGGTTATATCTGTCATGTTTGTTGGTCATCTTGGTGAATTAGCTCTTTCTGGTGCTTCTATGGCTACTTCTTTTGCCTCCGTGACCGGTCTCAGCTTGTTGGTTAGTTACTTACTTTATCTATTGAGTTATGTCCTTCATTTCATTTGTTATCGAATTAGGTTAGAGGGCTAGCGCGTGTAGGTGAGTCGTAGCCAGTAGATAGGAGTGTGTTGGTGTAGCCTTGCTAGTAGTCGTAGGGCTTTGAACATCGGTTGGAGTTTCTTTGGGTGAGGTGTGTGCTTTCGGTTTGATAGTGTATAGTACTACTTTGTGGGTGTCTTATTTCTGTTGTTTCACCTCGTTTCATGTTTTATTACGACTTTGTACACTGTCTTTTGTCCTGAGCCGGGGGTCTATTGGAAACAGCCTCTCTGTTTCTTCGGAGGTAGTGGTATGGACTGCGTACGTTTTACCCTCCCCAGACCCCACTATGTGGGAATACACTGGGTATGTTGTTGTTTTTGTAATTTCATTTGTTATCGATTGTTATCATTAAATTTAGAGGTGGATCCATGATTGGAATATTACACGTACAAGTTCGGATTTTTTTTCTAGTTCTGCTCGTCTCGATTAATGCCATGAGGTACCTGCTACGGTCTAACTCCCATCAGCAGAGGCATCGAGCAACTCTGTCCACGAGGATTTGAACATTATGCTTTCAAACCGACTTGTGGTGCCTGGGCCGACTTGTGGTAGGTTCAACTAATTCCACGAGTTAATTCCACGAACTTGTCTCTCTAACCACCGGGCTATCCCCTTGGGACGTGTAGGATGGATTTTTCTTCACGAGATACTTTTACCTGCATTCATACCTGATACATATGTAACCAAGTTCATGTACCTGTGCGAGTGAGATATAGCAGATACCTCGTGGAATTAGTTGAGGTGCATGTAAGCTGTCCTGGATACCATCACGAAATCTCTTGCTTTGCAGATGGGACTGGCAAATGCATTGGACACTTTATGCGGGCAATCATACGGCGCAAAGCAATATCATATGGTTGGTATCCATATGCAAAGGGCAATGTTCGTTCTTCTACTCGTCAGTGTACCTCTTGTCTTCATTTGGGCTAATGCAGGGCGTATTCTCGTATTATTGGGACAAGATCCGGAAATAGCAGCCGAAGCAGGAAGTTATGCACGCTATATGATTCCAACTATTTACGCGTACGGATTTCTCCAGTGTCATATTAGATTTCTGCAAGCTCAAAACATTGTGCTACCGATGATGTTCAGTGCCGGAATCACTACTTTGCTTCATATATTCACTTGTTGGATTCTCGTCTTTAAATCTGGCTTAGGCAACAAAGGTGCTGCTCTCGCTAACGCCATATCGTACTGGATTAATTTCTTGTTGCTAGCCGTATACGTCAGAATATCGCCTTCCTGCAAAAGCACTTGGACCGGATTTTCAAAAGAGGCGTTTCATGATACTTGGAAGTATCTAAAACTTGCCATTCCGTCAGCTGCTATGTTCTGGTAGTGTTCTTAGTTTCTGTCGTATAACATAAGAGTAATGTTATGAACCAATTGTCCCACATTGGAAAAATAGAGAAATGCTAGTCTGATAATTGGGAGAACCCAATTTGGCTTTCTCTATTTTTCCAATGCAGGACACGGGATGCCAGCCTTGATCAGGTCGTTGGTTCTCAAGCGGAAGCGATTGTTGTCAACCAATTGTCCTGCATTGGAAAAATAGAGCCCAACTAGTCTGATAGGTCGTTGGTCACGGCTACGCCTAGTTGGCCACATCTGGAACCCAAAAGACTAGTCTGATAGGTGGGAGAACCCATTTGGCTTAATCCCCTTAGCATTTCTCTATTTTTCCAATGTGGGACAATTGGTTCATAACAGTAGAATTCGTCAAATTTAAGTCCTGAATCCGTCTATGATATTCATCTTTACAAAACGATCAAATGAATCAGACTTTTTTGCTTTTATTGACACAGCTTAGAGATTTGGTCTTACGAAACGATGGTTCTGTTGTCTGGACTTCTTCCAAAGCCGAAGCTCGAGACTGCAGTTCTTTCTATCAGGTTCGACTTATCAAACAGCTTAGTATCAATCTGAATATACTAATTTTCATCAAGAAGTTGATAAATTTTTCGAAATATTTCAGCCTTAATACATGTTGGATGGTGTATATGATACCTTTAGGACTAAGTGGTGCTACAAGGTGAATTTCTAACGTCTTTAAACCGTCTTCAATTACATTTTTCGTTATGTATACGTATCTTCACTAGTTCGTTTGCGCTGTCTTTTACGTCAGCGTGAGAGTTTCAAATGAACTAGGAGCTGGACGACCTCAAGCAGCTCGTTTAGCAGCTTGCACAGCAGTATTCGTGGTGGCAACAGAAGGCGTTGTCGCGGCAATAATTTTGATTTCAGTTCGTAAACTGTGGGGATACTGTTATAGCACCGAGGAAGAAGTAGTCGTATATGTAGCGAAAATGCTGGTCTTGATAGCGGGATCGCACTTCTTAGATGGTATTCAATCTGTACTTTCAGGTTCGTCGAACGCTTGTCCTAAGATACGACCCTCGGTCTCATTTTATGTGGAGATAAGCACCCAGTAATCCCCGAACTATGACCAAAGTTGCTGCAATACGCTCCAACTTCACATCCCCTGAACTCAATTTTAGCACATTTTTTTCACCCTTTTGTGCTGACGAGGCACCTTTATTGATTAAAATGGTGCCCACGTCAGCTAAAAAGGTTGACAAAAATAGTTCAGCGTTGGAATGTGTCGTAGCAAATTTAGTCATAGTTCAGCGTACTAGATGCTTTATGCTTTTTATAGTCATCCAAGTCTCATGGTATGTTTATGAACACAAGTTCCAAGAAGTTCCGTTTTTTTCTTCTTAAACTCCGTGCCTAGTCAAACACTGTCAGATAAACTGAACTAGACGGAGTAGAATCTTTTTGAACGAGAGTTAAATGACTAGCTCGATGACCTTAACGGCAACCAAAAATCAGGTACCGCGAGAGGGTGTGGATGGCAAAAGATCGGGGCATTTGTTAACTTGGGAGCTTATTACCTTTTCGGAATACCTGCTGGTGTTATATTAGCTTTCGTTTATCATTTTGGTGGAATGGTACGTACTCCTTCATGCTTCTCATTTTCTTAGCATTTGTCGAACCATCGGAAAAACTTATGTAATTTTTTTCAGGGACTTTGGTTCGGAATCACTCTTGCCCTCTTTGCACAAGCACTGCTACTTTTAATAGTTACTTTGCGGACGAATTGGGAAAAAGAGGTAAATTGACTCGTGTAAAAGTTTAAACTGTTAGAGAGTGCATACGTTTAGTTACTCAATTGTATTATGTCTCAACGTGGATCACCCGTGTTTGATTTTTCCTTTGAATGTACGCGTTTTGTAGGCAAAGACGACAGCTGATAGGGTGACTCCAGAGCTAGCTAGCATAGAAGGAAGTGAAGAATGAGACTCGGGATTTACATGTACCACGATCAAATATTTAACGAACTTTGTCTGTTAGATTTTGCAAACGTAACAATTTAAACTTGACGGATTCGACCTTTATACCGTTTGGAATCCCAAAAAGAAAAAAAAAAGAAGATTTAAACTTGATGGATTCGACCTTTATACCGTTTGGAATCCCAAAAAGAAAAAAAAAGATTTGGCCCATGCAGGTCTCGAACCTGCGACCTTCGCGTTATTAGCACGACGCTCTAACCAACTGAGCTAATAGGCCATCTGTTTGCCCCACTTTACTTTGAAAATTTAGTACAATTCCATCAATGGGCCTTATGTAATTTTCTTAAAATACATATGTTTAAAAAATATCATCAATCATAAAAACTTTAAATGATTTTTTTATGTTAAGAATAGGAAAATCTTATATTAATACCATTTCAAGAAAGATAAATATTAATCCGCATTTGACGTAAATAAAAGGCATAATTCATAGACAAATACTTAAAGTTGGCATCGATGGACAAATAAGCATTTCAACTTTACGATTGCATATCTAGACACCTCAATCTGTCTCCATTGTATCAGTTGAGCATTCCAATTTACAAAACGATAATCTTCACACCTCGAAGAATTATACGTCACGTCAGCGTTGGGTACCCACAAAATACAATGAAGACGAGTTAGAGTTTTTAATTGCTAGTTAAGACTAAGTTGAGATATTTAGATGTACATTATTATCAAAGTTGGAATACTTAGTTCCCAGCTAACGCTAAATATCTTCAATATTGGTTATTTGTTTGAACTCCTTGGTACACACTTTTCTATTATTTCCTGCTATTATATGATGTCACTTGACTAGTAACAGAATAAAAATCTTGACTACAATAATTTAATATTCTGTGGAGAAAATGAAAAGAAAAAGCATAAAGTCAATCATTGGAAAGTTCATAACTTTGTGCACGTGATCTTATCTCGAATTCCTCTGTGTTTTAATTTGTTTGTCTGATATTAACGTAATACGGAATTTGTATGGTCTTAAATTAAAGATATGCAAAACATATAAAAAAATTCTTTAATCACTTTTTGAAGAAATACGAGGCAACTAAGTCATACAAGTAAAAAGGTCTATTCACCGATAAGAAAAAGGAGATATTAATGATCCCGATAAAAGACGGCAAATACAGCTAGGCTGTGAACAACTAACCATTTTACTATAAAAGTTGGATTGATTGATAAATAAAATACGGAAAAGGACAAATATACCCGTGAACTATGATAAATGTTATGTATGTTGTCCTCCGTCATCCCTACCGTTAGTTTGAGGAGCATATATGTATCATTTCATTAACGGTAGGAGCAGATGTGTATATTAGTCCCTTTTTCGAACAAACTAAAAAGAAAAGTAAGACAAACAGATTGATATGACAGAGTATATATGTTATGAACTTTAACCTTTGGTTTTATGAAGTAAAGATTGATACATTTTAGAGGAAAATGGATATACAAGATGTTGAGAGTCCATTGATTGAAGAAAGTGGAAAGAAAGATGAGATTTTGGAAGAAGTAAAGAGGTTATTGGTATTAGCAGGGCCAATAATGTCAGTTAATTTTTTACTTTATTGTTTACAGGTGATATCTATAATGTTTGTTGGACATCTTGGAGAGTTATCACTTTCTGGTGCTTCAATGGCTACTTCCTTTGCTTCTGTAACTGGTCTTAGCTTGTTGGTTAGTCCTTTTTTCTCTCTTTGTCCTACTTTTCTTTCGTTCGTTTAAAAAAGAATGATCTTTTCTTTTGTCTGGCACGTATTAGCATGTTTAAAATCACAAGATTAAAGGTCATTTTAGTGTATTTCACGTATCTTTAATTTAAGATCGTAAGGTTTGAAAATCCTTTTTACTTTCTTAAACTCTGTGTCAAGTCAAAATATGCTAAACAAACTAAAAAGGAGGGATTTCGTACTAGTAGGTAAGAGTACTCTGCTTGTATTTGTGCCTGTAGTGTCTTGTAGCCTCTTGTTTGTGTCTATGATTTTGTATAATTAGTTTATACTAATACTTTGTGGGTGTTTTGTATCCTTTACTACCTAGCGGTGTGATATCCCTTTTTGTTGGTTGCTTTTATGTTTTTGTGTCTGTTATATTTGTCCCCAGACCCCACTCTGTGGGAATACACTGGGTATGTTGTAGTTTTTAAAGTTGTGATTTTTGGAATTTGAAGTTGTGTTTGGACATGCATTTTACTGGTTTGAGCCATTTTTTAGGACTTTGAAAGTATTTGAAGATTAGAGTTTGAATATCTGATTAAATTTTATGGCCAAACAGATATTTGAAGATAAAGATAGTTGTATTGATAAATGATACTCCCTCCGTCCCAAATAAAGTGTCATTTTAGCTCATTTCACGTTCATTAAAAAAAATAATACGTAGAAGGTATAGTTTACGAAGTTATGCCTGTTCAGCGGATGTTTTTTGAGAATTGAGCGCTATTAAAATGAAACATTTTCGTGGGACAGACTTTTTGTTTTTGCTAAAGTGACACTTATTTTGTGACGGAGTGAGTAAATGGACTGTTAACATATTGTCAAGCATGGTCACTGAGTGTTTCATGTAGATCAAAATACACTGGAAACTAGGAGGTGCTTGTCAAACTAGGGCTCGTTTGAGGCACGCGCGCTTAAGTTCTAAAGCTCAGAGAAGCGGCATCACTTAGGCTGCGCTTCAATGTAGGCGAGGCACTAAGACGTGCGACATATTGTCCATAGGTTCTATCTTGAATAGAACAACATTAAACAATCAAATATGTAAAAAGATATATCAATTGTTCTGGTAGCCCGAGGGTGCGTTTTAACGCTCTTCGCCTTAGCTCAACCTGTCGTACCTCAACCAATCAGTCGAACCGTGTGCTACAGTCCATCAACACGTGACAGGTGATCCTACCACCAAGGTTGGAGTAGATGTGCTAATATTGGGTGTTATAGCTAGAATACTCACGTTGTTACTCGTAGGACTCAACCATCCTATCGAGGTCATAGAGGAAAGGTTTTGATTTCGTTGATGCTTTGCCTTAGTTTTTTGATCATCTCTGAATTACGAACTGCATTTTGCTCGAGTAGATGGGAATGGGAAGTGCATTGGACACTTTATGTGGGCAATCATATGGCGCAAAGCAGTACCATATGCTCGGTATCCATATGCAAAGGGCAATGCTTGTTCTCCTACTGTCCAGTGTTCCTTTGGCCTGCATTTGGGATAATGCAGGGCGTATTCTCGTATTATTGGGACAAGATCCGGAAATATCAGCTGAAGCAGGAAGTTATGCGCGCTATATGATTCCAACTATTTTCGCCTATGCGCTTCTTCAGTGTCATATTAGATTTCTACAAACCCAAAACAACGTGATCCCCATGATGTTCAGCGCCGGAATCACTACTTTACTGCATATATTCACTTGTTGGATTCTGGTCTTTAAATATGGCCTAGGCAACAAAGGTGCTGCTCTGGCTAATGCGATATCCTACTGGATTAATCTCTTGTTACTAGCGGCATATGTCAGAATATCGCCTTCCTGCAAAAGCACGTGGACCGGATTTTCAATGGAGGCATTTCACGATATTTGGAAGTATCTGAAACTTGCCATTCCTTCTGCTGTTATGCTCTGGTAGTGTTCTTAATCTATGTAAACATATATTCGTCCTTTCAAAACGAAACAAATGAAACAAACTTTTTTGCTTTTCTTGATACAGACAAACTTTTTTGCTTTTCTTGATACAGCTTAGAGCTTTGGTCATTCGAAATGATGGTTCTGTTGTCCGGACTTCTTCCGAATCCAAAGCTAGAGACGTCAGTTCTTTCTATCAGGTTGCGCTTCTAATGTCGCGCTAGTACTAATCTCAACTTGACATCTTATATTATCGAAGGTTTGCTAATTATGAAATATTTCAGCCTTAATACATGTGCAATGGTGTATATGGTTCCGTTAGGACTAAGTGGTGCCACGAGGTGAATCTCGTGACATTTTTAAATCCCCTTCTGTTCATTTTCCTATATGGTTCTTCATTTGTTTGTATACTTGGCTTCCTCCTCAGCATAAGAGTTTCAAATGAACTAGGTGCGGGACGACCTCAAGCAGCTCGTTTAGCAGCTAGTATTGCAGTATTCTTGGTGGCTACGGAGGGGATTGTTGTAGCGATAGTGTTGATTTCAGTTCGTAAACTGTGGGGATACTGTTACAGCACCGAGGAAGAAGTAGTGTCATACGTAGCACAAATGCTAGTCTTGCTAGCGGTATCCCACTTCTTCGATGGTATTCAGTCTGTACTTTCAGGTGTGTCTAGATTTTACAATACAAGTTCCGACATTACTATGTTTCAAGAATCGGGATTGTGTTTAAAACAAGGCTCGAGGAGGCTATGTTTCTCAGACTCTTCAAAAATACTACTGCACCATTTGTCGGATCCTCCAAAAATGTACTACCGTGGTAGTATTTTTGAAGAGTCCGAGCAAACATATGCTATAGGATATGATTGGCCACATTGAATTTAGGAATAGCTAATGCAGCAGTTTGATTAGTTTCAAATTGGCCAAATTGCTTGCTCGACTCACACACACACGCGTATGGTTCAACCCTGAAACACCGAGTTCTGCCTAATTCGTGAAACCGTGGTTGAATATACGGTTAATGTTAAATGACTAGATGACCTTATCACCTTTCAAAATTCAGGTACTGCGAGAGGGTGTGGATGGCAAAAGATCGGGGCATTTGTTAACTTAGGAGCTTATTACCTTTTCGGAATACCTGCTGGTGTTATATTAGCTTTCGTCTACCATTTTGGTGGAAAGGTATGCACTCCTTCACGCCTCTTACTTCTTAGCATTCTGGTCTTCGGGGCTATGGAAAAATCATACGACGATATGATTTTCAGGGACTATGGTTGGGAATCACTCTTGCCCTTTTTGCACAAGCAGCACTACTTTTAATAGTTACTCTGCGGACGAATTGGGAAAAACAGGTAAATTCGTGTTTTCAACCCTTATACGACTCGCTTCAATTCAATCCTTTAATAGTTTCCGCTTGATCTCTTGGCTAACTTAGCCAGTTTATTGAATTATGTTACCAACTCATCTAAAAGTTTAAGTCGTTAGGAAAAAACGGTCACTTTTAGTTACTTATATTATGTATCGACATAGTAATAATGTAGGTCTCTTTTGAGTTTTGTAGGCAAAGAAGGCAGCTGATAGGGTAGCTCCGGAGAAAGCTAGCAGAGAAGAAAATGCAGAATGACACTTGGTTAGGATGGCAATGGGGCAGGATGCGAGTTGATCTTATGGCGTTTTTATTTGCTTTAAACGCGCCCCGTCTCACAAAAATATGGCAAGATGCTCATAGTTCTAAAGTTTCTTTGTATACATGATGAGGAAAAACTAATGGATATTGGACAATTGATCACACCAGATCCTAATTTAGAAGAATTTGTGGTTTTCCTTTTGATTGTTAGAACAATGCAATTCATGAAACTTATCGCACTCTTTGGTCTTTACCACATTGCATGATACGACTCTTACATAGCACAAAACGGAAATGTAGCTGTATGGGACATACAGTTCAGAAGACATGTCCAAGACTGAATTGCACCACAGGCGGGCTGTGGATAGGCCAGGGGTGGGCCTTTGGGGTCGGCAGGGCCGTTTGGGTAGTCAAACGGGCGAAACGGCGGGAACGGACCATTTTCGGGTCAAATAGGTGTGCTATAGTCCATGGTTTTCTGGGTATGCACGGGCCCGGGCGTGTTTTGGGCTGAAAATCGACCGGGGGCTCCCAGGCGGGCTGTGGATCGGCTAGGGGTGGGCCTTTGGGGTCGGCGGGGCCATTTGGGTGGTCAAACGGGAGAAACGGTGGGAACGGGCCATTTTCGAGTCAAATCGGTGTGCTATAGTCCATGGTTTTCTGGGTGTGCACGGGCCCGGGCGTCTTTTGGGCTGAAAATCTACTGGGGCTCCCAGACGGCCTGTGAATCGGCCAAGGGTGGGCCTTTGGGGTCGGCGGGTCCGTTTGGGTGGTCAAACGGGAGAAACGACGCGAACGGACCATTTTCAGGTCAAATCGGTGTGCTATAATCCATGGTTTTCTGGGTGTGCATGGGCCCGGGCGTGTTTTGGGCTGAAAATCGATCGGGGGCTCCCAGGCGGGCTGTGGATCGGCCTGGGGCGGGCCTTTGGGGTCGGCAGGGCCGTTTGGGTGGTCAAACGGGAGAAACGGCGGGAACGGGCCATTTTCGGGTCAAATCGGTGTGCTATAGTCCATGGTTTTTTGGGTGTGCACGGGCCCGGGTGTGTTTTGGGCTGAAAATCGACTGGGGGCTCCCAGGCGGCCTGTGGATCGGCCAGGGGTGGGCCTTTGGGGTCGGCGGGTCCGTTTGGGTGGTCAAATGGGAGAAACGACGCAAACGGGCCATTTTCGAGTCAAATCGGTGTGCTATAGTCTATGATTTTCTGGGTGTGCACGGGCCCGGGCGTATTTTGGGCTGAAAATCGATCGGGGGCTCCCAAGCGGGCTGTGGATCGGCCAGGGGTGGGCCTTTGGGGTCGGCAGGGCCGTTTGGGTGGTCAAACGGGAGAAACGGCGGGAACGAGCCATTTTTGGGTTAAATCGGTGTGCTATAGTCCATGGTTTTCTGGGTGTGCACGGTTCCGAGCGTGTTTTGGGCTGAAAATCAATCGAGGGCTCCCAAGCGGCCTGTGGATCAGCCAGAGGTAGGACTTTGGGGTCGGCGGGGCCGTTTGGGTGGTTAAATGGGAGAAACAGTGCGAACGGGCCATTTTCGGGTCAAATCGGTGTGCTATAGTCCATGGTTTTCTTGGTGTGCACGGGGCACGGGCGTGTTTTGGGCTGAAAATCGATCGGGGGCTCCCAGGCGGCCCGTGGATCGGCCAGGGGTGGGCCTTTGGGGTCTGCGGGGCTGTTTGGGTGGTCAAACAGGAGAAACAACGCGAACGGGCCATTTTCGGGTCAAATCGATGTGCTATAGTCCATGGTTTTGTGGGTGTGCACGGTCCCGGATGTGTTTTGGGCTGAAAATCGACCGGGGGCTCCCAGGCGGCCTGTGGATCGGCCAGGGGTGGGCTTTTGGGGTCGGCAGGGACGTTTGGGTGGTCAAACGGGCGAAACGGCTCGAATGGGCCATTTTTCAGTCAAGTCGATTTGCTATAACCGACGATTTTCTGGGTGTGTCCGGGCCCGAGCGTGTTTTGGACCGAAAATCGATCGAGGTCTCCCAGCAGGGGCGAATGCACAACTTTACGTGCGGGTTCCCGGGAACCCATATCTTTCGTACGGTTCTTGAATTTATATTGAAAAAACTAGTAAATATATAAGAATTATAAGTTGGGAACCCACAAACGAAGTGTGTTATTGGTCTAGTGGTAAAAATTATAAGTTAGGAACCCACAACCTTTAAATTCTAGATTCGTCTCTGGCTCTCAGGCGGGCTGTGGATCGGTCAGGGGTGAGCCTTTGGGGTCGGCAGGGCCGTTTGGGTAGTCAAACAGGCAAAACGGTGCGAACAGGCCGTATTCAGGCCAAGTCAGTGTGCTATAGACCACGGTTTTTGCAATTGAGTAAGACAGGCCAGATTCTCTCACTTGGGGGCAAAAGAATGTTTTCACTGAGTGTTGCAACTAAAGTCTTGACCTCTGGCCTTGGCAGTTATTAAGGCAAACCAAACTCCTAACAAAAGCGAAATGTTTCAGTTGGATAGCCCTCAATGAAGCCTGTGGGCTTCCAACTACCAAACGGACGCTATTTTTGCCGGGGAAGCCAAGAGACCATTAGTCACTTATTTCGGCACTGGCCAATCGCTGCTGACATTTGGAGTTAGTTCTTCTCAATTTTCAGAGTTCAAGGCTAGATACTTAGTTACTATGTTCTGTTGGACTAAGTTAAGCCGTGTGGTGAAGCCCTTCCCCAGACCCTGCGCATAGCGGGAGCTTTAGTGCACTACGCTGCCCTCCCTTCAAGTTAAGCCATGTACCTAACGCGGACATTTTTAGGACATAGAGTTGACAAATGTACCCAGCAAGAACACCATGAAATTGGTGAAGGAAACAGTTGAAACATAGGGATTGAAGTAGGGGAAACAACAACAACGTAACTAAACCATTGAACTCCTTATAATAAAATCATCAACGATACATAACGTGAAATGAGAACATCAAGCATTGAAACTCTCAGTAGCTAACTAGACGTGAACAGATAGATTAACATTCAAGTACATCAGACTAATATCATTCCTTGAAGCTAGCTAAGGAAACTAACCATAATCTTTCATACTTACATTAACTATTAACCTATTGTAATCTTAACCATGTCTAATTTCACTTTGAGCATAGTGTTCGCGATAACATAGTTAGATGTCTTGCAGTGGACAACTTTTCTCGAAAGCAGGCTCTATGATGAAGATATCCTTTCTGCTGCTTTCATTGCCTACAAAACACATAGAAAGACTTATGTAGTATATACGCGCACACAATATAATTCCTTGATCTTGAGAAGACATATAAACAAACAAAGAAAGTTACCTGTTTGTCCCAATTTTTCCGCAGAACGATCACTAAATAAATTAGTGTTTGTGCAGAAAGACCGAGAATGATTCCCAACCAAAGTCCCTAAATGGTTCGATCAGAAAAGTATGAGTATCATCAGTTGTGCGGATAATTCAATGAAAATGAAATACGTGATAGAATAATACCTTTCCTCCAAAGTGGAAGACAAACGCTAACACAATACCAGACGGCACTCCAAACAGGTAATGAGCTCCCAGATTGACATACACAGCCTTCTTTTGCCACCCGCACCCTCTAGCAACACCGGTAACTACACATTTAAGTGCATCTATAAAGTGCGATCCTGCTATAAAAAATAGCATCTTTCCTACATATCTCACTACATTTGCTTCATTGCTGTAGAGATGACCCTAGACTTAACAAATTGAGATCATGAGTACAACTATTAGAGTGCCTTCTATGGTAGCTAAGACTGTTGCAGTTTGTGCTGCAAGCCGAGCTGATTTTTGTTGTCCAGCTCCGAGTTCATTAGATACTCTCATACTTGTAGCCGCACCTAGTCCTTTGGACAACATATGGAACACAACTGATGTATTAAGACTGTAAATTAAGAAAAAGTAACATTAGGCCGAACGAAATATGATAGAAACATGAGAAGGTAATATGTGACAGAATGATCGAACCTGATTGAAAGAACTGAGGTTTCCAGTGTTGGATTTGGAAGAAGACCAGACGAAAAAAATCAGCAGCTCAAATGACCGTATCTCTAAGCTGCTCCAAATGACGGGATGAGTCAAAATGAAATTATAATCAAATGCATAGTCATTTATTTAAGAGCAACAGAGGAATACCAAATCATTAGAGTTGAAGGAACGGCTAGTCTGAGATATCTCGGAATACCAGAAAATGCTTCTCTTGAAAATCCGGTCCACGTACTTTTGCAAGATGGTGATACTTTGATATAAGCAGCTAGCAGTAACATGTTAATCCAATACGATGTTGCATTAGCCAGTGCAACACCTCTGCTTCCAAGGTCGGTTTTGAGCACAAGAATCCAACAGCTCAGTACATGCAACAGCAAAGTAATTCCTGTCGTAAACATCATCGGCTTGACGTTGTTCTGAGCTTGCAAAAACTTAATCTGGCATTCCAGTAGCCCAAATGCGAAGATGCTCGGTATCATCAACTGTGCATAGTTTCCTGCTTCCGTTGCTATTGCCAAATCTTGCTTCAATAAATGAAGAACGTGCCCTGCGAATGCCCAAACGCAGGTAATTGGTATGCTTACCAACAAACTAACTATCGTGCCCCTTTGCATATATATGCCAAGCATGTGATGATTTGCAGCGCCATATGCTTGACCACAAAGCGTATCCAGTGCACTTCCCATTCCCGCCTGTTAAAACAAAGTCAGATAACATAAGTAAAAGAATCGTATAATGGGATAGATTAAATTTGGAAAAAATACAAACCAGCAAGCTGAAGCCAGTCATGATGGCAAACGAAGTAGCCAAGGAAGCTCCGGCAAGAGCTAACTCTCCACGATGACCAACAAACATTACGGAGATCACTTGTAAGAAAAACAACAATAGATTTACTAGCATTAATGGCATCGCCAATGCCGACGACTTCTTTACTTCAGCAAGAACCCCAAGATTTTCATTCATTTGCTGAGTGTCCATTTTGCAAAGTTCACTCTCAAAGGTTTAAAACCTTTCAATTGCTAATATGACATTCAGAGGTTGAAAGGTTTCAATTGCTAATATGACATTCAAAGGTTGAAACTGCAAGGATATAAATAAGGATTTTATTTTTAAGTTAGACAACTCTTCATTATGGGCCTATTAATTATAGAATAAAATTAATGGACATAACATTGTCATACTTATTCTGACTACCAATTTATCTTTTCCCATTTGGTAACATAATTCTTTATTAGGTAAAAGAGTCAAATTATAAATTAGCAGCTATTGCAGGAGTAGATATTATCTTATTATTCATGTATCTGATGATCTTTATATTTTTCCTGTCGCAATTTAAAAAGAATTTAAAGAAAATTTTATGAAGCGACTTGGGTCGTTTGGTACACCGAATGGAATAAGTAGGAAGTATCCCATGGGGATACTTTGTACCACCCTACACATGCGATAATCCTACCATTTTAATATAAATGGTTGGATAAAATAGTCGCATGACTAAGTAATATTTCATACCAAATATGGAATAAAGTTAATTCTAAACTTTATCCCGAGATTTTTTCCCTTGCTCTTGTACCAAACGACTCCTTAGGGTGCGTTTGGTATGAAGGAAAATGTTTTCCTCGAAAATATTTTCTTGCAAAATATGCGGTTTTCTTACTTATTTTCTGGTGTTAAGGCTTGCTTTGAGTGTTATCCCCAAGAACCAGTCATGATCCTCGATATGGTCGTGAACAGTGGCGGATCTACATAGGGTCTAGGGGGGTCATCTTCGTCGAAAAATTATACTATTTTTACATGGTAATTTTTTTTTTTTTATGTATAAATAGTAGAGGTTGAACCCCCTTCGACTAGTCTGTATATGTACTACTGAACCCCCTCACTGAAAATCCTGAAACCGCCCCTAGTCGTGAAACGTTGTAGTATTGTTTCTTTTAAAGCATGTTCAGTAGCACTTACATTTATAGTAAGAGAATTATAGTAAGAGAAATGTAATGACTATTAATGATATCTCTTGATTGATATTAAGATATCTCATGATTGATCTTTCATATCTTAGTATCTCATTAATGATTTAGTTTCTGTTTTGATTAGGAGAAGATCACAATTCTTTATTAGTTGATTCTTTCCTTATTTATTGTGTGTTCTCTTGTATATATACACACACATATTAATAAAATGCTACACTTTGCTCCGACAGTAAAGTTTATAATGACATGTCTAAAACCATGATTTCGAAAGCTTTCTTTAATATGTGGCGAAGTTCGCCTTTTCTTACTGTCTTGAACTCCATGTCCAAGTAAACTTTGCTTTATAAAATGAAACAGTAAACTCTGAATCTTTAATTTGTTTTTGTGACAAACAAATGCAAAATCAATCCTTCCTAAACATTTTTGGAGGATCCGATACATGTGCTTGAAAATTTTTGGAGAGTCTGAACAATATAGATTTGGATGGAGCGTGGAATTGATCTGCTTGTGCTTGATGTCAATCTCGTTTACCATTTTATTTTATGTTGATTCTTGAGTCACCCTATCTTCTGCTTTCTTTGCCTATAAAACACAACAAGCGTACATTATATTCAATAGTTATCTACCATCCATATACAATTAAACTTCTCTAAAACAATCATCCTTTATAACAACATTTCACTATAACAACCAGATTTTGTGTGACGCACGAGATGCACGTGTGACGCACGAGATGCACTTGTGACGAACGAGATGCACGTGTGACGCACGAGATGCACTTGTGACGAACGAGATGCACGTGTGACGCACGAGATGCACGTATGATGCACGAGATGCACGTGTGACGCACGAGATGCATGTGTGACGCACGGATGCACGCGTGACGCACAAGATGCACGTGTGACGCACGAGATGCACGCGTGACGCACGAGATGCACGCGTGACGCACGAGATGCACGCGTGACGCACGAGATGCACGCGTGACGCACGAGATGCACGCGTGACGCACGAGATGCACGCGTGACGCACGAGATGCACGCGTGACGCACGAGATGCACGCGTGACGCACGAGATGCACGCGTGACGCACGAGATGCACGCGTGACGCACGAGATGCACGCGTGACGCACGAGATGCACTTGTGACGCACGAGATGCACGTGTGACGCACGAGATGTACTTGTGAAGCACAAGATGCACGTGTGACGCACGAGATGCACGTGTGATGCAAGTATAACCTAGTTTTATTGAATATACTTGAAACTTTAGGTCATCAATTCCATTAAGCCACTTTTCAGCCAAAGCAACAACTCTATTTCCAAGGTCTCTGTTTTGAGCACCATCGGGATGACATTGCTTTGAGCTTGTAGAAATCTAATCTGACATTCAAGCAGTCCATAGGCAAAGATGCTCGGTATCATGAAGCGTGCATAACGTCCCGCTTCGGCTGCTATTTTGAATCTTGTCTCAAGATTACAAGAATGTGTCCCGCATTAGCCCAAATACAGGAAAGAGGTACGATGACCAACAGATTAACGAACATTGCTTTTTGCATATGAATACCAAGCATGTGATATTGATTTGCGCCATATGACTGACCACAAAATGTTTCCAATGCACTTCCCATTCCCATCTGATCAAACGAAAAACATAATCAAAATGAAGAATCAAAGTTAGAGATCTTAAACGCGTATCATCTAAACTATATGTTGCTCAGACTCGTGTCGAATCATCCAGAAGTAATATATTATTAGAGAACCAGACGTGAGTGCGGCAACGTTTTTGGAGAGTTTGAACAACATAGCGTAGATAAAAAAGTTAGAGACTAGCTTTGATGTACATCTAAGAGTAGATATTATTCATGTATATGATCTTATTTAGGCTTTTTAAGATGCACGTGTGACGATGCACGTGTGACGCACGGGATGCACGTGTGACGCATGAGATGCACGTGTGACGCACGAGATGCACGTGTGACGCACGGAATACACGTGTGATGCAAGTATAACCTAGTTTTATTGAATATACTTGAAACTTTAGGTCATCAATTCCATTAAGCCACTTTTCAGCCAAAGCAACAATGCTATTTCCAAGGTCTGTTTTGAGCACCATCGGGATGACATTGCTTTGAGCTTGTAGAAATCTAATCTGACATTCAAGCAGTAAAGATGCTCGGTATCATGAAGCGTGCATAACGTCCCGTTTCAGCTGCTATTTCTGAATCTTGTCTCAAGATTACAAGAATGTGTCCTGCATTAGCCCAAATACAGGAAAGAGGTACGCTAACCAACAGATTAACGAACATTGCTTTTTGCATATGAATATCAAGCATGTGATATTGATTTGCGTCATATGACTGACCACAAAATGTTTCCAATGCACTTCCCATTTCCATCTAATCAAATGAAAAACATAATCAAAATGCAGAATCAAAGGTAGAGATCTTAAACGCGTATCATCTAAACTATATGTTGCTCAGACTCGTGTCGAATCATCCAAAAGTAATATATTATTAGAGAATCGGAAGTGAGTGAGGCAACATTTTTGGAGAGTTTGAGCAGCATAGCGTCTGAATACATCCAATAACTTTTTATTATTACTCGACGGAGTTAAAAGAAAGTAGCCGGTGGCCAGCGATTTGAAGTTCTGCGAGTATTTGCGCATTGAATTTGCAAAATCAAAGTGGTTTTATTGATAATTAATGGCTTGTTCGGCTAATTCTAGACTATTAATCGTTACGCGACACTTGACTTCAGCATCAGCAGTAGTCAGCAGCTTTTCTTCCTCATTTCACGGTCAAAATTTGGAGTGGATTAAGATGTCTCCGGAAGTTTTAGGAGCACCGAAATGTGGTAGCCCGATTGTTGCATTGGAATCTACCATAATATCTTATGGAATGCCGTATTTCGAGACAGTGAACGAGTTGGAGATTATTGTGAAGGAGAATGGAGCTGTACCTACAAAAACGTCTTGATAAAATTAGTGGCCTAAAGCTAAATTTTAATTTAGGGCCTTAAAAGTATAAATATACATAATAAATAAAAAATTAATGTTGTTTTTTCTTGTTTTTCCATAATTGTTGCTTTTAGTGTAGTATTATATTCCACACAATAAGATTATTATTTATAATAGTACGGATTGATTCAAGTTAATGATATGTTAGCCATGCATTTTCAATACATTACCTTGCATGTTATTGTAAATGTATTATTTATTATTATAAATATTTGAGTAGTTTAATTCAAAGTTTCAAAATAGTTCTATTCAATGATGATAGTTTTTTTTAAAAAATATATTAAATATAGCCAATTTTTTTTATAAAATTAACAATTTTTGAGGCTTTGAAAATTTGGGGCCTAAAGCAAAGGCTTTAGTAGCTTCACCCTTGAGTCACCCCTATGTACCTGCCACTATGCTATTCTGGATGGTGTACCAAGAATAGGCTTGACTACAGAAGAACTAGAGACTTTAGCACATCTTGGTAGCAAAGCTCGGAAAACTGCTAGTAGAGATATTGCAATTGTTATGGCAGGCAGGGAGAATGGGGCAACTACTGTCTCTGCAACAATGTATCTTGCTTCGAAGGTTGGTATTCCAGTATTTGTCATTGGTGGTATTGGAGGAGTGCATAGACATGGAGAGAACACAATGGATATTTCTTCTGATCTTACTGAGCTTGGAAATACTCTTGTGGCTGTGATTTTTGCTGGTATAAAATCGATATTAGATATTCCTCGAACACTTGAATATTTGGAAACTCAAAGAGTTACTGTTGCAGCTTATAAAACCGATGAGTTCCCTGCTTTTTCACACAAACCAGTGGCTGCAAGGCACCTGCTCGAGTAGAATCACCAGAACATTGCGCTTGAGTTATTGATGCAAACATAAGACTTTAGGATGATCCTATGACCCCCTGGACTAATTAAAATCGTATTTTTGACAACCTTAGTGTCTACGTGGCACACATGTGTGCCTACGTGGACCCTTCAGTGTGTTGTGCCACGTAGGCACTAAGGTTGTCAAAAATACGGTTTTAATTAGTCCAGGGGTAATAGGACCCTCCTAAGTTCGGATGTGTCTCAGCCTTTTCGCGTATAGTTCAAGGTGAAAATAGAGCATTTTCTCCTAAATAAAAAAAAACATTGCTAAATTATCAAAAATTATGTTAGCTACGAGTTATTTACATATTGAGGATGAAGTCGATAGCTAATTCCAATTTTTTCTATAGTGATTTTGTCAAGTAATTTTTAGCTTGTCCGGTTGCAGACAAAATCAGGATTTTCACTAAAGAGTTCAAAAAATGAAAAGTAATAAACTAAGTAGAAGTCAAAAGGGGTTCGCATCTAATATATAGTACATACAAAATAATTTTCTAGGTAATGAAATTCAAATGAACCCCCTTATCCTACCTGGCTCCTTATTTGGCTAGCCGAACTTTCAGAATCTGCTTATTTTGAGAATTGTTTTTGTCTGAAACAACCTTTTTGAAAAAGTACTGTACTTTTGGTTTGTTTCACAAAGTCTAAAAGAGGATAAAAGTTTCAAAACTTTTAGCTTAGCTTAGAGCATATTTTGATTGTTAGTACTATATATTTAAGAGTATTACATTATTAATAGTTGAATCTATGTAACTAGTTGTCCTTAAAAAATTGTTTAAAATAAAGTTTCGGGATGACTAAGGATCAATTTTTATAATGAAAGACGTAGCATGTTATGCTGCGCAGTCGAAATTTTCATCCGAGATCGTTTCGCTGAAGTTTTTGTTCGGTGACCATTTGGAACCAACGGAAATTTCTAAACAAGGAATTGACTCTAAAAACCAAACGAATTGCCCGGTAACCGAACCCTCAGTCCCAGCAAGTCATAAATGACTTGGGGCAGCTATGGAGAAGCTCAAACGGTGAAGATAAGCATAAATATGAAAAATGACCTGAAGGATCATTACAACATGTCCAATCAAACGCTGCTACACGAAATGAAAAAAACAAAATCGATCCTTCCTAAACATATTTGGAGGATCTGGCACGAGTGCTGCAACACTTTTGAAGAGTACGAACAACATATACTTGGATGGCTTCATTTGCTTTGTGCTTAATGTTGATTCTTGAGTCACCCTATCTGCTGCATTCTTTGCCTACAAAGCACAATAAACTCGCATTATCGACAATAATATCCCCAGAGATAAGGAATTGTGTTGCTCGGACTCTTCAGAAATGCTGAAATATCCATGTCGGATCCTCAAAAAGAACACTACTTTTGGAGGATGAGACATGCACGCGGTAGCGATTTTTGATGAGTCGGGGCAACATATAGAAAGAGAACAATTAACTTTTATATTAATTCTTGCAAGTTGGCTATGCCACCCTAGCCAATGAGAATTTGCGCGTAGCTTCTGGTCTTTGACATGAAAAAATACGCTGAGAAAAGACGGCAAGGCAAAGAGAAAGTACCACTTTTCTTAAGTGTTGATGAATAAAACGGAGACATTTGTACAACAGGAGGCCCGAGAGACCTCGAGTGTAATATAGGCTACCATAGGAGCGATCTTACAAGGGGCAAAAACTAAAGAATTGTGTTGCTCGGACTCTTCCAAATGTCGGTGTATCCATGTTGGATCCTCTAAAAAATACACTACTTTTCGAGGAATGACACACACCCGGTGATATTTTTGATGAGTCCGAGCAACACAGATAACGAGAGTTGGCTATGTCACCCTAGAGGTAACTCAATGAAAGCAACACAGCGAAATGATTATTGAAATCGAAACATGTCTCAGAAGGAGCAAAAATAAAAACTAACCTGTTTGTCCCAATTCGTTCTCAGAATAACAGCGGAGTAAATCAGCGCTTGTGCAGATATCGACAGAAGGATTCCCGACCAAAGTCCCTTTAACACGATAAGAGAAGAATAAAGAGTGTAAGTTCTACAAACTGACATTGTCAAAAAGATTTACACCATCAGGTCGCTTAAAAGATAACTGCACGTGATTCTCTATAACCGGCCACAGTACATAGATAGCGTAAGAAAATCTACACACTTTGTCGGTGCATATAACTTAAACTCGAGAATGAAACGCGTGAAGGAAATGTACCTTTCCTCCAAAATGGAAGACAAAAGCTAACACGATACCAGCAGGTATTCCCCAGAGATAAAAGGTTCCCAAATTCACAAACGCACCTATCTTTTGCCACCCGCACCCTCTTGCAATACCTGGCGGAAACTAGGAATTTCACTGAGAGTATTCGACATTTGATATATTAAAAAGTAGTAATATTTGACCTATATACACTATATAGATGCTTGGAAGTGGATTCGGACGAACCTGAAAATACAGACTGATGTGCATCTAAGAAGTGGGATGCTGCTATAAAGAAAAGCATTTTCGCAACGTATGTTACTACTTCTTCTTCGTTGCTATAGCAATGGCCCCAGACTTTACGGATCAAAATCATGACTATAGCTAGCAGAATGCCTTCTGTAGTAGCTAAGATTGTTGCAGTACATGCTACAAGACGAGCTGTTTTTGGTCGTCCAGCTCCCAATTCGTTGGAAACTCTTACACTTGCAGCCCCACCTAGTCCTTGAGGCAACATATGTATCATAGCAGATGTATTAAGGCTGGAAATTACGTAAAAGTAATGTTATACCGGGTGAAAATATGATAGAAACATGACGTTGGGAGTGAAATAAAGGGCAGTCCGGTGCACTAAAGCTACCGCTATGCGTGGTGTCTGGGGAAGGGCCCCACCACAAGGGTGTTTCGTACAAAGCCTTACCTTACATTTCTGCCAAAGGCTGTTTCCAAGGCTTGAACCCGTGACCTCCTGGTCACATGACGTTGGAAGTGAAATAAATGTGTTAAAATTTTAAAGACCAACTAACCTGATGGAAAGAACTGACGTTTCTAGTTTCGGATTAGGAAGAAGACCAGACAACAAAACCATCAGTTCGAACGACCATATCTCCAAGCTGAGTTTCAAAAGACGAAAAGAGTCAAATTTGTTTTTATAACATTCATAATTTCGTTACTCATTTATACGAAAGCAGTTAACGAATACCAAAGCATGAGAGCGGAAGGAATTGCTAGTCTAAGATATCTTGGGATATCAGAAAATGCCTCGGTTGAGAATCCGGTCCAAGTACTTTTTAAGGAGGGCGATAACTTAATATATGCAGCTAACGAGAACACATTAATCCAATAAGATGTAGCATTAGCTAGAGCAGCACCTCTGCTGCCAAGTCCGGTTATAGACACAAGAATCCAACAACCGAAAACATGTAGCAATGCTGTGCCTCCTGCACTAAGCACCATAGGGAGGACATTGTTTTGAGCTTGTAGAAACCTAATCTGACATTCAAGTAGTCCATAGGCAAAGATGCTCGGTATCATGAAGCGTGCATAACGTCCTGCTTCGGCTGCTATTTCTCGATCTTGTCTCAAGATTACAAGAATCTGTCCCGCATTAGCCCAAATACAGGCAAGTGGTATGCTAACCAGAAGATTAACAAACATCGCCCGTTGCATATGAATACCAAGCATGTGACATTGATTCGCACCGTATGATTGACCACACAGTGTTTCCAATGCACTTCCCATTCCCATCTGATCAAACAAAAAACGTAGAATCAAATACAAAGACAAACACTGAACATTTACGCGAAAAGCACATACATAAATAGTTAGAAACTAGCTTTTGTGCACATATCAAAAAACTAAGCACTTCGATGAAGACTTATAGCATCATTTAGGTAACTATCTGTCATTGATAGAATCATATACGATCAAACCTCTCTGTAAAAACCATCCTTTATAGCAACATTTCATTATAACGACCAAGTTTTTATTTTGAACCAACTTTTATATCATGTTACACTACAAACAACACCGATAAATGTCATCCATATAAGGTCAAAACTCTCTATAACGATCAGCATTTATAACCACATTTCACTATACCAACCAAATTTTCAGTATAGCATCATTTAGGAAACTATCTGTCATTCATATACAATCGAACCTCTCCATAACAACCATCCTTTATGGCAACATTTCTTTGTAACGATCAAGTTTTTATTTCGAACCAACTTTTATATTATGTTACACGACAAACAACATCGATATACATATGTGTTTGTCTGCACGCGAATACATGTATGTAAGGTCAAAACTCTCTATAACGATCATCATTTATAACCACATTTCACTATAACAACCAAATTTTCTGTATAGCATCATTTAGGAAACTATCTGTCGTTCATATACAATCGAACCTCTCTGTAACAACCATTCTTTATAACAACATTTCATTATAACGACCAAGTTTTCTTGGAAATAGACTTTCATTACATGTTATACTATATGTTCTCTATAATAACATCTCGCTATAGCAACCATAAAATATCTACACACATGACGTTGTTATAGAAATGTTTGACTCAGGATCGAGCCCTTATCAGAGACCTGCCTATCGAGACCTCTATAAAAGTCTTCGGCATCAATATTTTGGCTGGCTAAGCACTTCGATGAAGACATATAACATCATTTAGGTAACTATCTTTCATTCATATACAATCAAACCTCTCTATAACAATCATCCTTTATAACAACATTTCATTATAACGACCAAGTTTTTATTTCGAACCAACTTTTATATCATGTTACGCTACAAACAACACCGGTATATGTTATCCATATAAGGTCAAAATTCTCTATAATGATCATCATTTAGAACCACATTTCACTATAACAACCAAATTTTCTGTATAGCATCATTTAGGAAATTATCTGTCGTTCATATACAATCGAACCTCTCTGTAACAACCATCCTTTATAACAACATTTCATTATAACGACCAAGTTTTTTTTTGAACCAACTTTTATATTATGTTACATTACAAACAACACTGCTATATAGATGTTTAACTTACATCCAATAACTACCTATCATCCCATATAAGGTCAGACTTCTCTATAACGAACATCAATCATAACAACATTTCACTATAACGACCAAATTTTCTTTGAAATAGACTTTCATTACATGTTATACTATATGTTCTCTATAACAACATCTCGCTATAGCAACCATAAAATATCTAGACACACATGATGCCGTTATAGAAATGTTTGAATGAAGTAAAAGAAATACTAACCAACAAGCCGAAGCCGGTGACAAAGGCAAAGGAAGTAGCCATTGAAGCACCAGAAAGAGCTAACACTCCTTGATGACCAATAAACATAACAGATATCACTTGTAAACTATATAACAAAATATTTACTAACATTAATGGCCCTGCTAATACCAATAACTTCTTCACTTGTGCAAATACTTCATCATATTTTCTTTCATTCCCTAAATTGGGAGACTCAAGATCTTTCATTTCTACAGTATCCATTCTCTGTGGAACATAAAAAAAGGAATTAGCGACAGACAAATTCTGTATTAAAATATTATGACGATGAAAGTCATAGCTAATTAATTCTAGTGCTTTTTTTAGTGATTTTGTCAACTAATTTTTAGCGTGTCTATCTGGTCAAACTTTTAAAATCAGCTTTTTAACGAACTATTGAGCTTTGTTTAAAGTATATTTTGATTGTTGATTTGATATGTTTACTGGATGTTTATAAAGAAAATTACATTCTTGATAGTGAAATATTAATTGCTGGTCGAATCTTGTCATGACTAAGAGGGTCAATTTTTATAATGAAAGGTATTGCATTTTATTAAATTACTATGTAAAAATAAAGTCCAAATTAGTTGTTTTAATTTAGTTGCCTTAATTGATCCATGCAACTATATACAAGGGCAGAGCTAGCTTGGAGTCAGGGTTCATTCGAACCTTCTCAGTGAAAAATTATATTATTCATATATGATTGAAATTATTTTTATGTATTTATATAAGATATCAGGCGTTTATTTCTTTATAGTTTGAATCCCTCAGTACTGAAAATCTTGGTTCCGCTTCTGAGTATATACTCAAAAGACATTTCTAATAGGTGGAAGGAGAGACAAATATTTGTTCCAAAATATTGTATAAAAACTTATAAAAGAGCATATGTAGTGAAGTAAATTTTTGAAAAAAAAAAATTATATATATATATATATATAAGTTCATGTTGAATTTTATGGAGAGAAAAGAAAACTTAGTATTAAGAAAAGTGAAGTATTGCATGGTTACAATCATTTAGAGAGATGGAAGTAGAGGCGGATTCCGAATTTGAATATTAATATTTTACAAGTTTGAACTCGGGATTCCACCACGACTTATTTGAATTATTGATTCGAGATAAACTACTTGTACTTGTTTGGTAAATTTTAAATACTATATATATATATGATCTGAGCTAAAATTATTGTGTTCGGATGAATCGGTAGAATCCTTTATTTTTTGGGCTCAATCTTCATACTTTTGGGCCTCATTATAAGGTTAAACTGGCCCATTGGGCTAGAACTTCTTGCATGGTTATTCCTTTGGAAACCTTTTTGGGATAGTTGTTAATTAATATACAAGTCATCTCTACGAAAGACAGTTTTAAGTATTTTGGGTCAATAATTCACATAGGAGAATGACTATAATGTTATATGATGTATTGAAACAGAGTGGATGAAAAGAAGGCTCACATCTTACGTTTGTGTGATATAAATTAATCTGTCACCGAGACGTAAAGGTGAGTTTTATTAAGTGGTTCTCAGACCAGCTATGTTGCATGGGGAAGCGTGTTGATCAACCAAGAACTCGCACATTTAGAAGACACAAGTAACAGAAATGAGGATCTTACTAAGAGAGATATGATTAGGAGCAAAGATATTCGAGATAAAATGAAATGTCTTGACAAGAAGATTGAGGCGAGACTGAGATGTTTCAGATATGTGATGATCGGAGGAGCACGAATGTCCTAGTGAGGAGGCGTGAGAGGTCGACAACGAGAGATTTGAAGAGAGATAGAGGTAGCTGAAGAATCACGGGGGAGGTGATTAGACGAGACACGATACACGTATAGTTTGCCAAGAACAGATATGAGGATGGTGATTTGCACGTTACATCCGACGCTAAGAAAATCAACCTACAGAGATCGATCTTGTCAAAAATAACAATTAAAAATATTTAATCTTATACCGACCTCCAAAGATCAATTTTTTTTGATTTTTTTAAGGTCGATTTTTTTTTGCAAAACCATATCAATAAACAGAAAAATAAAAACAATAGAGAACTAAAAAAGAAATAATCAAATGCCAATCATTGTGAGTGTTAGAAAATCAAATGCCAATCTTCAAAAAAGATGAATTAAAGTTTAAAAATTGCACAAATGCTCAAAAAACACAAATTAGGAGTAATACTCAGAATGTATCTAACAAAAGAATAACTTTTACACAATAATTAAATATGTTCTACCAAGAACTTCATCATTTTCTTAAACAAATTAAAAGAAAAAAAAAACATGTATATATATATATATAAAAAAAAAAAACTGATCAAAAAGCTTGGAGATAAAAAGAAAATACCCAAATTGATATTTGTCTTTTTTTTTTTTTTTTGGGGAAGTGAGCAACCAACTGAGGTAGAGGACAAGTAACAGTTAGAATTAATAATATTGGACTTTGTTCTTGGCCTATTTATAGTTGTAAAATACATTGTTGAAATTGCATTAATTTTCCTTTAGATAACATGGTCAACATTATAATACAAAAATATATAATTATATCTCTTAAATTATTAATTTTGATCATTAGAGATATAAATTAAAGATCATCACAAAATAAAGATATAAGTGTCAATAATCCAAATGTTTTCCTTTGATTCATTTTAGTTATCGTGCTTAATAAAAAAATATATATTATTTTTCTCTTGATATGCTAAAGCGGAAAAAACAAAAATTTATTTTTAATAATATAATGGATTAGTAAAAGTGTTTTCTTTATCTCTTTTAAATATTAATTAAAAGGATAATTCTACTAAATTATCCTTTCTATACTTTGATTTCTGTTCAGTATTGTTCTCTTTTTACAACATATAATTAATCTCTCGCCACATTTATTGGGTAAAAGATTAATGTAAAAATTAATAATTAATTATCGTTTAATTTTTAAAATTATAATTATTTTAAACAAGTTATTTATAAATTATAAATATTATTATTTGGGGAGATTGCATTTACTTGTTTATTCCTCTTTTTATTTGGAGAAATTGCATTTATTGGTTTTTTCCTCTTTTATTTGTATACTCAGTGTATTTTCATAAAATTTTAATTAAAAGGATAGAAGAAAAAAAAAAAAATAGTTGATCATATTGCCCACTAGTCATGATTCAATGTTATCCATTCCAAAACAACTTATTACACACTCACAACACGTGTCACATGAATATGCACACATTAAAAATGAGAGATTTTTGAAACTAAAACTTGATTATTTAATAATTAACTTTTTGTTTGAATTTCTAATCAAAAATAAATTAGAACAGTTTCAAACTTTCAAGGTAGGGAAATGATTTCTCATTTAAAACACACACGAAAAGTTCATTTAATATGTATGGTCGGACTCAAGAAGTTTTGACCAAAACTCATTTAGACACCCATATTCCTTATTGGATCAATAAGCTAATACACACAAAAAAAAAAACGTAAAAAAACTTCAAAGTCTGTTGTTGTCACACCCCTTTTTTGTTCTCCAAAAAAATTGATTTTATGGTTCGAAAGGGTTTTATTATTAAGGTGACAAAAATAAAAAATTCTTTTCAAAAAAAGAAGAAGGATTATTTACATTTTTTTTCTTATTCAGAGTCGTCACTTGGGATAATCCGGTGTGCCAAGTCATCTTTGGAAAATCCTTTTTGAAACGGTTTGACTCTAAAAACTGATCCGCGAGCAGAGATTCCGGCTAAAGAATTCTGTTGACCGAGAGGAAGGTGTTAGGCACCCCTCGATCCCGTGGTTCAACCACGGTCGCTTGGTGGAGCGTATCGGCTAATTTGACATTACAAATGTACAAACCACATAAACACACAAAACAAGCAAACAAACAAATCACACAAAATTCAAAACAAACCAAAATAATGTTCAGTCCAAATTATACAATCCAAAATAAAAGAGGTGCTGAAATATAAAACCTATTCTATTCTAAACTAATCCTAAACTAAACTCCACCCGACGTTCTGGGCCTTAATCACGAGCCTCCTTTGCGTACATGCTACTTCAGGGCATTCCCCGGATAAATCAATACAAATCCTTCGGGGCATTCCCCGGCCAAATGAGTACAATTTAAACTTTTCGTGCAATAAAGTAGAAAGTACCATTCACGCACATATTCAAACACTCCAAGAAATCGTTATTTCTAAATTTGCCTACCCGGCCTACGTTTGCCTACCAAGTTCAACGTATCACAATTCTATCATGTTCAACATTATCAATACATCAAAATTAATCAATATTCATTTTCCTCCATTTTTAATCTCCACCTTAATTCATTCTCAACCACGTGATTAACCCATTTCAATACACAGTCCACCAATCGAGAATAACAAACATTCACCAATCATGCTTAGCACATCACACACCCAAATGTCACCAACATTTCACATCAACAAACAAACCACAGTATCGAATCACACGCAATCACAATCACATAAGAATTAAATAAAAGAGAAGAAAAAATTGGACCTTAAATTTGAAGCTTTCAAACTCAATGTTATTCGAATAAAGAGAGTCTGCACCTGGAAACCTCGAGCCGAACCTTAACACCAACAATCCAACTCGACAAATAATGATCCGTTCACCGTCACTTTTCACGTCGTTACTGTTCACGGTGTCACTGTTCACCGGCGTCCTTTTTTTTTTCTTTTGTTGTTGTTGTTGTTGTTGTTCTTGTGAGGAAGATTATTTTGTGATTGTTGTTATTGTGGAGAAGATGATGATCAAATAATGAGCCCCCTTTTTTTCCTCTTAGAATTTTTCTTTTATAATGGGCATGGATTTGTTATGATGTGGGAATTTTGGTGGGTCCCTCATATATTCTTTCTTTGTGGACAAGAAAAAGGAGGGGGGATCACATGGGTAGTTAGGGTAGGTGAGGTAGAGGTAGGGTATGGGGTGGGGTGGTGATGTGTCCGCTTTTAATTGGAGAGGTTGTTAGGATAGGATTATAATAAAAAATAAAAATTTGTTAGGAAATTTGTTAGGGGGTGTTATTTTTTGTATTTTTGTGGGGACATAATAACATGGATGAGGGTACATGGTAGGATAAGGTAAAAATGGATAAAAATAATATTGGGGAGGGACGAAATTAGGGTCTACATCATGCCCCCTTTGAATGTAAACACGTAGTGTTTTCAGACAAAGAAGTAGACAACAAGACAGAATTTTGTCCCGACCATTATTCAAAGGAAGAAACAGAAGGAAGAATGGCAACCAAGTTGGAGAGTCGAGTGAGGTTCCATCGAGGCTCCGGTCCGCGGCTCTATCATTACATCAAAAATAAAAATTACAAGTTAAAAACATAAACGAAATTACAAAATCCTAGCTATGCAGCTTCTTCTGGACTTTTGACTTGAGTTTCATTACCCTATTCTTCAGGCGGGCTCCTGACTTGCAATTTCCTCAACTTGTTGTTTGGCTTTCAATTGTTTCACCTCGTTGCTTAACTCTCCATTTATTCGCCCTATGCTTCGGGTGGGCTGTTGACTTGACATTTCATCACCCTGTTCTTCAGGCGGGCTCCTGACTTGCAATTTTCTCACTCTATTCTTCAGGCGGGCTCCTGACTTGCTATTTTTTCAATCTGTTAACTTTCAACTTTTCACCTTGTTGCTTTGTTTTCAACTTCTTCACCTTGTTGCTTGACTTTTCATTTCTTCACTTTGTTGTTTGACTTTCCATTTATTTACTCTGTTCTTCAGGCGGACTCCTGAAATCACATCAAAACTAAAAAAAAAAAGTTATCCCAAACAAAGTTTAATATAAAGAGAAATTTCGTTTGCCAGAAAACTAAGGTTTCAAAAACAGAAATTAAATTATTTTTTTTCCAAGTTTATCATCAGAAGACTTTTTTAAAAGTCACATCATACCTACTTGCATGTTGCAATGATGAATCAAGACTCTGACCAAGAAATGCATCTCTTGAGAGTAAAATTGAATAACCAAGACTAGGAAGTGCATTTTCTAAGAATTAAAGTGAGGGATTCTAACTAGAAAGTGCGTCTTCTAGAGATACAAGTTTAAGTTAAAAAGTGTGCCACCTGACAAATGAAAACTAGCAAGGAAGTGCGTCTCCTTAGGGTTAAGTGCGATAACTCGACTAGAAAGTGCATTTTCTATGAATCAAGACTTAAGTTAGGAAGTGCATCACCTAAAAAGCAAAATTCGAATTACCCAATCTAGGAAGTGCATCTTTACCAATGTTGCTTGAATTACCAAAACAAGGAAGTGCGTCTCCTTACCAATGCCGCTTGAATTACTCAAACAAGGAAGTGCGTCTCCTTAGGGTTAAGTGCGATAACTCGACTAGAAAGTGCATCTTCTAGGAATCAAGACTTAAGTTAGGAAATGCATCACCAATGCCTCTTGAATTACTCAAACAAGGAAGTGCGTCTCCTCACAAATGTCTCTTGAATTACTCAAACAAGGAAGTGCGTCTCCTTACAAATGTTTCTTGAATTGCCCAAGCCAGGAAGTGCGTCTCCTTACAAATGTTGCTTCAATTACCCCAAACAAGGAAGTGCGTCTCCTTATCAAATGCCGTTTGAATTACCCAAATAAGGAAGTGCATCTCCTTACAAATGTCACTTGAATTACCCAACAAGGAAGTGCGTCTCCTTACAAATGTTGCTTGAATTACCAAACAAGGAAATGTGTCTCCTTACAAATGTTGCTTGAATTACTCAAACAAGGAAGTGCATCTCCTTACAAATGTTACTGGAATTACCAAACAAGGAAGTGCATCTCCTTACAAATGTTTGCTTGAATTTCCCACACCAGGATTATCATAAGGCAGCATTTCATTTTTGAAAGCGTGGTCCCATTTTTCAGGAGGAACTCGAACAGAAAGTAAAATCTCATTTTTCAAAAGGATCCTGAACAGAAAGTAAAATCTCATTTTTCAGGAGGGTCCTGAACAGAAAGTAACTCTCATTTTTCAGGAGGGTCCTGAACAGAAAGTAAAATCCTATTTTTCAGGAGGGTCCTGAACATAAAGTAAAGTCCCATTTTTCAGGAGGGCCCTGAACTGAAAGTAAATTCCCATTCTTCAGGAGGGTCCTGAACAGAAACTAAAATCCCATTTTTCAGGAGGGTCCTGAACATAAAGTAAAATCCCATTTTTCAGGAGGGTCCTGAACTGAAAGTAAATTCCCATTCTTCAGGAGGGTCCTGAACAGAAAGTAAAATTCCATTTTTCAGGAGGGTCCTGAGCATAAAGTAGAATCCCATTTTTCAGGAGGGTCCTGAACAGAAAGTAACTCCCATTTTTCAGGAGGGTCTTGAGCTGAAAGTAAATTCCCATTCTTCAGGAGGGTCCTGAACAGAAAGTAAAATCCCATTTTTCAGGAGGGTCCTGAACATAAAGTAAAATCCCATTTTTCAGGAGGGTCCTGAACTGAAAGTAAAATCCCATTTTTCAGGAGGGTCCTGAACAGAAAGTAACTCCCATTTTTCAGGAGGGTCCTGAACAGAAAGTAAAATCCCATTTTTCAGGAGGGTCCTGAACATAAAGTAACTCCCATTTTTCAGAAGGGTCCTGAACAGAAAGTAAAATCCCATTTTTCAGGAGGGTGCTGAACATAAAGTAACTCCCATTTTTCATGAGGGTCCTGAACAGAAAGTAAAATCCCATTTTTCATGAGGGTCCTGAACATAAAGTAAAGTCTCACGGATGTGCATTTCCAATGGTAGCTGAATTAAGTGAAGTGAATCTGCCCATATTTCAACAAAGAAAATTTGTCAGTTAAAAACTTAGTGGTAGCTTGCAGCACTTGTCTTTCCAGGCATTTGCTGTAGTGTTCATTCCCTTCATTTTGTTTCAGATTGCTGACATTTGCCCCTGCTTTGTCGTGTCATTGACCCAAACTCAGATCATTAAGAGTGACTCCAAAATAAACACAGTATCTCTGCTTTGTCATGCTTCTCAGATAAATCCTTCAAACCTTGGTATTTTCATAAGTTCCCCATCTTGTCTGTTGACAGCTTTCTGCATGCCTTCTTCAACTCACAATTATGTCTCTTTCATATGCTGACTTTGTCTTGCATTGTGCAATTGAAGAAGCTGGTAGCCAGTTTTGAAATCTTTTCTCACTTGTTTTGATATGGACTTGACTCAAAAATAAGAGAAAAATGACAATGACTTTTATTTGGACCACTGACTCAAGAAAACAAAATAAAATAAAGAGAAGAAAGAAAAGACAATGAGTGTCCCCATTTGAAACAGAGAAATGACAAATTTTCTAAAAATGACAGTCAACTCTAATGATTATGCCATGCATTTTGGATTAAGCTACCTGATCTTTCCATCCAAACTTTCTAACAATTGTTGTTGAGTTAATGGCCTTGAAACTGAGTTGTTTCCTTAGGCCAATTGCATTCAGACCTCATTCGGCTAGTGATGTTTTGAAGGGTCTTTCCCTCAGCCCACCCTTGTCTTATAGTGTCTGTGAGGGTTTTTACTAATGAGACTCTCTTATTCTCATTCCTCCCAACTCACAATCGTCTCACGGTGCCCGTGAGGGTTTTCACCAATAAGACTCTCTCATTTTTATCTCTCTCAACTTACTATCGCCTTACGGTGCCCGTGAGGGTTTTCACCAATAAGACTCACATTTTTATTGCTCTCTTGATTTCTTGTGCTGAGGAAGACAGGTAGTTCCCAAATACATCATCATATCCCTTGCATGCTTTGCCTTAACATCCTCAAAGATTGATCTGAAGGTTTTTTCTTTGGTTGTAACTTGGCTTTTAGATAGGGTTAGAAAGAAAGGATGGCGTGAGGCCCAAATGACACTTGAAGTGAGTTAGGACTTGCAACTTTTGGAATCGACTCAAACAATGAGGATTAACTCATGCCCCAGTTTCTTTTGACTGGGTGATTCTAAATTATTTATTTGGTTGGACCGAGCCCTTAGCAGGGCAGCCTACGTATCTCACCTCCGAGAGAGGAGAATCAGGTCATGCGTAGTTCTGGCAGCTTGTTCTGTTGCTTGATTCTGATTTTTTTTTTGATTCTATCTTATCCGATATTTTTTCTTTTCCTTCTTTTTGGCACCCTTTTTTTTGAAACTTTTGACTCTATTCTTTTGCTCGACACTTATCTTTTGAGCTTTGTTGACTGTATCTTGATTCCAAAAGAGGGGTGTGAAAGAAAATAAAACTAAGGCTCAAACGGGGTACACAAAGGATGACACAATATATGGATAGTAGAATGAAATGCCTTCGTCATATCAATCCTTGAAGATGCTAGTACATAGCATGCAATGTAAAGTACACAATCAATATCACTTATGACATATTTTACAACACTAACTTGCCCCGAGCATATGTGTCACCTCTTCTTTTACACTTGTCGAATATACAACTCCACCTTTGTTGTACATCCCTCACATTGAATGACTCATTCTTTCGTGGAGATGATTTTTGTTCTGTTCCTCGGGAGCACACATCCGCTATTTGACCTAATTGAGCTTTGTTTTTCAATTGATGACCAAGTTATTCTTGTGATTCTCAAAATAATTGCTTTAATTTTGAAAGAAGGCTTCAACATGGTCACCAAATGTGTCAACACTCTATCAATTTTTCTCAGATGCTTTTTCTTACCTTAACCCTCTGATTTAATATTTCATGGTTAAATTGGACATTAAGATTTGGCTGAAAATTCCGCAAGCATGTCATATCACCAGAGTCAACATAAAATGTACTGTCTAAAGAAAACAAACAAATAATACATAATTAAAACAAAGAAAAATGGGACATTTCATTTAGTTGAAACAAAAGATAGAAGGGTTTGAACATAAACAACAAAAGGACAAAACAAGATAGATCCCGAACTACAACCCTGAAATAATTCGGATAGCAGAAAATAAAACAAAACAAGTTACCAGACCCCTTCCTAGTAAAGAGAGGGGTGACTTCTTAATTGCTCAGCCTGACATCTTAGCCACTGGTTTGCATAGCAACATGACTAGAGCTTTTCTCACTGTCAATGTTCTGTATCATGATTGATTTATCTTGAATCATCTTTTCAATTTCTCTTTTCAAAGCACGAAAATCTTCAATACTGTGACCCTGAACATCAGAATGATATGCACATCGTACATTAGGATCAAAACTTCTTGAATGTGGATCAGGAGTATACCCAAGGAGAGGAGTGATCATGTCCTGTTGTACCAATCTCTAGAATAAACTTGCATACGACTCTCCAATCGGTGTGAAGTTATCCCTCGACTTCTGTCTCATTTCATTATTTGGCTTAAATTGAAAACCAGACCTAGAAGGGCTTCAGTATGCATGTGGAGCTGGAGGATAACTCGACAGAGTTCGCGCGCGCCAGTGTGGGTAAGATGGGGGTTGAACATATGGTTGCGCATTATACACTTGATATGGAGATGGGGGAATGGAATATAATGGATTTTGGGAAAGATTCTGTGGATCTTGGCCATAAACTTGGGTTTGAGCCCGTGTGTAACGATGGTATGGTCCTCTTACCCGTGCCTGTTGTTCAACTATAATGGCTGATGCATCTTTCTCATTCTTCTTTCCTCCAACACTTCCCGAACCTTTTTGAATTGCTTGAGTAGTCACTTTCAATGTTGCAAAACTCACAATGCAACCGGTCTTAATTCCATCCTCTATCATCTCCCCCATTTTGAGGACCTCAATAAATGGCTTGCCTAATGCAGGTAACAAGTGTTGATAATATGTTTCATCCTGCGCTTGAATAAATGCCTCCACCATCTTACTTACTTTCATTGGCAGTTTCACCCGAGCAGCTTGTTCACGCCATCTAATTGCATACTCTCTGAAAGTTTCAGTACTTTTTTCTTCATATTAGTCAGAGATTTTTCGTCAGGAATCAACTCCATATTGTATTGAAATTGTTGCACAAATTCATTAGCAAGGTTATCCCAGTTGTTCCACTTGTCGATGTCTTGGTCAACAAACCATTCTGAAGCTAGATCTGAAAGACTCTCACCAAAATATGTCATGAATAATTCTTCCTTCCCTCCAACACCCCTTAGCTGGTTGCAATAGCGTCTCAAATGTGCTACAGGATCGTCATGTCCATCATACTTCTCAAACCTCGGCATTTTAAAACCAAAAGGAAGATGTACACCTGGAAACATGCACAGATCTTTATATGAGACACTTTTGTACCCCGCAAGTCCTTGCAAGTTTTTCATAGTCAGTTCCAAACTTCTCAATTTTCTGGATATTTTCTCTAGTTCTTCTGTCATAACAGGCTTCTCAGTGTTAGGAGGAAATTCAGGCGGTTGAGGGCAATCGTAAGGACCAGTCGACTTAAATGTGGGCTCGAGAGCATAATGTTGATCACTAAAAATATTCAATGCAGGCTCTCTTGTAGAGTAGGGAGGCAGTACTTGTGGATGAACATCAAAAGTAGAAGCTTTAGGTGGGGGTGGCGCCGCAAAAACATGAACAGCAACTAGAGTCGAGTATGTGGTAGTCTTGGATTGGAGAGTGAGGAAATGAACATTGGAAGTGGTTGGATATTGTTGCCCCGGAGTCGATCCTGATGCATGTTGTGGCATATCAACAAAAATGGAAAATTATGCATGTGACACGGGAGGCAAGCTAGAAAGATATTCCAGATTATCAGTGAAAACTAGAGGAGGCGGCAACCCATTAGCCGAAGCTCGATGCATTTCTATTATTTGCCGCCTTAATTTTTGAATCTCTTTATTATCTCCTACATTCTCATTCCCCGAACTCCCTATCTGATTAGTGACAACTAACTCGGTATCCTTGTTGGCCATAACTTCCTCAGTGACTTGGAGCAATATGGAGGACCAGCCAAAATGCCACAAACCAACCACCTTAAACTAACTGGACAAGAGATAGCAAATGCGTTAGAGTTCAACGATTTTTCAAAACCTCTTCTTATTTTTTTATTATTATTTTTTTTCTTGAAAAAAAATCACCGAACCCTAGAAGGGCGCCTACGTATCTCACCCCCGAAAGAGGAGAATCAGGTGTGCGAGTTCGTGAAGTCTTGCCAAAATGGCCAAATTAAACTCTTTTTCTTTTTCTTGAAACTTTAAAAAGAAAAGAAAATAAAAATTTGTCAAAAGAATTCACCCAAAATTTGTCAAAAGAATTCACGAAAATCTTTTTTTTGCATTTTTTAGGCTTAACATCCTTATACAAAATGAAACCTATGATTACCAAAGAAAAAATCTTTTGGGGTTTTTGATTTTGAATTTCATAGGAAAATGAAACTTGAAACTATTAAAGAAAAATCTTTTTGTAGTTTTCTTTTAGAGATGTATATGAAACACCTACTCTAAGTGAAGAGTGAAGAAAATCTTTTTAAATTTTTCAGATTTCTGTACAAAATGAATTCTATGATTACCGAAAAAATATTTTTGGATTTTTGATTTTGAATTTCATGCGAAAAATAAAACCTGAACCTATTAAAGGGAAATATAATTTTTCTTTTGTTGTTTTCTTTTAAAGATGTACATGAAACACCTACTCTAAATGAAGAGTGAAGATTTTTTTTTTTTGGATATTTGAAATAAGATCAACCAAAAATAAAACCTACGACTATTAAGGATTTTTTTTGTATTTTGATTTTCAAGACATGTATGAAACACCTACTCTAGATGAAAAGTGAAGAAAATCTTTTTTGGATTTTTTAAATAAGATCCCCGAACCTATAATAGGCTGCCTACGTATCTCACATCCCGAAAGAGGAGAATCAGGGGTGCGTAGTTCGTCCAGATTGGACAATTAATTATTAAATAACAGGCTAGACCCTGACTTAAGAGACACGACCAAAGACAGACGATGAACCATGTTAATAAAATCTTTTGAGTTTTCATTTTGATACTTCACAGAAAAATGACATCAACAACTATGAAAGAAAAATCTTTTTGGTATTTTCGTTATACGAAATGTAAAAAATTTCTAACATCCTTTTTTTCCCTGCATTTTTCTTTTATAAACACATCCTATGAATGAAAAAAATCTTTTTGAAGTTTTTCAAATTGTGAATGCATGCTAAACGAGATAAAGGAAAATCTTTTTGATGTTTTTGAGAAAATGAGTGCGAAAGGTAAAAAAAGTCCTTTTGAATTCTGGAATCGTGAAAAATAAAAGCCATAAAAAAACTCTAAAAACTACGAAACTCTTTTTGATTCATTCTTTTCGACTAACTTTTTTCTATTTTTTTTTCGTTTTTTTGCCTACCCACCTTACTCCTAACAAATGTTTTTTTTTCTTTTCAAATCAGTCCGTCAAATGACCACGTTATTCTCAAAGATGCAACATTTAGCACGCAGGGATGCTTTAAAAAGGATCAAGTGGGCCCCACTAGGTCTCAATATGATGCACATAAGCATGACCTAAAGGCTGACCTACGTTGGGGTTCACTAACAAGGCTGTTCGGAGGAGCGTATGGTCGATAGTGGCTGCGGCAGCTTTCCACCTACTCCATAACACCGATGGCTCCCTCCTAAAATAAGGGTGACTCAACTAGAGGTCATGTACAACACGTGTACTACAGACTTGTTGCAGAAAGAAGGTCGGGGGGTAGACACACATGATGCCAGATATAAAAATGGTAACACATAGGATAAATACTGTACACAAAGAGCACGAAAACATTCCATAATGATAAAACAATAACACAAAACAACACAAAAAAATATTTATACACCAATAGTGCCAAACATAGCCGATACGACTCCAAAATAAGCTTGAATTCTGAACAGTTATCCCCAGAAGAGTCGCCAGAGCTGTCACACCCCTTTTTCGTTCTCCAAAAGAATTGATTTTATGGTTCGAAAGAGTTTTATTATTAAGGTGACAAAAATGAAAAATTATTTTAGAAAAAAAAAGGATTATTTACATTTTTTTTCTTATTCAGAGTCGCCACTTGGCATAATCCGGTGTGCCAAGTCACCTTTGGAAAATTCTTTTTGAAACGGTTTGACTCTAAAAACTGATCCGCGAGCAGAGATTCCGGCTAAGAAATTTTGTTGACCGAGGGGAAGGTGTTAGGCACCCCTCGATCCTGTGGTTCAACCACGGTCACTTGGTGGAGCGTATCGCCTAATTTGACATTACAAATGTACAAACCACATAAACACACAAAACAAGCAAACAAACAAATCACACAAAATTCAAAACAAACCAAAATAATGTTCAGTCCAAATTATACAATCCAAAATAAAAGAGGTGCTGAAATATAAAACCTATTCTATTCTAAACTAATCCTAAACTAAACTCCACCCGACGTTTCGGGCCTTGATCACGAGCCTCCTTTGCGTACATGCTACTTCGGGGCATTCCCCGAATAAATCAATACAAATTCTTCGGGGCATTCCCCGGCCAAATGAGTACAATTTAAACTTTTCGTGCAATAAAGTAGAAAGTACCATTCACGCACATATTCAAACACTCCAAGAAATTGTTATTTCTAAATTTGCCTACCCGGCGTACATTTGCCTACCAAGTTCAACGTATCACAATTCTATCATGTTCAATATTATCAATACATCAAAATTAATCAATATTCATTTTCCTCCATTTTTAATCTCCACCTTAATTTATTCTCAACCACGTGATTAACCCATTTCAATACACAATCCACCAATCGAGAATAACAAAAATTCACCAATCATGCTTAGCACATCACACACCCAAATGTCACCAACAGTTCACATCAACAAACAAACCACGGTATCGAATCACACGCAATCACAATCACAATCACAATCACATAAGAATTAAATAAAAGAGAAGAAAGAATTGGACCTTAAATTTGAAGCTTTCATACTCAATGTTATTCGAATAAAGAGAGTCCGCACCCGGAAACCTCGAGCCGAACCTTAACACCAACAATCCAACTCGACAAATAATGACCCGTTCACCGTCACTTTTCACGCTGTTACTGTTCACGGCATCACTGTTCACCGGTTACTTTTCATCGGTTACTGTTCACCGACGCCCTTTTTTTTTCTCTTTTGTTGTTGTTGTTGTTGTTGTTGTTGTTCTTGTGAGGAAGATTATTTTGTGATTGTTGTTATTGTGGAGAAGATGATGATCAAATAATGAGCCCCCTTTTTTTCCTCTTAGAATTTTTCTTTTATAATGGGCATGGATTTTTTATGATGTGGGAATTTTGGTGGGTCCCCCATATATTCTTTCTTTGTGGACAAGAAAAAGGAGGGGGGATCACATGGGTAGTTAGGGTAGGTGAGGTATAGGTAGGGTATGGGGTGGGGTGGTGATGTGTCCGCTTTTAATTGGAGAGGTTGTTAGGATAGGATTAAAACAAAAAATAAAAATTTGTTAGGAAATTTGTTAGGGGGTGTTATTTTTTGTATTTTTGTGGGGACATAATAACATGGATGAGGGTGCACGGTAGGATAAGGTAAAAATGGGTAAAAATAATATTGGGGAGGGATGAAATTAGGTGTCTACAGTTGTTTCGCACATAAGTTTTAAACAAAGCTCTGCCTGCCTCGCCAAAGAAATACAATTCATTTAAGGTCGTCACGAGCGAACCCAAAAGTTTTTATAGAGCCTGAGCCCTCCCCCCGAACTGCGGCCTAACACCTACTAAAAGACCCATAAACCCCCAACCGTGGGCTCCTTAGCCTGCTTGGAAGCCGAAGGTAGATTTTCGAACTATTTCGCACTCGAACCCCGGGAACACCTCCGGAACCGTGGGCTATAACACACCGATTTAGCCTAAAATGGCCCGTTCGCGCCGTTTTACCGTTTGACTACCCAAACAGCCTCGCCCAGCCCAATGGCCCACACTTTCCAGCTTCTCAACCTACTTGGGAGCCCAAGTCAATTTTTGGCCCATTTCATGCCCGGACCCCAAGCACACCCCCGAAATCGTGGGCAATAGCCCACCAATTTACCCCAAAAATGGCCCGTTTGAGCCGTTTCGCCCGATTGAACACCAAACGGCATCGCCCGCCCACCTCAAAGGCCCACACTCCCCAGATCCTCAGCCTTCCTGGGATCCTAGGTAGATTTTTAGCCCATTTCATGCCCAGACCCCGATCACACACCCGGAACCATGGGCTATAGCACACCGATTTAGCGCAAAAATGGTCCGTTCGCACTGTTTTACCCGTTTGACCACCCAAACGGCCCTGCTCACCCAAAATACCCACACTCCCTAGCTCCTCAACCTGTCTGATAGCCTCAGGTCAATTTTTGGCCTATTTCATGCCCAGACCCCGGGCACACCCCCAAAACTGTGAGCTATAGCATATCGATTTGGCCCCAAAATAGCCTATTTGCGTCGTTTTGCCTGTTTGACCACCCAAACTGTCTCGCCCACCTAAAGTCCCACACTCTCCAACTCCTCAATCTACTGGTAGCCCAGGCTATTTTCAACCTATTTTATGTCCGAACTTGGGACACACCTCGAAATCGTGGGCTATAGCACGCAGATTTAGCCCAAAAATAATTCTTTCCCGCTGTTTTACCACCCAAATGACCCCGCCTACCCTAAAGGACCACACTTCTCAGCTTCTCAGCCTGCTTGGAATCCCGAGGTCAATTTTTAACCCATTTCACGCATGGACGCCGAGCACAACCCCAGAATCATGGGCTATAGCACATCAATTTGGCTTGAAAATGGTCCGTTCGTGTTGTTTCGCCCGTTTGACCACCCAAATGGTCCCACCCAACCTAAAGGCCCACACTTCCATCTCTTCAGCCTGCCTAGGAGCCCCAAGTTGATTTTCGGTCCATTTCACCCTCAAACCCGAGCACACCCCAAACCGCGGGCAATAGCACACGATTTGGCTAAAAATGGCCCGTTAGTGCCGTTTCACCCGTTTGACCATCCAAACGGCCCCTCATATCCCAAAGGCCCACATTCCCCAGCTCTTCAGCCTGCCTAGAAGCACCAAGTCAATTTTTTCCTATTTCATGCTCTAACCCCGGGCACACCCCTGAAATCGTGGGCTATAGCACAATGATTTGGCCTGAAAATGGTCCATTCATGTCGTTTCACCCATGTGATCACCCAAATGACCCATCCCACCCCAAAGGCCCGCATCCCTATCTTCTCAGCAAGCCTGGAATCCCTAGTTCAATTTTTGGCCCATTTCACTATCAAACCCCGGGCACACCACCGGAATCGTGTGCTATAGCACACTGAGTTGGCCCTTAAATGGCCCATTCGCGCCGTTTCACATATTTGACTACCCAAAAGGCCTCGCCCGTCCCAAAGGCCCACACTACCTAGCTCCTTAGTTTGCCTTCGAGCCCCAAGTCAATTTTTGACCTATTTCATGCCCGAATACCTGGCACACCCAAGAACCGTGGGCTATAACACACTGATTTGGTTCGAAAATAGCCCATTTACGCCATTTAGACCACCCAAGTGCCCCCCATCCTAAGGGCCCACACACCCTAGCTCTTCTGCCTGTTTGGGAGCCCCAAGTCAATTTTTGACCACCTTTACACCCGCAACCCGAGCACACCCTTGGAACTGTGGCTATAGCATACTAATTTGGCCCGAAAATGTCCCGTTCACGCCGTTTCACCCATTTGACCACCTAAACGGCTCCGTCCACCCAAAAGGCCCACACTTCCCAACTCCTCATCCTGTCTGGGAGCCGCAGGTTGATTTTCGGCCTATTTCACGCCCGAAGCCCGGTCATATCCCTGGAACCATGGGCTATAGCACACCGATTTAGCCCGAAAATGGCCCGTTTGTACTATTTCTCCCGTTTGACCACCCAAATGGCCCGACACACACTCCCCTTCTCCTCAGCCTGTATGGGAACCCCAAGTTGATATTCGGCCCACTTCACACCCGAATCCCGGGCATGCCCAAAGAACCGTGGGCTATAGCACACCGATTTAGCCCAAAAATGGCCCATTTGTGCCGTTTTGCTCGTTTGACCACCCAAATGGCCCCTCCTACCCCAAAGGCCCACACTCCCCAACTACTCAGACTGCCTGGGAGCCCCAGGTCAACTTTTAGCCATTTCACGCTCGTACCCCGGGCACACCCCCAGAACAGTAGGCTATAACATACCGTTTTGGCTAAAAAATGGCCCATTCGCACTGTTTCGCCCGTTCGACCACTCAAACGACCCCACCTACCCCAAGGACCATTTTCCCCAATTCTTTGGCCTTCCTGGGAGCTCAGTTCAATTTTCTCCCATTTTACGCTCGGATACCAAGCACACCTTTAGAACCGTCGGCTATAGCACACTGATTTGGCTCAAAAATAGCCCGTTTGCCCCGTTTAGTTCGTTTGACCACCCAAACGGTCTCACCCACCCAAAGTCCCATACTCTCTAGGTTAATTTTTAGCCCATTTCACGCCCGTACCCCGGGCACACACCCAAAACCGTGGGCTATAGCACACTGATTTACCCCAAAAATGTCCCATTCCTGCTGTTTTTCCCGGTTGACCACCCAAATGGCCTCACTCACCCCAAAGACCTATACTCCCCAACTTCTCTACCTGCCTGGGAGCCCCAGGTCAATTTTTGGCATATTTCACGCTCGAACCCCAGGCAAACCCCAGAATCGTGGGCTATAGCGAATCGATTTAGCCTGAAAAACTGCCCGTTTGCACAATTTCACTTGTTTGACCACCTAAACAACCCCGCCCACCCCAAAGGACCACACTCCCTACCTTATCAGCCTTCCTGGGAGACCTAGGTCAATTTTTAACCCATTTCATGCTCAGACCTCAGGCACACTCCCGGAATCGTAGGCTGTAGCACCTTGATTTGGCCCAAAAATGGCCCATTTATGCCGTTTCACCTATTTGACCACCCAAACGGCTCTGCCCACCCCAAAGGCCCACACTCTCCAACTCCTCATCCTGCCTGGGAGCCCCAAGTCAATTTTCGGCCCATTTCACTCCCAGACCCCTGGCACACCCCAAAACCGTGGGCTATAGCTCACCAATTTGGCTTGAAAATAACCTGTTTGCATCGTTTCACCCATTTGACCACCTAAACAAGCCCGATTACCCAAAAGGCCCACACTACCCAACTTTTCAACCTGCCTGGGAGCCCTAGGTTAATTTTTACACTATTTCACGCGCCGAACCCCGCGCACACCCCTGAATTCGTGGGCTATAACACACTAATTTGGCTTGAAAATGGTACGTTCGAGTCATTTAGCCTATTTGACCACCCAAATAGCCCAGACCACCCCAAAGGCCAACATTCCCCAGCTCTTCAGCCTGCCTAAGAACCCCAGGTCAAATTTTAGCCCATTTTACTCCCGTACATTGGGCACACCCCTGGAACCGTGGGCTATAATTCACCGATTTGGCCAATAAAAGGCTCGTTCACGCTATTTTGCCCATTTGACCAGGTAAACTGCGCTCTCCCCTACCCTGAAGGCCCACACTCCCCAGCCCCTCAGCCTGCCTGGAAGCCCCAGGTCCTCAGCCTGCCTGGGATACCCAAGTCACTTTTCGACCCATTTTACGCACTTACACCCAGTTATACCCGAAGAACCATGGGCTATAACACACTGATTTAGCCTGAAATTGGCTCGTTCATGCTATTTTGATCATTTGACCACCCAAAAGGCCCCGCCCACCCATAAAAGCCCATATTCTCCAGCTCCTCAGCCTGCCTTGGAGTCCTAGGTAGATTTTCGGCCCATTTCATGCTTGAAACCTAGGAACACCCTCAGAACCGTGGGCTATAACACACTGATTTAGTCCAAAAATATCTCGTTCGCGTTGTTTCATCCGTTTGACCATACAAATGGCCCCGCCCACACTAAAAGTCCACATCCCCAGCTCCTCAGCCTGTCTGGTAGGCCCAGGTCAATTTTTGGCTCTTTTCATGCCCGAACCCCGAGCACACCCCCACAAATCGTGGGCTATAGCGCATTGATATGGCTCAAAAAAATCTCGTTCTGTTGTCCCACTTGTTTAACCACTCAAATGGCCCTATCCACCTAAATGGCCCACACTTTCCAGGTTATCAGCCTGCCTAGGAGCCCCATGTAACACCCCATATTCAAGTACATGTATTGGCGTATTCAAGTACGTGTATTGGTCTTATTTATATGGAATTAATTTTTTTATTTTATTTATACCGGAATTTGCCCGTCGATGGTTCCATGCGAAGGTTATTGAATAAGCTTTCCAACGATATAAATATTTCCAAAAACGGATAGATTTCGGATATAGTCGAGCACGTTCGAAACTATAAAATGGTGGCCGGGATATTTGGGAATAGTAAATGTGCAGGAAAATTTCCTGCACACAAACTACTGAGGCAAGCCAAATTTTTGGGTCGACTTCGAATGATCATAACTCCCTTAATATAATGAACTGGGAGAGATGAAACCTATGAAAAAAAAGATCTTTGAGTCTTATTTCCAATGCAATTGGTTTTATCCAAATCCAACGCCTGAGTAAGGAGTTATACTCGTTTTACTTCAGCCTATCAAAACAGATTTTTAGGGTCAACTTCAAACGACCATAACTCCTTGTACAGGACGAACTGGGTGGCCTACTTTATATGAAATGAAATCCCTTTGAGTTATATTTCTAACGATACCAATTTCAGCCAAATCTGATATCGTAGCAAAGAGTTATGGTCGATCTACTTTAGCTTATCAAAACAGTCCACCAAAGGACAGATTTGATATTATTTAAATTTTAAAGGCATTTTGGTCATTTTCTATTATATTATGGACGGGAATATGTGTATATATACATGTATATGAGTTCAAAAACTCATTTTCATCATCAATCATTGAGAAAGAACAAACCCTAGCCAAATTTGACCTTTAAATTACTTTTGATTCAACCGTAGAAATTCCAAAGTAATCCGATAACTGTGTTTGTCATCTCGAGAGCTTCGAATGGCACCTATTATTTGTGTAAACAGGATTGCATAATCAAGAGGTGAATTCTAAGGTATGAATATTGTTTGTCTTTGTTCTCTTCCATATGTATATGTGTGATAGAGGATTATATGTATTGGTTGTTATTGAAAGGTGATGAAAATAGGGTTATGGACTATTTTGCATGGTTTGGTTGTATTGAATTGTGGAAGGTGGATATGGTAATTGAGTTATGGAAGGTGGATATGGTGATATACTATTGAATTGATGATTATTTATGTCTATGGCTCAATTTGGTTTAATGGATTGGTTGGAAGGATAAATGAATCCAAACTTGATATTGGAGGATGTTGTATGAATATGCATGGCATGTGAATGTAATTGGAGTATAAGAGGGTTAAAGTGACACTCTTTATGGTGTAATTAAGGCTTACTACTTAACCACTAGTTTGGTGAATTCAAATAATTGAATTGTGACGTTTGGTTGCTAATACTAGATTGCTATATATGTTCATTGTAGATAAGTAATTTGAAAAGACGGGAAGTCCATTTGGGACTATTATTGAAGGTTGACAGTCAGGTATGTAAAGCATACTCTATACCATATCTTTGGCATGAAAATGAATAATTGTTCTATTAAGAAAGTTTCCAAAGTTATTCAATAACATGTGATCCATAATGGTTTTGTATGATGTCCTACGTTACCAATGAACTTGTTTCCACCCTACAAGATGTCTATACATTCCAATACTTACTTGTTTTCCAAATCTTACATGTTTATTGCACTAATGAATGTCAGAAGGTATCCGATTACTCAAACAAGATCCATGTGCTATTAATGACTCCAAAACGTTTCATTGATATACCAATAAGTTCCTACTTCATTGTTATGGCATTGAAGACTCCAAAATACTTCATTGATGTGCCAATGAGTTATTACTTCATTGTTATTGCATTGATGGTCTATTTATATGTCTCTTATTAATGTATCATTGTTTCAAAGTATCAAAAATGTGGTGGCGACCGAAATAACAATCTCAAAGATTAATTGAACTAAGTGATGGAAGTTCTCTCTTATCGGGTGGTATCCCAGGGGCATAAGCCTATCATGGGTTGATCCCTATTTATGTGTTTATGGGTGGTATCCTAGGGGCATAAGCCTATCATAGGTCGATCCCAGTTGATATGTACTGGAGGCAGCCTAATGGTCATAGTACAGTACAGTAATGATTACAAAGATGATAAGAATGAAGGTAAAGTGATTGAATAAATGCAATGTATAGGTTGTCACAAGTTCTAGTAAGTGTGGTCCACTCCTATTATGATTTATTCACTTGTTTCTGATTTCTATTGAGCTCCTATATCATATGTGATTATCTACTGCTTTACATACTCAGTACATATTTCATACTGACGTCCCCCACGGGGGACCTGCATTTCATGCTGCAGGCACAGGTACCTCAGCTCATACACCGCACAAGTAGGAGCCAGGATATCCAGCTGCTTTTGGTGAGCTCCAGTTTGCTTCGGGGCTTTTCGTGTCATATCCAGTCACTTTTGGTATTGTATAGAAGTTAGTTATATGGCGGGGTGTGTCCCGACCTTAGTTAAACTCTGTGTATTGTTTAGAGGCTTTGTAGACCTAATGTACAGTCAAGGTGGTGTTTTGTTAGTAGACGTGATGGCTCCAACGGCCAAGTATTGTATATACATATATATGTGTGCTCGAGCTTATACAGGTGATTATTTCCTTTTATATGCGTCATGATGCTGTCCGAATTTCGAGTTGTCATAGAGGTATGCATGGGAAGTATAAGGTTATGAGCTGGTTCTCCCGGGCCTCCTCGGTTACGGGTGCCAGTCCGCCCCAATAGGATTTGAGGCGTGACAAAAGTGGTATCAGAGAAGTTCGTCATAGTGAGTCTACAAAGCCGTGTCTATGTAGAGTCTTGTTTATCGGTGTGTCATGCACCGCATCTATAAACAGGAGGCTATGGACATTTAGGAATTATTTCTTTTCTTCATGTCTTAGATCGTGCGATAGAGCCTATATTGTATATGAAGTCATAGTTGACCACTGAATCCGTTTGTTTCTCTTACTATAGTAATGATGTCGGTTACCAGAAGCAAGAATACCGGTAATCAAGTAGATGTGGATGCCGGAGAGGGGACTAGTAAGTCACCCACTATACCAGCTAATCAAAGTGAGGCTCCACCTGAGCATGCATCAGAAACTTCTTCCACTCCAGATGAAATAAGGGGGAAGAGAACTATATCCCCAGATCCACCTATTAATGTTGTTGATCAAGATCTTAGAAATGCAGTGCAACTTTTGACTCGTATAGTTGCTGGGCAAGCCATTCCTACCACGGGTCCTAGTGGTACAGATAGGGCGGCTAGCCTTCAAACACAGGATTTTCTTAAGATGGATCCTTCCACTTTTACTGGATCAGATCTTAACGAGGACCCACAAGACTTTATTGATCAAATTCAAAGGGCCTTAGATGTTATGCATGTAACGGGTAGAGAGATAGTGGAGTTAGCGGCGTATAGATTTAAAGAGGAGGCTATATATTGGTACGAGGACTGAAAATGATCTAGGGGTATTGATGAACCCCCACCTACTTGGAAAGAGTTCAAAGAGGCATTTCTTGATCATTATCTTCCATTCGAGATTCGTCAGGCCCGTGCAGATCAGTTTTTAAATCTTCGTCAGGGGAATATGAGCGTGAGGGAGTACAGTCTCTGATTTAATTCCTTGTCGAGATATGCTCATAATGTTGTAGCTACTATGGATGACAGAGTTCGTCAATATGTGAATAGGCTGGATCCATATCTGGTTAGAGATTATACTATTGCCGTTTTGAACAAAGATATGGACATAGCGAGGATCCAAGCTTTTGCACAGAAAATGGAAGATCAGAGACAGAGGAGAAGAACACAAGAATTAGAAAGAGGATATTCCAAGAGGGCCAAATCTACAGGGCAGTTCATGGCATCCCAAGAAGGGTTCATACCACAGTTTTCTGCTAGACCACCTAGGCCATTATCTTCTTATTCTGCAGCTAGTGCCCCACCACAGTTCCAAGGGTCCAGAGAAAATCAATTTGGGCACAAAAGTGAGAGTCAGAGTTCGCGGACAGTGGGGTACCAAGGGCAAGGGAATATGAGCCAATCGAGACCTCCTCAAGAGCCATGCAATAAATGTGGAAGGTATCATTTGGGCGCATGTCGGCTGGGGACCAATGTTTGCTTTTAGTGCGGTATGTCGGGGCATATGACGAGAGAATGCCCACGAAGGGGCATAGGGGGTATGGCACGACCTACGAGGTCATTTGTTGCATCATCATCATCAATGCCTTATTCAGGAAGGGGTGCACAACCAATGGGTCGTGTTAGAGGTGATAGAGGAGCCACGAGTTCTAGCGGGGCTCAAAATCGTACGTATGCTCTAGCGGATCGACATAATTTAGAGGCTTCCCCAGATGTGGTTACGGGTACATTGGCTATCTTTTCATTCGATTTATATGCCTTAATTGATCCCAGTTCTACATTATCTTATGTTACTTCATTGGTTGCTGGAAAGTTCAAAACAATACCCGAACTGTTAGTTAAGCCATTTGAAGTGTCCACACCGGTTGGGGAATCTATTATAGCTAGAAGGGTTTATCGAAACTGCATAGTAACTATTTGTGGTCGTGATATGATGGTTGATCTTGTGGAGTTAGAAATGGTAGATTTTGATGTTATAATGGGTATGGAATGGTTGGCGTCTTGTTATGCCACAATTGATTGATGCACGAAAAAGGTATATTTCCATTTTCCAAATGAATCAGTCCTTGAATGGAAAGGTGAAATTAGCGCGCCAAGAGGTAGATTTATTTCTTATTTTAAGGCGAGAAGAATGATTTCCAAGGGATACATATATCATTTAGTTAGAGTAAGGGATACAGAAGCGGAGCCACCAACTCTTCACGATGTTCCGGTGGTAAATGAATTTTCTGATGTATTTCCTGAAGATCTTCCAGGTTTGCCTCCTGAATGAGAAGTAGAGTTTGGTATTGATGTAATACCAGGCACCCAACCAATCTCCATTCCTCCGTATAGAATGGCCCCATCATAATTACGAGAATTGATAGAGCAATTGAAAGATTTGCTAGAGAAGGGATTCATAAGGCCTAGTATATCCCCCTAGGGAGCACCAGTGTTATTTGTGCGCAAAAAGGATGGCTCGCTGATGATGTGTATTGATTATCGGCAATTGAATAAGGTGACTATTAAGAATAAATATCCTCTCCCAAGAATTGATGATTTATTTGATCAGTTACAGGGCGCCAAGTGCTTTTCTAAGATTGATTTGAGGTCAGGTTACCACCAAGTGAGGGTCAAAGAGAAGGATATACCCAAGACAGCTTTCCGAACATGGTATGGTCATTATGAGTTTCTAGTTATGTCATTTGGGCTAACAAATGCACCCGCAGCTTTTATGGATTTGATGAATAGGGTGTTTAAGCCATTCCTGGATGTATTTGTGATAGTTTTTATAGATGATATTCTAGTTTATTCTAGATCAGAAGAGGACCATGCCAATCACTTACGACAGGCATTGCAGACTCTTCGTGATTGTAAGATTTATGCAAAGTTCTCTAAATGTGAGTTTTGGTCAAAGTCGGTGGCATTTTTGGGTCATATTGTATCTAGTGAAGGGATAAAGGTTGATGCTCAAAAGATAGAAGCTGTGAAGAACTTGTCCAAGGCCTACAACGCCTACGGAGATTCGTAGTTTTCTCGGGTTGGCCGGTTATTATAGAAGGTTTGTTAAAGGTTTTTCTTCCATTTCAGCACCCTTAACCAAGCTAACCCATAAAGCATCCAAATTCCAATGGAATGATGCCTGTGAGAAGAGTTTTCAAGATTTAAAGAACAAGTTGATTTTTACACCCGTGTTGGTACTTCCAGAAGGCACCGAAGGGTATACAGTGTATTGTGATGCTTCTAGAATTGGTTTAGGATGTGTATTGATGCAGCATGGTAAGGTAATAGCATATGCTTCTAGACAATTGCGACCACATGAGAAAAATTATCCTACACACGATCTTGAGCTGGCAGCAGTTATTTTTGCTTTAAAGATATGGCGCCACTACTTATATGGGGTTCATGTTGATATATATACTGACCATAAGAGCTTGCAATATATTTTTAATCAGAAGGATCTAAATTTAAGGCAGCGGAGATGGCTTGAACTATTAAAGGACTACGATATTGATATCTTGTACCATCCAGGGAAAGAAAATGTGGTAGCTGATGCGTTAAGTCGTAAGGCTATGATGGCGCCTATAGAAAGGCAAGGGATAATTAAAGATCTTCACCAGTTAGCTAGTTTAGGAGTTCGCCTTCTTGAAACTCTGAATAAAGAGCTTATCGTACATAATGTTGCGGAATCTTCATTAGTAGCTGAAGTGAAAGAGAAGCAATATGCAGATCCTATTTTATTACAGCTTAAGGAGAACGTTCAGAGTGGTGCGATCAAGGCATTTGAGATTACGCGAAAATGAGTACTTCAGTGCCAAAACCGATTGTGTGTGCCGGATGTAGACGGGCTAAGAAAGAAGATTATGACAAAGGCATATTTTTCAAGGTATTCCATTCATCCAGGATCAACCAAAATGTATCAAGATTTGAAAGATATGTATTGGTGGAATGACATAAAGAAGAGCATTGCAGAATTTGTAGTTGAATGTCCAAATTGTCAAAGAGTTAAAGTTGAGCACCAAAAACCCGGAGGTTATATGCAATGCATTGATCTTCCAAGCTGGAAGTGAGACATGATCAACATGGATTTCATTATTGGTTTGCCTCGTACATCCCGGAAGTTTGATTCTATATGGGTGATTGTTGATAGGCTTACCAAATCCGCACATTTCCTACCAGTTAGGACCACTTACACAGTTGAAGAGTATGCGAAGCTGTACATTAAAGATATAGTCTGATTACATGGAGTGCCAATCTCTATTATATCAGATCGGGGAACCCAATTTACCGCAAACTTTTGGAAGTTTTTTCAGAGGTGTTTGGGAACACAAATGAAGTTGAGTACAGCTTTTCACCCTCAAACAGATGGACAAGCAGAACGTACCATCCAAACACTTAAAGATATGCTACGAGCTTGTGTAATAGATTTTAAGGGCAACTGGGATGATCATTTACCTCTTATTGAGTTTGCCTACAATAATAGCTATCATTCAAGTATCAAAATGGCACCATATAAATCTTTATATGGAAGGAAGTGTAGATCACCAATAGGATGGTTCGAAGTGGGTGAAACTCTTTTGTTCGGACCGGATCTTGTTTATCAAGCCATAGAGAAGGTTAAAGTAATTCAGCAATGACTGAAAATAGCCCAAAGTCGACACAAGTCATATGCGGATAGTAGAAGGAGAGGACTAGAGTTTTCTATAGGTGATTGGGTATTTTTGAAGTTATCACCAATAAAAGGGGTAATGAGATTTGGCAAGAAAGAAAAGTTGAGTCCACGTTATATAGGCCCGTATAAGATCACTCGAAGGTTTGGACAAGTTGCATATAAATTAGAGCTACCCCAAGAACTCTCATCAGTACATCTGGTATTTCATGTGTCAATGCTTCGAAAGTGCATCGAAGATCCATCACATATCACTTATACTGAGGATGTGCAAGTTGCGGAAGATCTTACCTATGAGGAAGTGCCTATTGCTATTCTAGATCGCTAAGTTAAGAAGATGAGAAATAAAGAGATAGCATCGGTGAAAGTACGTTGGAGAAATCATCAAAGGAAAGAGATTACATGGGAAGCTGAGGAAGCAATGAAATCTAAGTACCCTCATTTGTTCAAAGATGAAGAGGAAGTACAAGAAACGGAGTTAGAACATTAACAAGTAAGTTTTTTTTTATATATGCATAGTATTTATGTGATGATGTGAATGTTAATGATGGACTTGGACTTGTTTCGGTTGAACAACTACGCTAACATTCGAGGACGAATGTCCTAAAGAGGGGAAGTAGGTAACACCCCATATTCAAGTACATGTATTGGCATATTCAAGTACGTGTATTGGTCTTATTTATATGGAATTAATTTTTTTATTTTATTTATACCGGAATTTGCCCGTCGATGGTTCCATGCGAAAGTTATTGAATAAGCTTTCCAAAGATATAAAGATTTCCAAAAACGGATAGGTTTCGGATATAATCGAGCACGTTCGAAACTATAAAATGGTGGCCGGGATACTTGGGAATAGTAAATGTGCAGAAAAATTTCCTGCACACAAACTACTGAGGCCAGTCGAATTTTTGGGTCGACTTCGAATGATCATAACTCCCTTAATATAATGAACTGGGAGAGATGAAACCTATGAAAAGAAAGATCTTTGAGTCTTATTTCCAATTCAATTGGTTTCATCCAATGTCTGAGTAAGGAGTTATACTCGTTTTACATCAGCCTAACAAAACAGATTTTTAGGGTCAACTTCAAACGACCATAACTCCTTGTACAGGACGAACTGGGTGGCATACTTTATATGAAATGAAATACCTTTGAGTTATATTTCCAACGATACCAATTTCATCCAAATCCGATATCGGAGCAAAGAGTTATGGTCGATCTACTTTAGCTTATCAAAACAGTCCACCAAAGGACAGATTTGACATTATTTAAATTTTAAATGCATTTTGGTCATTCCCTGTTATATTATGGATGGTAATATGTGTATATATACATGTATATGAGTTCAAAAACTCATTTTCATCATCAATCATTGAGAAAGAACAAACCCTAGCCAAATTTGACCTTTAAATTACTTTTGATTCAACCGTAGAAATTCCAAAGTAATCCGATAACTGCGTTTGTCATCTCGAGAGCTTCGAACGGCACCTATTATTTGTGCAAACAGGATTGCATAATCAAGAGGTGAATTCTAAGGTATGAATATTGTTTACCTTTGTTCTCTTCCATATGTATATGCGTGATAGAGGATTATATGTATTGGTTGTTATTGAAAGGTGATGAAAATAGGGTTATGGACTATTTTGCATGGTTTGGTTGTATTGAATTGTGGAAGGTGGATATGGTAATTGAGTTATGGAAGGTGGATATGGTGATATACTATTGAATTGATGATTATTTATGTCTATGGCTCAATTTGGTTTAATGGATTGGTTGGAAGGATAAATGAATCCAAACTTGATATTGGAGGATGTTGTATGAATATGCATGGAATGTGAATGTAATTGGAGTATAAGAGGGTTACGTGACACCCTTTTATGGTGTAATTAAGGCTTATTACTTAACCACTAGTTTGGTGAATTCAAATAATTGAATTGTGACGTTTGGTCGCTAATACTAGATTGCTATATATGTTCATTGTAGATAAGTAATCCGAAAAGACGGGAAGTCCATTTGGGACTAGTATTGAAGGTTGACAGTCAGGTATGTAAAGCATACTCTATACCATATCTTTGGCATGAAAGTGAACAATTGTTCTATTAAGAAAGTTTTCAAAGTTGTTCAATAACATGTGATCCATAATGGTTTTGTATGCTGTCCTACGTTACCAATGAACTTGTTTCCACCCTACAAGATGTCAAGACATTCCAATACTTACTTGTTTTCCAAATCTTACATGTTTATTGCACTAATGAATGTCAGAAGGTATCCGGTTACTCAAACAAGATCCATGTGCTATTAATGAATCCAAAACATTTTATTGATATACCAATAAGTTCCTACTTCATTGTTATGGCATTGATGACTCCAAAACACTTCATTGATGTGACAATGAGTTCTTACTTCATTGTTATTTCATTGATGGTCTATTTATATGTCTCTTATTGATGTATCATTGTTTCAAAGTATCAAAAATACGGTGGCGACCGAAATAACAATCTCAAAGATTAATTGAACTAAGTGATGGAAGTTCTCTGTTATCGGGTGGTATCCCAGGGGCATAAGCCTATCATGGGTCGATCCCTATTTATGTGTTTATGGGTGGTATCCCAGGGGCATAAGCCTATCATGGGTCGATCCCAGTTGATATGTACTGGAGGCAGCCTAATGGTCACAGTACAGTACAGTAATGATTACAAAGATGATAAGAACGAAGGTAAAGTGATTGAATAAATGCAATGTACAGGTTGTCACAAGTTCTAGTAAGTGTGGTCCACTCCTATTACGATTTATTCACTTGTTTCTGATTTCTATTGAGCTCCTATATCATATGTGATTATCTACAGCTTTACATACTCAGTACATATTTCGTACTGACGTCCCCCACGGGGGACCTGCATTTCATGCTACAGGCACAAGTACCTCAGCTCATACACCGCACAAGTAGGAGCCAGGATATCCAGCTGCTTTTGGTGAGCTCCAGTTTGCTTCGGGGCTTTCCGTGTCATATCCAGTCACTTTTGGTATTGTATAGAAGTTAGTTATATGGTGGGGTGTGTCCCGACCTTAGTTAAACTCTGTGTATTATTTAGAGGCTTTGTAGACCTAATGTACAGTCAAGGTGGTGTTTTGTTAGTAGACGTGATGGCTCCAACGGCCAAGTATTGTATATACATATATATGTGTGCTCGAGCTTATACAGGTGATTATTTCCTTTTATATGCGTCATGATGTTGTCCGAATTTCGGGTTGTCATAGAGGTATGCATGGGAAGTATAAGGTTATGAGCTGGTTCTCCCGGGCCTCCTCGGTTACGGGTGCTAGTCCACCCCAATAGGATTTGAGGCGTGACACCCCAGGTCAATTTTTGACCTATTTCACACCTAGACCCCGGTCACACCCCTAGAACCATGGGCTATAACACACTGATTTAGCCCAAAAATGGCTCGTTCGTGTTATTATGCCCTACCCACCCCAAAGGACTATATTCTTTAACTCTTTAGCCTACCTAGGAGACCCAGGTTGATTTTTGGACCATTTCACGCCCAAACCCTGGGCACACTTTCAAAATTGCAGGCTATAGCACACCGATTTAGCCCTAAAATGGTCCGTTCGTGTCATTTTTCTCGTTTGACCACCCAAACAGTCCTGCCTACCCCAAAGGCATACAATACCTAACTCCTCAGCCTGCCTGGGATCCCTAGGTCAATTTTTGGCCCATTTAACGCTCGGGCCCCGATCACACCCATGGAATCGTGGGCTATAGCACACTGATTTGACCTTAAAACAGCCCATTTATGCCGTTTTGTCTGTTTGACCACCTAAATGACCCCGCCCATCCTAAAGACCCACCCTCCCCAGCCTATCTAGGATTCTTAGGCTGATATTTAGCTCATTTCATGCTCGAAACTCGAGAACCCCCCCCCCCCCCAAAATCATAGGCTATAGCATACCGATTTGGCCTGAAAATGGCCTGTTCACGCCGTTTCGTCCGTTGGACCACCCAAACGGCCCCGCCCACCCCAAAAGCCCATACTTTCCATCTCTTCATCCTTCCTGGGAGCCCCAGGTTGATTTTCCGCCTATTTCACGCCAAACCCCGGGCACACCTCTGGAATCAGGGCTATAGCACGCCGATTTGGCCTAAAAAGGGCTCGTTCGCACTGTTTCGCCTGTTTGACTATATAAATGGCCATTCCCACTCCAAAGGACCACAGTCCCCAGCTATTTAGCTTGCCTGAGAGCCCCAGGTCAATTTTTGGCCAATTTCTTGTCTAGACCCCTTGCATACCCTCGAAACTGTGGGCTATAGCACACCAATTTAGCCCAAAAGCAACCCGTTCATGCTATTCCAGATGTTTGAACACCCAAATGGCCCTGCCCACCCCAAAGGCCCACACTCTCCAGCTCCTAAGCCTTGATAGGAGCCCAGATCAATTTTTGTCCCATATCACACCAGGACCCCTGGCACACCCCTAAAATCGTAGGCTATAGCACACCAATTTAGCCCGAAAATAGCCCATTCGGCCGTTTTGCCCGTTTGACCACCCAAATAGCCCATCCCACCCCAAAGGCCCATACTCCCCAGCACCTCAGCCAACCTTAGAGCCCCATGTCAATTTTTGGCCCATTTCATGCCCAAACCCTGGGCACACCCACGGAATCGTGGTCTATAGCACCCCAATTTGGCCTGAAAATGGCCCATTTAAGTTGTTTTACTTGTTTGACAATGGCCTAGCCCACCCCAAAGGCCACACTATAGCGCATCGATTTGGGTGGCTCACTTTACCACCCAAATAGCCTTGTCCATCCAAAAGGCCCACACTCCCCAGCTACTCAGCCTACCTGGGAGCCCCATGTTGATTTTTGGCCCTTTCCACACCCGAATCCCGGGGACACTCTAAAACCGTGGGCTATAGCATACCAATTTAGCCCAAAAATGGCCCATTCGTGCTGTTTCGTCCTTCTGACCACCCAAACGGCCCTGACCACCCCAAAGGACGATATTTCATAGCTACTCAGCCTGCTAGGAGAGCAGGATAATTTTTGGCCCATTTTTTAGTTTGACCACCCAAACGGTCTCGCCTACCCCAAAGGCCTACAATCACCGACTCTTCAGCCTGCCTGGGAGCCCTAGTAGATTTTCATCCCATTTCATGCTCGAACCCCAGGTACATCTACAGAACCGTGGGCTATAGCATACCATATAGGCATAAAAATGGCCTGTTTCGTCGTTTCGCCTGTTTAACCACCTAAACGACCCTGCCCACCCCAAAGGGCCACACTCTCCAGCCTACCTGGGATCCTCAGGTCAATATTAGGCCTATTTCATGCCCGAACCTCGGTCACACCCCTGGAACCGTGGGCTATAGCATACCGATTTAGCACGAAATTGGCCCGTTCGCGCCGTTTCGATCATTTGACCACCCAAACAGCCCCGCCCACCCCAAATTCCCACACTCCCCAGCTCCTCAGCCTTCCTGAGAGACCTAGGTTGATTTTTCACCGATTTCACGTCCAAACCCCAGGAACAACCCCGAAACCATGGGCTATATCACACCGATTTGGTGTAAAAAAGGCCCATTCCCATTATTTCACCCGTTTGACCACCCGAGCAGCCCCGCCCACCCCAAAGGCCCACAGTCACCATCTTCTCAGCCTGCCTTAGAGCCCCAGGTCAATTTTTGGCCCATTTCATGCCCATACCCTGGGCATACCCCAAAAACCTTCGGCTATAGCACACCGATTTGGCCCGAAAGTAGGCCTTTCGTGTTGTCTCGACTGTTTGAACACCCAAATGGCCTCGCCCACCCCAAAGACTCACACTCTTCAGCTCTTAAGCCTTCCTAGGAGACCTAGGTAAATTTTTAGCCCATTTCATACCTTTACATCGAGCACCCCTCCCCCTCCGAAATCGTGGGCAATAACACACTGATTTGGCCAAAAATGGCCTGTTCAGTCATTTTTCCCATTTGATCACCAAAATGGCCCCGTCGACCCCAATGGCCCATACTCTACAGCTATTCATCTATCCTTGGAGCCTAAGATAGATTTTTGGCCCATTTCACGCCCAGACCCCAGGCACACCCCAGAACCGTGATCTATAGCACACCGATTTATCTTGAAAATGGCCCATTCGCATTGTTTTGCTTGTTTGACCACCAAAATGGCCCCGCCCACCCCAAAGCCCCACACTTTGCAGCTCCTCAACCTACCTGGGATCCCCAGGTCGATTTTTATCCCATTTCACGATCGGACCACGGGCACACCCCTAAACCGTGGCTACAACATGCCGATTTTATCCAAAATGGCCCATTCATATTGTTTCACCCGTTTGACCACCCAAACAACCCCTCCTACCCCAATGGCCCACACTTCCAATCTCTTCAGCCTGCCTTAAGCCCCAGGTAAATTTTTGGCCCATTTCACTTCTGGACCACGGGCACACCTCCAGAATCGTGGGCTATAGCACACCAATTTGACTAGAAAATAGCTTTTTCGTGCTGTTTCGCCCGTTTGACCATACAAATAGCCTCGCACACCCTAAAGGCCCACACTCTCTATATCCTCAATCTGCCTGGGAACCCCAGGTCAATTTTGGACCCATTTCACGCCCTGACCCCTAGCACACCGTCGAAACGGTAGACTATAGCACACCAATTTAACTTGAAAATGGCCCGTTAGCCGTTTCTCCCATTTGACCACCCAAACGACCTCGCCACCCCAAATTCCCACACTTCTCAGCTCCTTATCCTACCTAGAAGCCCAGGTCAATTTTTGACCCATTTTAGGCTCAGGCCCCCGGGCACACCCCCGAAAATGTGGGCTATAGCACATCAGTTTGGCCCGAAAATAGCCCGTTCGCGTTGTTTTGCTTGTTTGACCACCCAAACAGCCCTGCCCATCCCAAAGGCCCACACTCTCCAACTCTTCAGCCTATTTAGGAGCCTCAAGTTAATTTTTGACCCATTTCACACCCAAACCCCAGGCACAACCCCAAAATCATGGGCTATAAACCATCGATTTGGCTTGAAAATGGCATATTCGCTCTGTTTCGCCAGTTTGATCACCCAAACGGTCCCACCCACCTTGAAAGCCCACACTCTCCATCTCTCTAGCCTACATGAGAGCCCATGTCAATTTTTGGACTATTTCATGACCGAACCCCAGGGCACACCCCCAAAATCCTGGGTTATAGCACACTGATTTGGCCCAAAAATGGCTCGTTCATGCCGTTTCTCCCGTTTGACCACCCAAATATCCCCTCCAACCCGGAAGGCCCACAATCCCCAGCTCCCTAGCCTGCTTGGGAGCCACAGTTCAATTTTTGGCTTATTTCATACCTGGACCCCGTGCACATCCTTTGAACCGTGCGCTATAGCACACTGATTTGGCCTGAAAATGCCTTGTTCGCGCTGTTTTGCCCGTTTGACCACCTAAATGGCCCTGCCGACCCCAACAACCCATACTAAGCGCTCGCCGACCTTCTGGCACACCCAGGTTGAATTTCAGCCCACAACACGCTCGAACCCCGGGCTCACCCTCAAAACTGCAGGCTATAGCACACCGATTTGGCCCAGAAATAGCTCGCTCGTGCTGTTTCGCCCGTTTGACCACCCAAATATCTTCGCCCACCCAAAAGACCCATATTCCCCAGCTCTTCAGCCTGCTTGGGAGCCCCAGGTCAATTTTTAGCCTATTTCACGTCTGGACCCGGGCACATTTCCAGAATCGTGGGCTATAGCACACCAATTTGGCCTAAAAATGGTCCTCTCGTGCCGTTTCGCCCGTTTGACCACCCAAACGGCTTCACCCACCTCAAAGGCACACACTCCCCAGCTCTTCAGCATATCTGGGAGCCCCAGGTCAATTTTGGACCTATTTCATGCTCGGACCCCAGGCACATCCTCGGAACCGTGGGCTATAGCACACCAATTTGGCCTAAAAATGGTCCGTTCGCGTTATTTCGCCCGTTTGACCACCCAAACGGCCCCGTCCATTCCTAAGGACTACACTTCCCAGCTTTTCAGCCTGCTTGGAACCCCAAGGTCGATTTTCAGCCAATTTCACGCTCAGACCCCGGGTACACCCCAAAAATTGTGGGATATAGCACACCGATTTGGCTTGAAAATGGTCCGTTCATGCTGTTTTGCCTGTTTGACCACCTAAATGGCCTCGTCTACCCCACCGGCCCATAGTCTCCATCTCCACAGCCTGACTGGGAGCCCCAATTAGATTTTTGTCCCATTTAACACTCGGACCCCGGGCACACCCCAAAAACTATGGGCTATAGCACACCGATTAGGCCTAAAAATAGCCCGTTCATGCTGTATTGCCCGTTTGACCACCAAAATGGCCCTGCCCACCCCACAGGCCCATACTCCCCAGCTCCTCAGCTTGCTGGGAGCCTCAGGTCAATTTTCAGCCCATTTCACGCTCGAACCCCGGGCACACGACCTAAATCATGGGCTATAGCACACTATTTTAGCCCAAAAATGGCCCTTTCACACCGTGTCGCCCATTTGACCACCCAAACGACTCTGCCCACCCCAAAGTCCCATACTCCCCAGCTTCCCAGCCTGTTTAGGATCCCAAGGTCAATTAAGAACATTTCATACCCAGACCCTGGCACACCCCTGGAACCGTGGGATATAACATATCAATTTGGCCCGAAAATAGCCCGTTCGCACTATTTTGCCTGTTTGACCACCCTAAAGGTCCCGGCCACCCCAAAGGCCCACACTCCACAGCTCCTCAGCCTGCTCGAGAGCCCCAGGTCGATTTTTGGCCTATTTCACGTCCAGACCCCTAGCACACCCCTGGAACCGTGAGTTATAGCACACCGATTTGGCCCAAAAATACTCCGTTCGTGCTATTTTGCCTGGTTGATCACCCAAACGGCCTTGCCCACCCCATAGTCCCACACTCCTTAGCTCTTCATCCTACTTTGGGAGCCCCAAGTTGGCTTTCGACATATTTCACGCCCGAACCTCGGGCACACCCCCAAAATCGTGGGCTATAACACATCGATTTGGCCCAAAAATGATCAGTTCTCATCGTTTTACCCGTTTGACCACCCAAACGGCCCGCCCACCTAAAGGGCCCACACTCCTCAACTCCTCAGCCTACCTGGGAGCCCCAGGTCAATTTTTGACCAATTTCATGGTTGGACCTCGGGTACCCCCCGAAACCGTGGGCTATAGCACACCAATTTTTCCTGGAAATGGCTCGTTCACGCAGTTTTGCCCGTTTGACCACCCAAACGGCCCTGCCCATCCCAAAGGCCCACACTTCCCAGTTTCTCAGCCTACTTATGAACCCTAGGTCGATTTTTGGCCCATTTCACGCCCAAACCCCAGGCACACTCGTTCGCGCCATTTTGCCCGTTTGACCACCCAAATGGCCTCGCCTACCCTAAGGGCCTACATTACCTAGCTCTTCGGATTTCCTGGGAGCCCCAGGTTGATTTTTGACCCATTTCATGCCTGAAACTTGGGCACAAGCCCAGAACCGTGGGCTATAGCATACTAATTTGGCCTAAAAATTGCCCATTCGTGCCGTTTAGGTCGTTTTACCCTTACTGCCTCCCCCACCCTAAAGGCCCACACTTCCCAACTCCTCAGCCTGCCTGGGAGACCCAGGTTGATTTTTGGTCCATTTCATGCCCGGACCTCGGGCACACCCCTAGAACCGTGGTCTATAGCACACCGATTCAGCCAAAAAATGGCCCATTCATGTTGTTTTTCTAGTTTGACCACCCTAACAGCCCCGCCTACCCTAAAGGCCCACACTTCCCAGCTCCTTACCTTGCTTGGGAGCCTAGGTCGATTTTTAGCCCATTACCCGCCCGGACCCTTGGCACACCCCCAAAACCGTGGGCTGTAGCACATCAATTTTGTCCGAAAATGGCCTGTTCGCACTATTTCACCCATTTGACTTCTCAAATAGCCTCGCCCACCCTAAAGGCCCACACTTCCAGCTCTTCAGCTTGCCCTAAAGCCCCAGGTCAATTTTTGACCCATTTCACACCTGACCCCTCGACAAACACCCAAAAACGTGGGCTATAACATCAATTTAGTCCGAAAATAGGTCGTTCACGTTGTTTCGCCTGTTTGATCATCAAACGGACCCTCCCATCCCCAAAGGCTCGTACTTCCTAGCTCCTCAGTCTGCCTAGGAACCCCAGGTTGATTTTCAGCCCATTTCGTGCCCGGAACTTGGGTACACCCCAGGAATTGTGGGCAATACCACACCGATTTGGCCCCAAAATGGACCGTTTGCACCTTTTCGCCCGTTTGACCACCGAAACAACACTGCCCGCCCCATAGGCCTATACTTCCTGCTTCTTAGCCTTCCTGGGATCCCCCGATCGATTTTTGGCCCATTTCACGCTCGGACCCAGGGCACCCCATCGAACCATGGGTTATAGGACACCGATTTGTCCCGAATAAGACTCGTTTGTGCCGTTTCACCCGTTTGACCACCCAAATGGTCCTGCCTACCCCAAAGGCCTACACTCCTCAGCCTGCCTGGAAGCCCCAGGTTGATTTTTGGCCTATTTCACGCTCGGAGCCCAGGCACACTCCAGGTACCATGGGCTATAACATACTGATTTAGCCTGAAAATGACCCATTCGCGCCGTTTCCCCCGTTTGACCACCCAAACGACCCTGATTACCCCAAAGGCCCACACTCCCCATCTCCTTAGCTAGCCTGGGAGCACAGGTCAATTTTCAACCCATTTCATGCCTGGATCTCGGGCACACCCATGGAACTGTGGGCTATAGTACACTAATTTGACCTGAAATTGGCCTGTTCGCGCCGTTTTGCCCGTTTGACCACCCAAACGACCCCGCCCACCTCAAAGGCCAACCCTCCCCAGCTCCTCATCCAGCTTGGGAGCCCTAGGTTGATTTTCAGCCCATTTCACGCCTGGACCCCAGGCACACCCTCAAAACCGTGGGCTATAGCATATCGATTTGGCCCAAAAATTGCTTGTTTGCGTCGTTTCGCCCATTCGACCATCCAAACGGCCCATCCCGCCCTAAAGGCCCACACTACCCAGCTTTTCAGCCAACCTGGGAGCCCCAAGTCAATTTTCGGTCCATCATGCCTGGACCTTGGGTACTCCTCCGGAACCGTGGGCAATATAACATCGATTTGGCCCAAAAATGACCCATTCATGCTGTTTCGCCCCTTTGACAACCAAAACGCCCACGCCCACCCTAATGGCCTACACTCCCCAACTCATCAGCTTGTCCGGGAGCCCTTGGTCGATTTTCGGCCCATTTCACACCTGGACCCCGGGCACACCCCTGGAATCACGGGCTATAACAACAATCTTACTCCTATTCATATCAATGTTGACTCTAAAGAAATCATTTCAATGCTCATTAATGAAAACCTTTTGTATGATGCTATAATTAGAGAACGTAGGTCACTGTTGGCGGAACTGGACCATCCAGTTGTGGAACATAGCTACAGGAAATAAACTAGGGCGGTGGATGGACTACCCAAGAAAGGTGCAAAAATACAACGACTGGGAAATAACACCATTCTGTAATTCCTCTTATGTGCGCAACTGAAGCAGTATGGGTGGACATATTAGAAACTAATTTTGTTAGACAAGTAAAAGACTGTAATTTTTTGCCCCAACAAAACTCCATTCCTTCTGTATTTTATAGTACTTTTTTATGTAGTTTTTAAATTACAATTTAAAAAATTAAATGAATATATTGTAATTAGCTTTGAAACTTAGTTAAATTGATTTCCGAAGAACTAGAATAACAATAGAAAAGAATGGAGGGAATAAAATTCAAAATTCTTGTTACATACTTATTTTTTTAACTCAGTTGTTATGATTATTGGTGGGTAATATTCAAGGCAACAAATGCGGGTCAAGCACTCGGGTACTATCTACAAACGGATGGTAAGTAGTACTACCTCTGTCCCATTTTATGTGTCGTCTTCTAAAAAGAATGTCATCTTTACTTATTTGGTAACTATTTAATGACGACATCCCCATTTTATCCTTACTGGGGCCAATTTAATAAAAAAAGACATCTCAAAAGTACACTTTAAGAGGTCAATTTTGTAAACTTTATAAAGTCAGCACTCATTTATTAAATTCCATGTCCGATCAAAAGGCAGCACATAATGGGAATGAGGGAGTATTTTATTTCATTTCACATGCGCATAGCACGTTGAAGCGTGTAGGATAAAACCACAAATTTGTTTGCTATTAGGCACTAGCGAATAAATCCGTGTTTCAACCACAAGGGTTGGTGTGGTAGTTCAGCACCTCACTCCTTAAGTAAGAGGTTGGGGGTTCGATCCCCACCTCTGATGAATGGAAAAAACTTTGTGGTCAGTTCCCTACCGCTTAGTACGCTGACAGTAGGAACTGAAGATTAGTCTCACGACGGCTGGCTGTGGGATACCTTAGGAAACAAAAAAAAAAGAATAAATCTGTGCTTCGCCAATTGTACAAGCACAAGAAATTGCACCGCATTACAATTATGTTCTATTACATATGTACTTGAAATTAAAGATGACGGAGAATAAGTAGAACTTCAAAAATTTAATAAAAATGTAAAAGTCATATTATGTAATCTTAACAGATTACCTCATTCTACATGACGCTTATTCTAGATTTCCAAAAAAAATCTACTTGATGCGGAGAATAAGTAGAACTCCAAAAATTTGATAAAGAATGTGAAAGTTATATATTATGTAATATATATTAACAGATCACCTCATTTTACATGACGCTTACTTTAAAATTCCAAAAAAATTATACTTGATGCATGGAGATAAATTTAAAAGAAGGCATACCATAAGATTTCTCAACAAAATACATGAAATAATTCTGAAAAATATAGGACTAAAAATAAGATGCATGTGTACAAGAGATAAAAGATTGCTATTTCCTCCGTTTAAAAAATAGTGACCTACTTTCCCTTTTAGTCTGTTTAAAAAAGAATAACCTCTTTTCTTTTTTGACAATACTTTTAATTTCAACTTTCTACGTGAAATGTTTAGGACCACAAGATTAAAAGGCATTTGGGTACATTTGACACAACTTTAATTTAGGACCACAAGATTAAATTATATTTTGATACATTTGACACAACTTTAATTTAAGATTTTGTGTCAAATCAAAGTGGATCCCGCTCTAATAGCTCTGAATAAATTAAATACGTGCATTAAGCTACGAAGCTTTCTTATTCCACAACAATGAAAGCACTTTTTCACTCTTTCATAGACTAGGGAATTTCACTTGGAAAAGAAAATGTTCCATACTAAGGGTTCGTTTGGTAGAGTGTATAAGAACAATGCAAAATATAGTGTATTAGTAATGCTTGCATTAGTAATGCTTGTATTAGTTATGCATGTATTAGTTATGCTACAATTAGTTATGCATGTATTATTTCTTACACATTGTTTGGTTTGATGTATAAGAAATAATATATCTTACATAATTTATATAAAAGAAGTGTTTGTTTACAAAAATACCCTTCTTTGATTTTGTACACTTTTTTTGCAACAAAGTTTTTTTGTCATCTCAAACATAGTTAGTATTGTTGAACTATTATATAGAGATTTAGGATTAATTGCAAGACTTTCGTCTTTGTGCATGAAATAATATGCCGAAGGATTAACATAGTCGAAATAAAAATAAAATACAGGATGTAAAATTAACGAATAGTCTCAAGAATTTTTTTAATCTTTTTAAATACCCTCGAAGCAAAGAAAAAATATGTTGTGGTTATTTAAATCAACTATTCATTATTGTAAATTAAAATGACGGGAAAAGAAATTGTGAAATAGTTTGAGAAAATTTACTATTGAAAATTAAAATGGCGGAAAACGAAATCGTGAAATATTTTGAGATGAAAATTGAGGGATATTAAGGTCATTTAATAAGTTAATGCATGTGTTAAAAGTCTTTATATTACTAATACATAGAAAATGAATTGTATTGCTAATACACACTTCAATACACAAATAGAGTGCATAAACAAAAAGACGTACCAAACAATGTATTAATTGTACACATTAACTAATAAAAGCATTACATTTTTCAATACACTCTATCAAACGACCCCTAACGGAAATGACACGGAAATGGGGAAGAAAAAAATATTTCTGTTATAAACTAATAAAGAATAAAAAAGAAGAGTAGAGAGAATAGAAAGAACAATTCTTATTTCTTCTCTTGAGGGATGAGAGATCATCTTGATTGTAAATACAATGAACAAAACCCCTCTATTTATAGGGAAAATTTACTCCTAGTCTGAGTAAAAGACGGATGCTTCGAATCCTAATAGATATCAAAGTAGATCTTGATAGATCTTGATAGACATTCACTATAATGTAAATACATTTATAACACTCCCCCTTGAATGTCTAATTGGTAGATAATGTGCCTCGTTAAAAGCTTACTAGAAAAAAACCAGTAGGAAAAAAAATCTAATGAAGGAAAAAGAGTACACATCTCTAATAATACACATTTCGGCTGCCTCGTTAAAAACCTTACAAGGAAAACCCAGTGGGACAAAACCTCGTAAGGGAAAAAGAGTACAGCGCGTATTAACTCCCCCTAATGAGAACATCCTTGACCTTTGCATCTCGATCTTATGCAGCATCTTCTTGAAAGTTGCAATTGGAGAAGATTTGGTGAATAAATCAATCACATTGTCAGTTGAACGAATCTGTTGCACATTAATATCATCATTCTTTTGTAGCTCATGTATGTAGAAAAACTTTGGCAAAATGTGCTTCGTTCTATCTCCATTTATGAATCCTCCCTTAAGATGTGTTATGTATGCTGAATTATCTTTGTATAAAATTGTGGGTAGATTGTCATATTTCACACCACATTTTTCTCGAAGGAGATGTATCATTGACCTCAACCATACACATTCTCGGCTTGCTTCATGAATAGTTATTATCTCAGCATGATTCGATGAAGTGGCTACGATAAACTACTTTGTATATTTCCAAGATATGGCAGTACCACCACATACGAACTCATAACCTATTTGAGACCGAGCTTTATACGGGTCAGATAAGTACCCAACATCAGCATGATCAATAAGATCGGGATTGCAATCTTTAGAATAAAACAAGCTCATGTGTTTTATCCCATTTTGATGTCTCATAGTAGGAGTAGAAATATACCTTGCTAACAAATTGACTGAAAAGGCTATAGGCCTGGTAGTATTTGCAAGGTACATGAGTGCATCAATTGCACTAAAATATGGTACTTCATAACCAATCCAATTCGATATATTTTGAATTTCAGCAAATAATCTATTGCTTTGAAAACTCTCCAAGAGTTCCAATGATGTTCAAGCAATAAGCTTATACAATATAAGGATTATAAATAAGTTTCCCAGAAACTTTTATATGCTTCAAGTAGTTTGAATCCTTAAAAGTTTTCACATAAGTTTTGTCAAGTGACAATATTCAACATTTCATGAGTGACATCTTCAAGTGTCTGGACTGCAAATCAAATAAGTTTTGCGCTTACCAAAATACATCCTTTCATGTCACTTGATAAATGTTTCTACGTCAGCATGCTTAAATAAACGTAGAATTCAGATCCTCGTAATCTTTCACACAATATTGCGCCAATACTGTGTCAAAGATATTGATGATATATCATTTTGTATCGGTTTACAATGCGACATAACATTTTGAGATCTCATCACTTCATTATTTTCAGGTACATAAACCTCTCATAAGGTTTCATGAAGTGGTATGTCGTAGGCTCTCCAAGAGCTCATTGCCTTCTTATTATGATTATTTGCTCTTTATTTTTCAAGGTTTATTTCATTTGAAACCGATCAGTCTACCACGCTTCACGCATGCATAGACTTTGTCCTTTAGGAACACAAAATAAGAGCACGTGCGCTTACTATGAGATGCTTTCAGCATTTGACTTGAATTATCTTTTGGATGAGGATATGGCGATAATTCCTAACATATTTCATAGCGCTTATAATCTCCCCCTTATGTTAGGAAAACTAACATACATCCTCTACTTCATTGAGAAATCCATCGTTGTGCATTATGGTATATTCATTAATCGTATACCGCACATCAAAATTATTAGATGGAATAATTGGTTCCCGACCTTGAACCAATTGAGAGGGAAGAAATAATCATAATTTATTGGTCTAATGCATACAAATGCTATTGCAATATATCATATTTCAGACCAATACATTAAGTTTTGTTCTCATTAACAATAGTTTAGATATTTATCGAAGACATTCAATGCTAAACCATCATCATCAAGATAAATTATCTTGATTACACAATCTGAAAATTATGCTCAATTTATATTGAACAGGTAACTTTATGAATGTCAAACGTAGGTTGACCATGAATGTACATGTGATCATCTTATTGATGCATCTTTTCAACATATCACATGATAAATGAACGAGCCCTTATTCACCTTTTATAATTTTCAGATTTGAAGGGATCCAATCCCAATATTAGTTGGTCCAACCATCTTATCATGAGAACAAACGACATAAACAATTCTTGAAGAATCTTATAGTTCTTCAATACATGCATATCTTCGAGATGTCACAATCGTTCATATCAATTTATGAACTTTTATTCTAATAAACTCCAAGTTTACCATGACATGTACTTTTTCTTTAGTAAATTTCAGATTTACAATTACATGAATAAATTTCAGATTTACTACTTCAGAAGTAGATTTCAAAATTATTCAACCTCTTTCGGAGGTGAGTTATGATACAATCACAATCAAGTGCACGTTTGCATTAATAAGTTTCTCATTCCCTAGGAATGGAATATAATCATGCCTTAAACTTATCAAATTATGATAGCTTATAACCTCTTTCAAGATTTTGCTACTTCAGAAGCAAATCGAGACATACATATAATGTAGAGAATTTTTCTCTAGCATATCTTATAATCATATAAGCGTGTGAAAATATCATCACTTTTGATGATCATTATCATATTGTCCCTCCACGCATATATTCGTGCATTCAATCACTTGTCTTCTTTCAGACATATTATGCACTGCTACCACATACATCTCAAGAATGAAGTAAGTTGTCATATTTCAGACTTATTATATATTGCTACCACATTCACTTCATGGAATGGAGCATATTCAATGGGTCGAGTTTCATGACTTTTCATCAAATACCCATTATTTTGCCTTATCTATCATAATATCATCAATATGGTGTATTGAGATTCAAACTCAACATCTTATTAATATAAAAGCGTCTTAGGCATGGATCGATGGGACTTGAACCCAATATATTATCATCCTTTTTGATAATATTATTTTTGAGGAATAAATTTAAAATATAAATGATTCCAAACCAATTATTTTTTCTCAAATTCAATAAAAATTATATTAATAGTAGCACAAGAAGAAGAGAGAGAATACAATGAACAATTCTTATTTCTATGTTGATGGTAAATACAATGAACAAAACTTAACGTGAATAAAAGAACGATGCTTCATATATATAGATCTTGATAGACATTGGTATTTGTTATAATTATGTGCTCTAATTACATTATTAATGATAGTAACGTAATTTGTGTTAGCCACTTCACCTTTCTATCTGAAGGAAGAATTTCCATGGGAGAGATGAATGGCGGCAGCGGTATTTTGATGCTGAGAAAGAAGATGGAGGAATGGGGTTTAGATCCATATTGTAGCCAAATGTTCAACAAGGATGAGCCTTATGATTGGCGTCCTCCTTACTATCTTGGAGAAGACTATCTGAAGGAATCACTAAGTGCGTTTCTTGATGAGGTCGAGGAATACAAAAGGTAAAAAGGGTATTTTATCGAACGAACTAATTCATAAGACTGATTTAGTTGAAATTATTTGGGGATCGAATTTGAATTTTGCATATTGTGGAGGAGTCAATTGGTCTGTGTTTCTTGTTCGTTTCTCTTCTCTTCTCTTCTATCTTATGTAGCTTTTGCATAGCGTTTTGGTTGCTTGGTTTCTTTGAATCGTCCTAGTGTAACCCCCATGCTATTTTCATTATTCTCGCGGACATATAAATTGTACTTCACTTTCTTTATTTATCCTTTTTAGATGTTATCATCAAACCGGGGGTCTATCGGAAACAGCCTCTCTACCTCGTTAGAGGTAGTGGTATGGATTGCGTACACTCTACCCTCCCCAGACCTCACTATATGGGAATATACTGGGTTTGTTTGGTTGTTGTTGTTGTTGTTACAATTCACTTATTTTGGACTCAAAAATTCATTTATTTTGGACTAGAGCGAGTGAGTACTATCAATATAACATGAGCTGTATGGTCTTGTCTTGTTGCCAAAATGCAGCTTCTACTTCTCAATTGGGACAGATGTAGTTGCAGCTACTCCGAGTTGCAACAGATAACGGATTTCAGAGATGAGGGCTTGATAGGGAAGACTCTTTCGGGAAGATTCGTTCCATGGAACGATTGGTCAAGGATCTGAACAACGATCAGTAATTGTCAAGACATGGGATTTTCACCTTCCTTTCAAAGCAGGATACTATGACCTTGCATATGATTTTTGTGTATGTTTGATTACTGGATAGATATGCCCTAATTTGATTTCTTTTCTTTTCTTTCGTGCTGAATCATGTCGAGGATGCTTTTGTAGGACCAGATTGAGTTCTTCACGAACGAAAATGCAAATACGCATCCAAAATTGGCCAAGTTGTGTACGTTCTGTTGCGACACAAGGCTTGCAGCTGTCTATGATGTAGAGTTTGATGACAATATTACCAGATTGTTGTCTGATGTGATTCTGGAAGGTATTTTAGTCAGCTCAAGTATTACGTCGAAGGACCGACTTTCCACTCTTCTTTTAACACACTCTTTATTGTTTTACTTGTTCAGTAGATGACTTTGGGTGGGACGACAGGATAAAAGTGGCGATTCAACTTGCACAACTCTTAGCATGGTTGCATGAAAAGGGTATTATAATGGGCAGTATTACTGCATCATGCATTCTGATAGAAGATAAGGTTGAGTTTGAGCCCTTGGTCGTCTTCTGAACTTTCCGTTTCTCTTAAAAATATATACATATAATTCAACATTTTTAACGAGTTATTGTACTGGTTTGGATGCAGGAAATGGATATAAAAGTATTTGACTTTGGTTCCGTCTCTGATCATATGCATAAGGGTGTTAAAGTTCCTGGCAAGTGTCATAGTGGCTGGGAAGCTCCAGAAAGAGGTATGTTTGCTCATGTTTCATCATCTTTGATGTTTTCATGCGTGCTATAGGTCAAAGATCTTTCCTATAGTTGTCTGTGTAATGCATGATATGCAATGCCTCATCGTCTACGGTGTAGTTTGAGGTCTAGGTTAGTGTGGCTCTGAACGTGAAAGTCTGAACTGAACTACTTAGCTTATTATTGTGCAGGTTAGGTCTAGTTGTTAAAATCGCTGTCCAAAACATAAGCAAGAAAATATATTTCTTACTTGGAGTCATGGAGTAGCCATTGTCTAATGTCCTTAAGATCTGATTTCGTATTCGCTACTTTTGGAGGATTAGACACAGACACGCACAGTCCAATCAACATAGTTCTTCTTTGGTGATTTCTATTATATTGAAGCCTCCATCATTTCATCCCTAGCATCTGTGTCTCTCTTACAAGTTACCAATTGATGTTGGTTGTAGTCAGTGGTGGATCTAGGATTTTGGGGTCGTGGATGCTCAGGAGGTTCGACCACGCATATTATTGTCCAAAGCTTTAAGGTTCTGCTTGGAAATTAAAGCACCCAGCAATCTTATTAGTTTACTTGGTTCTTTTCTTAGTCTTATACCAACTTTTATGCATTTTTCATTTTTCAACTTTTATACCAACTTAGTCTGCCTCGAATTTAACGGTTGGTGGAGCGCCAAAAAGATGGTCATAGGTCTGCCCCTGGTTGTAGTTTGTTACTAAGTTGCTCGGACTCTCTAAAAATGTTGCCGCACTCGCGTCGGATCCTCCAAAAATGCACGACTTTTGAAGGATCCGACATGCACCCAGTTGACTATGCCAATATCCAGAAAGTGAAGGGTGGTAAGTTGAACACTCTTTGTCGAAAAATTATATTGTATATGTAAAAAATTATACGAAGTATATAAGTGACAAATTGCTTTTAGTACGTACATAATAATTCTTGAATACCTTTAGCGAAATTTCTGACTTGGTTATTTGCCAGTAACCTCATATTGTTATGCTTCTGGCTGAAACAGAGAAACGCTAATGAAAATAAGCCTGTATTAAGAATTTTGACTTGAGTAAATTTCGTCGTATTTGTTGTTAGTAATATATGCATATTCTTTTACATACGTTAATCTTGTTTTCTGTAGTAAAAGCAGTTTTATGTTATTTTTTCTGTATAAATACAGGTAATATGACGGCGAAATCTGATGTTTTTGTATTTGGTCTGTTACTGGTTGAGCTGATAACCAAATGGAGTTTGATGATTCATTTTCCCCACATGTGATTGAAGAAAGCTTCAAAGAAGTTGATCCTGAAACTGCATCTAGTATAACAAGCATGACATCCAGATGCATCGAAACGAAAGCAAATGATTGGCCAACTACGAAGGAAGTATTAAATGTTCTGGAAGCAGCAGCAGCGAAGATGGGAGCAATGGGGGAGAAGCGATGTTTTTATTGAGCAACAGGCAGGTACAATCAATCGTCTATTTCTTCCCTGTAGGTAGGCAACTTTGGAACTTGTTTATTAGCTTTAGGGGCATTAGGTGGACCATGCCTGAATACAAAAGAATTGTGTAAGCATGTACCTTTCCTTCTTGATTCCAGATCTCCGTCGGGTAGCCACTTAGTGACTAGAAACTTCCTCTTCCTGTTTGAGACTAATCCTTCGCCCCAGCCTACTAATTCAATCACATTTTTGTATGGAAATGATTGCAAAACATCCATTTTACGCTGCAAGTATATTTACGGTTGGATTGATATAAAACAACTGAATTGTATTAAAAAAAAATAGTTATTACCGTAGTTGGCTTATTCCAGCATGGTTCTATAGACAATTTAAAGGCATATTCTCCTTGCTGCAGTCCCCATTCATTTTCTGGTGATGGTTGGATTTTGTAAACTTTGCCATATTCTCCAGAAGTTTGAGGTTCTTTTGAATGAAGTTCATCTAAGAGATTTGGATACTCATGTAGTACAATACTAAACTCTGTGACTGAACAAGCGTGTAAAATAGTTATTATAATGACTTTACAGTCTCAAAAGGATTTGCTTGAATAAATTTAGGTTGTCATTCTAGTTTGGCGTTCTTTCCCACAATATGCATGTAAAATAAAAAGGTATTCCTATTAAATATTTTTTTGTGTGTGTGGTTTCTGAAAGCGGAATAAATTACCTCTGTTAAATATCCTTTTCGAATCGAAAAACTAGATGCTCCTGCAAATATAGGATTGCTAAGAATTACGGTACGTACCAATTAACTCCTTGTAGGAACATGAATGCATGATGTTTGCATGAGTCCATAATTGGATATATTTTTTGAATTTGACACAGATATTACCGATATACAAAAGAGGTGAGTCTGGTTTGCTCACGAAAAAAATTGTATTAACAATTAACTGCAAGACGAAGAAATGTGTGTATATATCTATATGTAGACGCACATGTATGATGGACAAACTCATAAGGAGTAGTGTACTAGCAGCACTTTTGGCGTCCAAAATGGACAATTTCGACATGGTAAAAAGGAGGAAAAAGAAAGTCAACTATAAAAATAAAAGGAGAGGTTACACTTTAACCTTCAACAAAAACGTAGAAGTTGACTTACGCATTACTTTCAACGATGTTTTTCCTCCTACAAAAACCATGACGAGTAGAGAAATGAACGTTGTAAATAGAAAACAAAAGACTAAGTTGAAAAGGAAGAAATTATGGAGTAATAGTTAGTTAACTAACAAATCATCTATAAAATAAGGCTGATCTCCCAGCTCGCTGCACAAGGTCAAGCAAGTATTGTCAAAATCTGCCAATAACTGTAAAAGAAAATAGTCTTTTTACAAATTCTTTTTGAAGAATATATGCTGAAGAATGACTGAAAAGTAGTTCCTTTCCGTCATTATTCAACATATATTCTTCAAAATGAATTTGTAAATATACTATTTTTCTTCTACAGTTGACTGATTTTGACAATACTTGCCTGATCTTGTGCACCCAGCTAGGAGATTAGCCTTATTTTATAGATGATCTATTAGTTAACTAACTATTACTGCATAATTTTTTCCTTTTCAACTTATAGTCTTTTATTTCCTATTTCCAATATTCGTTTCTCTACTAGTCATGTTTTTTGTAGTAGGAAAAATATTGTTAAAAGTAATGCGTAAGTCAACTTCTACGTAAGTGTAACCTCTGCTTTTTTTATAGTTGATTTTTTTTTTTTGCTCTTTTTTATCAGCTCCGAGCGCATGTCGAAATTGTCCATTTTGGACGCTAAAAGTGCTACTACTACACTGCTCCTTATGAGTATGGCCACCATACATGTGTCTATATATATATATACATACATTTCTTCGTCTTGCAGCTAATTGTTAATATAATTTTTTTCTTGAGCAAACAGGGCCCACCTCTTTTTTATATCTGTGTCACATTCAAAAAATATATCCAATTATGGACTCATGCATTCCTGTTCCGAGTTAATCGGTAAGTATCGTAATTCTTAGCAATCCTGTTTGCAGGAGCATCTAGTTTTCCGGTTTCAAAAGGATATTTAATAGAGGTAATTTACCCCGCTTTCAAAAACCACACATAAAAAATAATTTGACAGGAATACCTTTTTATTTTACATGCATATTGTGGGAAAGAAGACCAAACTAGAATGACAACCTAAATTTATTCAAGGAAGTCCTTTTGAGACTGAAGTCATTATAATATCTATTTTACACGCTTGTTCAGTCGCAGAGTTTAGTATTGCACCACATGAGCATCCAAGTCTCTTAGATGAACGTCATTCAAAAGAACCTCAAGCTTTTGGAGGATATTGGAAAGTTTACAAAGTCCAACCATCACCACAAAATGAATGGAGATTGCAGCCAGGAGAATATGTCTTCAAATTGTCTATAGAACCACACTAGAATAAGCTAACTACGGTAATAACTAATTTTTTTGATACAATTCAGTTGTTTTTCTATTAATCTAACCACAAATATACTTGCACAGTGAAATGGATGCTTTGCAATCATTTCCCTACAAAAATGTGATTGAATTAGTCGGTTGGGGCGAAGGATTAATCTCGAAGAGGAAGTTTCTTGTCACTAAGTGGCTACCCGGCGGAGATCTGGAATAAAGAAGGAAAGGTACATGGTTACATAATTCTTTTGTATTCAAGCATGGTCCACCTTATGCCCCTAAAACTAATAAATAAGTTTCAAAGTTGCCTAACTACCATTTAGTGAAGAAATGATTGGTTGTATCTGTCTGTTGCTCAAAAAACATGTATTCTCCACTAGCAACCAATAAATACTGCCACATTGTATGGAGTTTTAACTTCCATATAAGCTTCCAAGGCAAAAGACTGACGTGAGTCCTCATCTGGTTTAAATTCTTGTAAGCTGAGCTGTCTTTGAACTTCTCCCTCCTGCAAATTGGTCTAGGATACCATAGAATTCAGCCAGTTTATCCACTTCCCAGTCTTGTAAAAGCCTCCTGTATTTAAATTTCATCCATGAGTAGACCACACTTATTGCAAAGTGGCCTTCTATTGTTAGTTCAAGAAGTAAATGTGTCTGGAAAAAGTTGTTTGAGGCTGTCATTTCTAACCAGTCATCATCATCCCCAAAGCAGATCTACCTTCCATTATTTACACTGTAGCTAGTTCTTTCAAAGAGCTATGCCACAGATTTTTGATTTATCTCCACAAGTCGATGCCATAAGACAGAGGTCACTTCCTCGGTTTTCTAAGTGTATATCTTCTCTTCTCATATTTGGCTTGAATCACTCTAACCCGTCATCAGTAAGCTAAGCGTCTATATTTTGAATTCTTAAATTTCTAATGCCTAGCCCACCTTGTTTCTTTGACAGAATTAGTGTCTTTCAATTGATTAAACGGAATCATTATTCTCCATTTCATAAAAAATTCTAAGAGCAGAATTCTTTCTAGCTATAGCTTGGAGAGGAAAAACTAACATACAATATGTTGCAAAGGAACACTTTCTTAATTATCTTACACAATTTTATCTCTTTTATACAGATCTGAGAACAGATCAAAAAGGTTTTAAGAGGCATCGCATATGCCATTTACGTGGTTCAGAGACCTGGATCAACTTGTATTTGCGATCTAAATCTTCTACCTCAAGATGTTCTTATTTTATAGCTTGAATGATTATAGCTTGAATGAGAAAGATTTTCCACGACTCTAGATTAAAAATGTATATGTTTTTTATGTGTTGATAACCAATTTTATGTCTTTACTTTTGCCAGAGGCAAGTTATGCACACGACACATTTGCTTATGGATGACTGTACTGCAACTGCTTAGGGGAGAAGTTACTGAAAACAAGGAGGTTGTTGAAAGATTAACCAAATATCAAGAAGAATGTAGAACTCTGACTGATGTCGACAAACAAGGTAAAAAAATGTCCAAATTACTCAAGGGAGAACTGCAGCAACTTGATAAGCAAACAGAATCTCGGGAGATATTGAAGGAACAACTAAGGAGAACTGCAACAACTTGATAAGCAAACAGAATCTCGGGAGATATTGAAATTACTGCGTATCTGTGAACCAGAGGCGTCTCAATAAAATTAGTGGTCTAAACCTTTTAATAAGAGGTCTTACATATATAAACAAACATAAAAAAAAAATACCACTCTAATAATGTCTTATTTGTTCGTAGTTGTTTCGATGTAGTATTTTTAAAAGACACCTAACTTTTAACTTCACATATTAATATGATTATTAATAATAAAAGTAAGAATTAATTCTTGTTAATAAGATGTTAGCCATTTGTTTGCAATGCAGTAACTTGGATGTTGTTGTTAAAATTTTATTTATTAATATAAAGTTTTAGTTGTTTAGTTCAAAATTTTAAAATATTTCTTGTAAAAATGAGGTAACTTTTTCTCTTTTTTTTTTATTATTATTTCTTGGATATTTTTTAAAAATATATTTCACAATTTTCATTATTATTTCAAGTGAAGTTGAAATTATAATGTTTACTGTTTAAAATTTTGAGGCCTAAAACGAAAACTTTACTAGTTTTATCAACCTAGCCGTGCCTTCGACTCGGACATTTTTCGAGAACTTCATAAGTTTATGAAAAAAATTGACAATGGACAAAAGTGAGAACCAATGGCTAAGATAAAAAATCCTGTTTTCTCATTTTTAGTTTGGCCACAAGATATAGCTTTTTAAAAAAATGACCATTATTTTTGCTTCCATGCTAACAATAATAACAAGTCTTTTATTTCCCAAACTCAAATTCAAATTTAATCGAATTTCAATATATTGATATACCAAACCCTAAAAGGAAAAAACATTACATAAGAAACACAAGCAAACCACTACGAGGTTACCTAGTGTAGCATTCTTGCACTTAAACCATGGTGAAATCAAGCTACAAAGAATAGCTCATGAAAATACAAAGTAATCATCACTCCAACAACTAAAAAAAGTGTATCAATTATATAATACGTGTCTTTATAGAATGGATACACATGGCTCTAAACAGAGGCGGAGTCAGGATTTCAATTGAGGGGGTTCAATATTCAAAGAAAACTCAGTCGAAGGGGGTTCAACACCTACTATAACCACAAAAATAATAACTTTAATCATATATAAATAGTATATTTTTCCGTCGAAGGGATTCGGCCGAACCCCTAAAGGAGGCTGGCTAGCTCCGCCTCTGGCTCTAAAGAAAGACGTGAGGACATAAATTGAATTATAGGAAAAAGTTATGGTAAAAAGATATCACTCCAACAACTTATTAATCATATCATAAATAGCCAATAATACTTGTCGACTATTTTAAAAAAATAGACTTTCATATTTATTTAATTTAAAAAATTAATAAATAATTTATTATTTTTTATTAATTATATTTTTGATATTAAATACCTTTCAACACTCAACATATCTTCTAAGACATTAAAATTTATTATATTCAAGAGTGACATAGTAAGATTACTTCTATAATTTATTATTTTTTAATATATATATATGTGTCAAATTAATAGTGGTCAAATATTATAAAATTGGACAAAGTGTTATTCCAGGGAAGGAATACATACAATAAATCATGAAAATATTAAAAATAGTAGTCTTTTTCATACTACTTTTTTTCCAACAATACTTATCGATTATATTAAAAATATTAAAAAGAAATATTCATGTTTATTTAATTTAAAAAATCAATGAATAATTACTTATTTTTTGTCCATTATACTTTTGATATTAAATACTTTCATCATATATATTTTTAAGATATTAAATTTACTATGTTCAAAAAATAATATAGCAAAATTACTCCAATAATTTCTTGTTTTCTAATATTTATTGCAAGTGAATAATGAATTAAATATTGTTGAACTAAGGAAGTACATTGAATAAATCATGAAAAATACCAAAATGATCATGATTCCAACAACTTGAAACCAACATTAAACATAAAACCCACCCAACAATAACAACATCTTCAATAACAAGAAAATTAAACAATTACTAGCATATTCCTAAGTCAACTTTCAATAACACCAACAAAAACATAGAAAATATTATTCAAGGTGCATGCGAACTGATTCAGACATAAATAATAATCAACCCTATTGTAGTTTTTGGACTTGTTAGGATATTTTCATAAATATTAGTTTTCTTGCACTTGACACTAGTTTTATAATCAGTAGTAACACCCATGGACGGAGCCACCTATATCAAAGGGTGGTTAGGTGCATACCCTTTGTCAAAAAATTATTTTGTGTATATAGGCTAAATGTTAGCTATTATGAGTATGTATTTAGTTTTGCACACTCTTAACGCAACCGAGAAAAATTTTTACACATTCTTCGTTAAATTTCTGGCTCCGCCACTTGTAACACCATGAGCCTTGTGAGTCACTTTGTATGTAGTTTTGGTGATTTTGATTGGTTTTTGGCTTGCTATATATAAGGGGTAACAAAAGGATATTGACCATTTAATTCTAAGGTTCTTTGATGTGCATATACTTAGGATGTATATGGTTAGAGATAAAGAAAAAAAGATTTGATTTGTAGTCTAATAGGAATGTTATTTTAGTTGTTAGGATATATATGGAAAAATATAAAAGAGAAAAATATTTGATTTTGTAATCTATTAGGAATGTTATTTTAGTTAGAGAAAATACCCAATTATTCCTCCGAACTATACCCGAAAGAGCTGTGACACACCTCAACTTCAAGGGGGTCCTATTACCCCTGAACTAATTAAAAGTGGAATTCTCACCCCTTTAGTGCCTAAGGGGGTGAAAATTCCACTTTTAATTAGTTCATGAGTAATAGGACCCCCTTGAAGTTGAGGTGTGTCACAGCTCTTTCGGGAATAGTTCGGGAGGATAATCGGGAGGATATGTATGGAAAAAGATTATGATAGAAAGATTTGATTTTATAGTCTAATACAATTTCCCCTATAAATACCAATCAAAATAAATCACCATAATTTTAATTTCTTCTCCCTTTCACATTTTCTTTTTAGTTCGTTCCAAAAAAATGTCTGGAAAAAACAATGAAATGTTGCACCTATTGGTTACATAGGAGTTGTTGAAGCAGTACCAAAAGGTTACAATTCTGGTTAAGTATCAAAGAGTACTAAGACAAGTTACAATGACTATGGCGGCGGTTCGTCTAGCAGGGTGACCCAGAGTTATAAGGCCGGTGAATTTATGGATAGGCGTAGTGGGCGCGAAGGTTATAGAGAGGAAGCTAATTATAAATCGATTTATAAAGTGAATGACAAAGCTCATGGTGTTACTACTACTTATGAAACTAGTGTTAAGAGCAAGACTACGACTACTTATGAAAACCCTAACAAATTTAACAACTATAATAAGTCTAATTATTATTAGGGTTAATTAATGATCTTTGTTGATCATGTTATGGTATCTGTTATCTTTCATCAGTATAAATATTAAGTTATTTTAATTTCTCTATGTTATTGTTGGGGTGGGGGTGGGGGTGGGGTGGGGTGTTGAAAGTGGACTAGGGGTTGTTGGTGAATGTTTTTATGTTATTGTTGGTTTCAAGTTATTGGAATCGTCACTATGGTATTTTCAAGAGTATGATTGTTCTTTTTATTTTATTTTACTTGTTTAATTTATGAAATTAAGAGAAGTTTGTTATTTTCTTTTACTACGAAAATGCGAAGAGCTCATGGTGTAGTAAATTGATTTAATTTGAGAAAAGTGTTTGTAAGTCTTCGTACAAGGTGAATGACTAAACAAATAATAAAATCAATTCGACTACTAAAAATTGTGGTGGGAGATAAACATCGATTCATTCTTAGCTAGGTTTCAGGTTCAAGTCATGAAATAAAGTCGGCTGCTAGGTGGTGCATTTTACCCCTCCAAAATGGACTTACTGAAGTGAATATGGAATAGGCACCAGACCCCGAATAGAAAACTAGACAAAATGCATATGTATTTACATTTTACCCCTCCAAAATGGACTTACCGAAGTGAATATGGAATAGGCACTAAACCCCGGGTAGGAAACTAAACAAAAAAGCATATGTATTTACATTTTACCCTCCAAAATGGACTTATCAGTGCGAATACGGAATTGGCACCGGACCCCGATTAGGAAACTAGACAAAAATACATATGTATTTACATTTTACCCCTTCGAAATGGACTTACCGGTGTGAATACGGAATAGGCACCGAACCCCGAGTAGGAAACTAGACAAAAAAGCATATGTATTTACATTTTACCCCTTTGAAATGGACTTACCGGTGAGAATACAAAATACGCATCGGACTTCGTGTAGGAAACTAGATAAAAACGAATATATATTTAAAAATTCAGGTTCCTTTGCTCAATCAGAACTCATAAATTTAAAATCTTAAATTCGTCTATGCTAATCTAACACTTAATTTGAAAAGTCCAATCAGAACTCATAAATTTAAAATCTTGAATCCGTCTCTGCTAATGTAACACTTAATTTGAATAACATGTAGTCCAATCGGAACTCATAAATTTAAAATCTTGAATCTGTCTCTGCTGATCTAACACTTAACTTGAACAACATGTAAATAACATGTAAGTCCAATCAGAACTCATAAATTTAAAATCTTGAATCCGTCTCGGCTAATCTAACACTTAATTTGAATAACATGTAAGTACAATCAGAACAAATAAATTTAAAATCTTGAATCTGTTTCTGCTAATCTAACACTCAACTTGAACAACATGTAAGTTCAATCAGAACTCATAAATTTAAAATCTTGAATCTGTCTCTGCTAATCTAACACTTTAACTTGAACAACATATAAATAGCATGTAAGTACAATCAGAACTCATAAATTTAAAATCTTGAATCCGTCTCGGCTAATCTAACACTTAATTTGAATAACATGTAAGTACAATCAGAACTCATAAATTTAAAATCTTGAATCTGTCTCTGCTAATCTAACACTTAACTTGAACAACATGTAAATCATAAGGAAGAATATTAGAATACTTAAAAGAAATAACTTCTCCAGGTAAAATCCTATTCCCATTTTTCAAGAGGCAAATTCCACAATCACCAATTCTTCTAAAAATTGATGGTTTAATAAGATTTGTTGAAGCAAATTCACCACAATGTATTTGAACATCAAATACTCCATGAATAGATGAAGCTTCATTCACAATTTGAACTGTATATTGGGGTATATGTTGACCAGTATAACCTGATGGACCTTGGTATATTTGTATATCTGATGGACAACAGTTTCTTGTATAGTCAAGCCAACCTACCAAAAAAAAAATAAAAAAAAAAAATCATGTAAAATAAATGAATAACAAGAAAAGGTAATTTTTCACTTTTTACTAGGGTCTCGATAAATCTGAATTCATGTAATGTTCATTTAAGGGAGTAACACTCTATAACGGGATTCTTTTCTACAATAATCAAAATAAGTTCTATAAGTGAGAGGGGAGCGTTTCTCTTTTAACGAACCTTTCGCGATACAAATTCGGATTAATCAAAATCCAATACAGATATCCCAAAACACATAATTTAATTAATTAATTAAAACAAGAGAAATATAGAGATAAAAGTGAAGAATTACATACATGAAGTTGTGAAGGGGAAGAGAAGCAAAAACACAATAATTAGCCATAATTTTTTTCCATATCTTGTACAAGGATAAAACATGAGGAATAAATTTTCAAGTGGGAGAATTTTAGTGTGATAAAAAAGTTTAAATATTTGTATGTGAATTTTGGTGTGAATAAATAAATATATATATATAAAGGGAAAAAAAACGTGAATCTTGATTGTTTTTGCAATGATGAAATGAAAAATTGTCCAACTAGTTAGATAATTTTATTTTATTTTTAATTTAAAGAAGAAATGTTGAATAGGATACTAGCTGTTGCACATTAATGTTCATCAAGAAGTTTGGTATATGGAATAACATTTTTGAGAATTTTATGGTTATTGTTGTAATCTCATTTAAAATAAATCTATACCAACAATAATATATCCGTTATAGCTTATAAGTGAAGTTTGAAAAGAATAAAATGTTGATAAATATTATTTTGTCCTTTTGGGTAGAGAGACTTTTTCAATTTCACACGTAAAACTCCAGGATAATATTATCATGGAGGTTCAATTGTGAAATTTAAAACGTCTCAACATTGATTACATTTCAACGATATGATTGAAAAGTGACGAATGAGCGAAATTTCTACCGATTTAGGTAAATATTCCTTTTAAAACTATCATTTAAGTTTTGTTCCTATTTTTAAATATTGTGCAAATATAACCCTTATAACTGATAAAATGTTAGATTGTTATCTAACGTTTTTAAAAGGGCAAAATTCAGAAATAATATACTTATTCCCTTAATTATGAGTTTCATAGCAACAGTTTCATAATTACATAATATAGCAAGTTGTATTTTGTATTTTTGCAAACTGTTGCTACAAAAATACAAATACATATGATTTTTACTACCCTTATGATCGATATATATTTTGTATTTTTGTAAACTGTTGCTACAAAAATACAAAAATACAAATACATATGATTTTTACTACCCTTATGATCGATATATATTTTGTATTTTTGTAAACTGTTGCTACAAAAATACAAATACATATGCTACAAAATGTACTTTATGTATTTTTTCCTTTTTAAAATCTTAAAATTTGGTTTTGGGCTAAGAAACTAATATCTACATGTATATACACAGTTCTGGACTTGGGCTAGTTTTGTTCTATTACTTATTGAAGAACCAAATTCCGATGGATTCCGTTGAAAATAATTGAAATAAATAATTGCATCTACCATATGAATCACCATAATATAATATATATCACCCATTAATATCATATGAATCACCCAATAATTGAAATAAATAATTGTATCTGCCATATGAATCACCATAATACAATATGTATCACTCATTAATATCATATGTATCATCCGTTAAAATCATACAAAATGTATCTATCGTATGAATCACCATAATACCCTTATAATGATATCATATTTATCATTCATATGAATCACCATTAAAAGAATAAACATGTATGAATAACTAAATAAATTTATATATGCATCAATAGATTTTTAAAAAAAATATGGAAGAGATTTTAGGAGAGGAAAAAAAAAAGTTGCATGTATTAATGGAGGAGAAAAAATCAGGAAGGAAGACGATTTAAACATTAATGGAAGAGAAAAAATCAGGAAGGAAGATTATTTAATTGTTCTACGTGCATTAAGCCCTCGTTATGTGCAGGATTCGAGGAAGGATCTGACGATAAGGATGTATTTTACACAATCTCACCTACATTATTTCTGCAAGGGCCTGGTCACTTGACACCAACTTTACCAGTTACTTCAAGGCTCCCTTTCATGAGTTGTACCAAATACAAATAATATTTCATTGTTTTCGAGAACCGAACTAATGGTAGTGTCACATGCAGTGGCAGACCCACATGGGCTCGAGAGGTTCACCTGAACTCCCTCACTCGAAAAACTATATTGTGTATTAAATTTGCAGTTTACGTATATATTATATATATATATTAAATATTGAACTTTCTCAACATAACAACAGTGAGCAGTGCAATGGTTAAGGGGGGTCAAATTTCCTTAAAGACCCAAGATTGAATCTTGGTGGATGTTACCCCATGTTGACATCACCTACTAATTTATGGATTTCTAAAAAATGTTAAATTAATATATAGTAATAATTCAATTTATAATAAATTGATTTCAAAATAATTAATATTATATGGCTAATAAACTTTTCTATAAAAATTATTCAATTTAGATTAAAATTATTGAATCTTAGCTCGCTCATATATGGTCTGATCCATTCATATAAAATTCGACCCGCTAATTTGTCAACACTATAAATATGCTTACTTTTTTTCGAACCTCCTGAATGAAAACTTTGCATCCACCACTGATCAGATAGGCGTAAGAGTGGTCTGTTGAACACCCTACGATGAAAAATAATAAATGTATATATAGAGCATTATACGATTTGTATAGGTTATATTACTTCTATACATATATATATCAAATCTTAGCTTGAACACTTTTAATGAACTTTCTAGCTTCGTTACTAACCAAAACATTAACGGCTACTATAAAGTAAGGAGATGTACAAGAACGAACCTTAGCTTGAAGCAAATACTTAGAAATACTCCACAATTAACTACATATATATACACATTCAAACTCGAGCTCGTTGTGGAGATAGGTTTTCGATTCGTGAACCGAATGTCTCAACATAAATAATTTGTGATAATTATATGATTCACGTACACTTATTTAAGGTAACTCTAAAATGGACTTTAGATACATAATATTACTATATGGTTTATCTTAAAAGATTACAAAAAAAATAAAATATTAATTGACAGTCAAGTCATACAAGTTATTTAGCAAGATGACAAAGAGAAAGCATTATTCACACAAAAAAAAATTTACAACAACCATTAATTTACCCACAAGCTTTCCCTATTTCCCCTCTACATAATTATACATTATAGCAAATTATACCCTAGTGCATAATCTTGATACATTTCATCATGAGTATTTTGAAGAATATTTGAAGATGAACCCCAAGAATTTGATGATGAAGCTCTATTTGTATCAAATTCATTAGACCACCATGCCAAATCGAATTCGGAGTTCATATTCATGCCTATCGATCCCTTGTTGCTGAGAATTAGGTCATCGATCTCCAGCTGAGTAAAACCCTGAACGCCCTGAATCTGGATCTGATCTCTCGTGTTTTCTTGACCTACGTTCGTGTCAAGAACCTCTATTGGACTACTTTTTCCCACTTGATCATTCACCTTGAAGTTAGTACTAGCAAATTCATTGATCCCAACTTTTTGCCCTAGTTCTTGAGCATGGTTTTCACTAGGGTTTATCGGCGCGTAAAGAGGTGGTTGATCCTCATTTAAGCCATTAACTTGTAGGGTTTGGATCATTTTTTGTTGAAGAGGGGTTAACTTAGGCCAAAGTGATGGATTATTAGAAAAAGAAAGAGGGTTTGTTAGGGTTTGAAGTTGCATATGAAGTTGAAGTCTTTCAAGAGCTGAGTTACTTAGGTTTTGTAATAATGGATTTTCTTCTAATCCATTTAGTTCTTTAAGATCTTGGCCACCATTAGCAAGCAATAATCTATTCATTTGAGATTGTTTTCTTTTTCCAAGAAGCTTCTTCTTCAGTCTGGTGTTCCAGTAATTCTTGATATCGTTATCTGTTCTTCCAGGAAGCTGTGCAGCTATTATCGACCACCTAAAGTATTCGCGAAAAAAGGGTTTTAACACAATCAGATTAAGTATATTTCAAGACATAACACAACAACATACCCAGTGTATTCCCACATAGTAGGGTCTGGGGAGGGTAGAGTGTACGCAGACCATACCACTACCTCAGGTGAAGTAGAGAGGTTGTTTCCGACAGACCCACAGCTTAGGACCGATAATAGTATAACAAACACGAAAGATAAGTGCATATAAACTAGTACGGTATGCACAATAAACTAACACCACTAGCCACAAGATAATACTACAGCCACAACACCACGAACAAGAAACTCCAGACACAAAAGAACGCTCCTCTACTATTACCGATGCACTCCCACCCCCTAACCCTCTACCCTTAATTATATTATTTCAACACATAATATAATTAAGTAATCAAAAGTATGCACTAGACGGCTTAATCACACTTTCAGATGAGATGGCGAAAAGGTATAAGAGAACTAAAAATATGTTCTCTCTCGCTAACAACCTAGACTTTCAGATGAGATGATTACAAATATAAACAAAAGGACGGTTTTAAAAATAATTAGATTATCATTCTGAAACATATAATATAATTAAGTAAATGAAAGTCTGTTCTCTCTATCAGCTAATCGTGCTTAGCTTTCAGATGAGATGATCATCAGAGACTTAAACAAGAAAAGAGGTGTTAAGAACTTTATAGAGATGAGAGAAATTCATAACAAATGATCTGTTAACAACAAGGACTAAAGGACAAAGTAATTTATTAGTTGGATTTCCATTACTTTTTGTTGTTATTATTTTGTGTTTATCTATGTTAGAATTAAAGATAGATGAATATATATATATATATTTACCTGCTTCCAATACTAATATAGAGACTGCAAATGATATTGTCTTCTTCTTCAGTAAATCCACCATGTTTAATATTAGGTCTTAAGTAATTCAACCATCTTAACCTGCAACTCTTTCCACATCTCTTAAGCCCTACAACAACAATAACAACAACGTCTCAATCACAAACAAGTTTTCGAGGACTTTTAGGTTTTTCTAAAACCCTAAAAGAATAATTTTTTTTAAACATCATCAATCAAATGAGTCATGAAACCCTATGACGACAATAACAACTACGTCTCAGTCTCAAAACAAGTTTCCTAAGGATTGTTAGTTTTTTCTTAAGCCCTAATATAATATTTTAAAACATCATCAATCATAATATATTAATTATCTTGAAAACAAAACACTCAAAATATGGGAGGTGTGTTTTTATTCTAATAAATTTTAAACATCTCTTATATTAAGCCCTACAACAACAATAGAAACAACTACGTCTCAGTATCAAGACAAGTTTTCGAGAACTTATAGGTCATTTTGAAGCCCTAAGTAAATATTTTAAAAGGTATTTTTCGATCAAAACAATCGATACATAGAGACAAATGCATCCGTTGTGGCCTAGTGGTTCAATAAAGTGGAGGTCTCGGGTTCAATTTCCAGCAAAGACAAACACTAGGTGATTTCTACCCTATCTGCTCTAGTCTTGGTAGACAGAGTTACATGATACTTATTGCTGGTGGGAGGTGACAGGTATCCCGTGGATTTAGTCGAGGTGCGTGGAAGCAGGCCCGGAAACTACCGTTATAAAAAAGAAAATACATAGAGAGAGACAAATAGAAGAATTTGATACCTATTTTTTGGGGAAGAGCAATCCAATTGTTACCAGTGCCATTTTCTTCAATATATGCCTTGAGTTTTGCATCTTCTTCTGGTGACCATGGTCCTTTTTTCACATTTGCTTTGTCACAACATGGAGCTCTACCCATTTTTTTAAAAAAAAAAATTCTTCCAAAATACTTTTTTTTTTTTTGGTTAACTCTTGAAGTACTTGTGATTATTTTTGGTTTGAAATTTTTTGGGAAGAGAAGACTTAGTTTTATAGGTAGAAAAAAGAGTGGATGATGTCATGATACTTTTGAAAAACCAAAAAAGTCTTCTCATTTCTCTAGGGTTTTATCTGTCATTTTTGGATTAGCTTACTACTAAATATATTTTTATTAATAACATGACAAAGTACTATTGCAAATTTCTAACAAAATATAATATTAAAATTGTGTATAGCTTTTTTGATTATATGTTATTTTATTATGTGGATGAAATTCTACAACTAAAATCAAGAAAGAAGGCTCCCATCCTCTTAGTTTGTCCCCAACGCTGCCCTAACATTTTTATAATTTAAATTATCGGGAAAAGAATCAGAAATATATTTAAATTTTGACGAAATTTACTGTAACGCGGCTTTGCAGAGGTCCTATGACTCATCTTGATTATTTATTACCGTATTTTTGTAGCATTTCAGACCCTTACGCGCTCAGTGTTCGTGTATTTACGAGGTGGTCCAGTTGGGCAAATATATGCTACGGAAATACGTTAATAAATAGTCGAGGGAGGGTCATATAGGACCCCTACAAAGTAGAGGCACGTTACAATAAATTTCGCCAAAGTTTAGATATATTTCGAACCTTGAATAATATCGTTTGGCGTACTGTCAGATCTATCAAAAGTAATGACTTTTTATTGAGGATTCGATACGAGCATTGTTGAAGAGCATGAACAATAACATTGCTGAAGAGCATGACTTTTTAATGAGGGATAAGCGTATTATTCTTTAAGATAGTGGTTCGATGAACTGAATTGAGAGATGCAAGAAGTCAAGAATGCGATCATATGTTATAAGAATAAAGAGAAGTCCAAAGGATAAAATGAGGTGTTACAAAGTTTAATATCGTGCGAAAGAATCTGAGCATTCAACCTGAAACCTTAAAACTACGAGTGAAAAGATATTGGATATTAATTATAAAACCCTATAATAAATCGATAAGCTCATGGTTCAATTTTTGAGTAAAAGAATTTTAATTTTTAGAAAGTGATAAAAAAATTACATACACAATAAATAAAAAAGTGAAATAAATTGAGACATATTTATGTGTTTTTAACAAAAAGAAAATATTTTTAACAAAAATAAATAAATTCAAAGAGACATATTTATGTGGGTAAACTATTTGGCCTCCAACTTGATAGGCATTTTATGTCAGCCAACTTGCATATATTGACAATTTATTCATAGTAGTTCATTTTAGTGGAACCAGATTAAGTTCTAAGCAAGTTTTTTTTTAAAAAATAAATAAATAAATAAAATGGAAAATATATTAATAGTTAATATGCATCAGTAAAAAATATTTAGGGTCACGCGATGAACTAATTACTATCTATTATTACTTCGTTTGCCTTGTATTTTGCTATTTTTTTATCATATTTTTTTGTTATCGCGCTTCAAATTCTTTTCTTTTTTGTTGAATCGAGGACCATCTATCAAAAACAGTTCCCGACCCCACAAAGGTAGAAGTAAAAGTGTATGTTCTATCCTCTGCAGTGTAATTCCACATGGCCGGGTGGGAAGAGTCTGAAGAAGTCATATTGAAAATAATGAGGAAAAAAAAGATCAATAACAATAACAAATAATATGATAACCGAAACACTAACTAGCTGGAATAACTGCATTACGAGATGAAACTATACATAATTAAATCATATTTGGTAAAAAAAAAAGTCATTTTTACCAGTAAGAATGATCGAGTTGGTGCCAGGGCGGAGGACCTAAGAACAATCTTGGGGTACTCTGGCACCCGTTAATTTCGACAAAGATTAGGTATGATTGTATAAAAATTAGTATAAGACTTAAAAAAAAAAAAACACCCAGTAAACCATGAGGATAGATGGGTGCTTCAGGTTTCAGGCGGAACTTTAAAGCTTTGGCGTCAATATGTGTCTTCGGACCTCCCGAGCACCCACGACCTCTAAATCCTGGGTCCGCCACTAGATTTGATGCAGCAGGTGGTATCCCACGAGGTCAGAAATCGATTCCCTCTGTGTTGGGTACATCGCACCAAATTTGCCTAGCGCGGTTTGATCTTTGATGTGATTTACTAACTATTACGCAGAAGCGAATTTACCTAGTGTAAAAAATAGCGACTATGAATTTTCATGAAGTTAAAAAAAAGTCCTTTTCTATTTAGCCCCGTCATAAACGCACCTTAAAGTCTACTTCTCTAATTCAATAAATTAATAACATCTTATTATATTTATCAACTAATTAAGTCGTTGATTACGGCATTAAGTATAATTTACATAAATAATTAGTTGCTTTTAGACACCCTATTTGAAACAACTTGGCTAGGGTTTCAATTAAGATCAACAACATGGAAATATATTAAGTTATATGTACATAATAATATATAATAAAATATTTTTTTATCTATTAGTGTAATTTAACCTGTTATAACATATTTCCGACATACCTCCTCTGAAAATTTTCCATAACAATCTCATATTTTCGACATACTTCCTCGGAAATTATCGAGATAAGCATCCAGTACCCCTCGATCTATGACCAAAGTTTCTACGACACACCCCAACTTCACAGGGATCCTATTACCCACCCATCCACCCCCCTCGAACTCAATCTTAGCGTATTTTGGTCACTCTTTTGCGCTGATGTGGCACCTTTATTACATAAAATGGAGCTCTCATCAAAGGTGTCATGTCAGCTAAAAAGGTTGACAAAAGGTGTCACGTCAGCTAAAAAGGTTGACAAAATACGCTAAAATTTAGTTCAGGAGAAATAAAACCCCCGTAAAGTTAGAGTGTATCGTAACAAATTTGATCATAATTCAAGGGGTACTAGATGCTTTACTCGAAAATATCCATCAAAAATTCGCATATTTTTAATATTAATTGTACGTATAAATTTTTTATATCGTCGAAGCATAAAACTTTAACTCTTAAAACAGAAACGTAAGAAAACAAACAAATGAAAAATATTTAAAAGAAAATAAAAGTATTCATTGACCTTGGTCCCTCTACTATGTATATTATATTAGTATGTCATAAAAACATTTGTTTTGTTTATTAAAAAAAGATTATTAGAAGGACAAAGAGGTCCAAAGAACCTCACTTGCATGTAAATAACAAGAAGAAAACTAACAAAATTCAAAAGGTGTATTAATTAATTAATAAATTAATTTAATAAGCAAATTGAGTCAGATCTTTAGGAAGAAGAAAACATGTTTCTGTTTGTCTTTCTCTATAAATAAGAATATATATATATCTCTCCATTGACACTAAACATTAATTAATTTTCATAATTCATCATTAGTACACTTGGCTTATAAAATATATTATTTTAAAAATTTATATTTATGACAAGATAAGTATGGTTCTCTGTTGGCTAAATATATATATACACCAAATTAGTATAATGTTGTACCATTGGTGCTATCTTAATTGAACTTTACTTTATGTACCTAAATTAATTAGGATATTTGTATAAATAATAAATAATAAATAATCCGTCGGATTTACTGTTTACTTTTTTTAGTAATTATATATAGATTACTATACAAGATTATACGTATATTGTACACTAATTTACATTGATTATACATCCTCAGACTATTTTTAATTTGTGATTGGATGGTCGACTATTTAGGTTAATTGTTCAAATTTTTATTGCTATTTTTGTCCCAATTTATATAGTGATATGTTTGATTGAGCATCGAGTTTAAGAAGAAAAAAACTTTCGAAGTCTTGTGATTTAAAACTAGTCATAAATATTTTTTGTGACAGTAAATAATCTCAGTAAGAGTAAAATGAAAGTTCAAAGTTATTTTTTTCTAAACAAAGAAGTATGGAATGATTTTTTTTGGGTCCCGGACCTTTCTTGGATCCTATACGTAGTGAAAGTTTTAGTACATTGGACAGTTCATCAAAGAAGTATTAAAATAAATTATTTTTTTTAGAGCTTGGTAGTGGGCATAAATCCCGACAGTTTGGAGCTTAATTACAAAAAATTCTGATATTTTACATAATTACTAAAAATTTTGATTTTTGGTCTGTCAAGATACATAATTAGCTACCGATACATTCAATGAAGCTATAATTTTTTCCTTTGTAAAGATACATAATTAGCTTTCGATACTTTTTTTTTATTTTGAGTCTATCGAGATACATAATTAGCTCTCGATACATCCAACGAAGATACATAACTAGTTTGAATTTTTGTAATTACTTTATAAGAATGGAGATTTGTGTAAATATGATAAGTGAAGGTGTACGTATGGTGACAAATACAAAAGAAATGAAGAAAAAAATATATTATATTATCAATAACTTGGTATTATTATTGATAATATAACAAGATAAGTATGGTTCTCTATTGGCTAAATACCAAAAATAATAATGTTGTATTATTGTTGTTAACTTAAATTGACTTTACTTTATGCAACCTAAATTAATACCTTTTTGGCCTACCAAAACAACCCCATAATTTTTTTTTTGTTCCTAATTAATTTCTCATATAGTACAAGTGATGAGATAGATTATTTTTTTTAAAGCTAAGTATGTGTCTTTTGACTTATGGAATCTCAATTATCATAAGTTATATAGGGCTAAAAGATATAGTTTTTATTAATTTTGTGAAAGAAAATTGGAAAAAAAAAATATCTTAATATGAATCTACAAATAGTGTAGAAAAAGAGGGTTAGTAGAAAACCATTTTTTTAATTTAAAAAAGAAATCTTTTGATGTATTTTTGGATGTGGTAAACTAGATAGTGAGTTCAAAATAATTAATTTTCAACTTTAGGGGTTGTTTGGTTGGGAACAAGTTATTCTAGATTAATTATTCGGGAATAAGTTATTCCATCATGTATATGGATAATTTATTCCATCAATATGGTATAAATGATGGGATAAATAATCCTGGGACTACCTAATACCTCCAATCAAATTAAGGATAAAATAATATTATATTTTATCTCAGGATTATTATACCTTATATCTCACACCAAACGACCCTTTAGTATTTTAGTATTTTAGGTAAATTATTACACTCTAAACGTCTATGTAAAATGATTCAGACCAACAAGAAGTATTTTTTGTTGATCGTAGGCGAATTCAGGATATAAAATTACGATTCAAAATTTAATATTTTAAAATTAGTTGGTTAATTTAAACACGTTAAACAAATTTCTCTAGATAATTATACAAAATCCAGACAAAGTTATTGAATTTTGCAAAATCTTAGTGTAGTTATTAGTAAGTCTTATATTCTTAACCACTTAATGTTCATATTATAAAGTATATTATGACTATTATTTCAAGTTATATATATAACTAAATTATGGTACTATGATCCACCTAGACAAAGAATTAATGAAAAAGACATTAGGGAATTTAAGGGAAATTAATTTATATAACTATTATAAGGTATTATATGACCTAGGAACAAAAAAAAGAAATTTATATGACCTCTCTAATTACAATAGGGTTGACAAATATGTCCTAATATATGGACTCTTGATACATATAAAATTTTAAAATAATTTAATTTTCTATACAATCTATAACCAAATATTCTTTGAAGGAGACCTTTAATGACTTTTGTTTTTCTTCAACAATAATTAATCTTCACACATAAATTAATACAAGGGTTGTTATCACCTCATGCACTTTTTGTAGGATAATACTATAATAATAGAATTTGACAAATATAAAAGATAGTTTTGCATATTCTAATCGGTAAAGTTGTTGTCACGTGATCTGAAGGTCATCGGTTCAAGTCATGGAAACAGTCTTCGACAACAGAAATGCAAGTTCAGGTCGCTTATACTAAACCCTAGCTAGTGGTTCGATCCTTTTTCGGACTCTGCACATAGCGAAAAATAGCTTTGCATATTCTAATCGGTAAAGTTGTTGCCACGTGATCTGAAGGTCATCGGTTCAAGCCATGAACACAGTCTCCGACGATAGAAATGCAAGTTCAGGATACTTATACTAAACCCTAGTGGTTCGATCCTTTTTCGGACTCTGCACATAACGAAAAAATAGCTCTGCATATTCTAATCGGTAAAGTTATTGTCGCGTGATCTGAAGGTCATCGGTTCAAGCCATCAAAACAGTCTTTGACGACAGAAATGCAAGTTCTGGCCGCTTATACGAAACTCTTATGGTTCGATCCTTTTCCGGACTCTGCACATAGCGAAAATTTTAATGTATCAAACACATTGTTTTTCTTTTTAGCTCAACATAATTTGAGAATTCCTAATCCCTAAATTTTTTAAACTTATATGTACCATTGTCAACCCCTCATTTTAACAAACCCATAATGAATTAGTATATCACAAAATGTGGCATCCAAGAAAATTGACTTGGCCTTATCTCTTTGATGACTTTATAATTAAGTTACCATGCACTTGCATTCTTTTTTTTTTTTTTCAACTATTTAGTATTTGAAATTTACTGACTTAATTAATTTAAATTTGAGTCTTGTATAACACATTTAAGGAAAACATAAATGTTACGATTTTTTCCTTTAAATGAATTGATCTTTAATTTTTACTCTTTAACAATTAAAATTCTCCGGTGAGACATAAGTTCTTTAGAAACTGAAGAGATATTTGTTAACTTGTTGAATATTATGATATAAAAATATAAATTTATGTCTTGCGAAGAAGTTATTTCTAAGTAAATGACCCTTTAACTAGTTTCCCAACTCCATTAGTTTTTTTTTTTTCCACTGTTTTACTCTAAATATTATTTTTTTTACTTGACATTTGGCAAGTCAAAATGGTACTTACAAAGAATTTGACTTTTTATCGAAAAAGTACAATGCCGTGTATTAGGTACAAAATTAATATATTTAATTTGTAGTTTAATTTATACTTTCTAGAAAGATCATAAATAGCATTTGATGATGATGTAAGGGAATTTGACCTTTGTTTTTAACTATTTACTACTATATTTTTTTTTGTTTAACTAACTAAAGGTCCCATGCAAAATATCAAGAAACTACAATGCAAAATATCAAGAAACTACATATAATAATAATAATAATAATAATAATAATAATAATAATAATAATATACACACCACCGTTGTGGAGAGGATGAGGTTGCTCATTTCTTAATCAGAGATCTCAGATTTGAGAGCACTACCCCTGAATGAATCCTATTCGACGCGAATTCGAATTGGTCGGGCTTCAATGTGGGTATCGGACACCGGATGAGAAACCAAAAAAATAAAATAATGATATACACAGTCATATGTGAAACCTGAAAAAAATAATACTCCGTTCGTTTTAAAAAGAATGACCTATTTTGATTTTGTATGGAATTTAATAAAAAAATAAAAAAAAACTATTGAAATTTGTGATCTTAAATTAAAGTTATGAAAAATATACCAAATGTAATCTTCTGATTTTAAATATGCCACATAAACAGTTGAAATTTAAATTGTTGTCAACAAAAGAAAGGATCATTCTTTTCGAAATGAAAGTAGATCATTTTGTTTTTAAACGAAGAGAGTGTGTATGTGCACTATGACTATATTTCAGAGATAGACGAAAATGATTTATTTAAACTCTCGATCGATTTAAGGAAAATAAATAAATTCAAAGTAATTGGGGAAAAAAATAACAAAAGTGGAAAATCATTGATAAAATTATAAAAAAAAAACATGAACAAAATATCAGGAAACTATGGCAACATTAACATACACATACACAGTGTAATCTCACACGTGAAATTTGAAAAGGATACTAAGTACGCAAACCTTATTACTATCTCAAGGAAGTAGAAAGAGTGTTTCGAATAAATCCTCAGTTCAAGAAAAAACATTTCATAGAAGATCGGGAAAAAAAAATAACGAACGTGAAAAAATCACGAAAACATGATAAACAAAGGGAAAAAAGTCTGAAATATACCTAAATTTTGGCAAAATTTGTTGTAACACGTCTCAATTTTGCGGGGATCCTAGGACCTCCTAGACCATTTGTTACCGTATTTCTGTGGCATATATTTGCTTAGCTGGACCACTTCAGACCCTCACGCGCTCAGCGTGTGTGTATTCACATAGTGGTCCAGCTGACAAATATATGCCACACATATACAGTAAAAAATTATCTTGGGGGGTCAGAAAATCCCCGTAAAATTGAGACATATTACAACAAATTTCGCCAAAATTTAGATATATTTCGAACGATTAAAATGTCAAGAAATAAGTCAAATAAAATTTTATAGGAAAAAGGGGAAAGAAAAAGAGAATTAAGTCAACTAGGTGTTTATACAAACACTAACTTGTCTAATTAGGTTGGTTTGGTAGATTGAGACAAGAATATATTAATTTTTTTTGTGTATATTTTTTTAATAAAATATCATAAAGCTAGTACAAATTAAGTGTTGTTAAAAACTTTATGTTTAGTTTCATGCATCTATTTTTAGGTTAGATAAAGGGATTATATATCCTTAAACAGCTAAACAATAGGAGAAAGAAAAAAAAAAAGATAGTATAAAAGAATATATTATAAGTGTCCGATTTTAGTAAGAGCGCAACATGTGATATGTGAATTAGATGTGTGTTACTGAGTTCGGATGTATCGTATCCGAAAGTTTGGTATTTGGATGAAGAACAATAGAGGCAAAATCATTATTCATCGAGTTTCAAATCATGTGATACTAAAGAAGAGAGATTTTCGGTAAGTCAAAAGTCAAAGATCAAAGGTATAACAAAGGTATAATATACGAAAGAGATTCGCTTCAATGCGTTTTTATATGGCTCCCTAAGGCCTAAGTTATCATAGCATCGGGTGTGTATCTGATCCTTCAGATTTATCACGCGACAAATACAAAGCATGATATACAAAAGAGATTCACTTCAATACAACATCGTAAATTTGATGTTATATAAAATCATAATAAAGAAAAAATAATTTTATTCGATACTAAATATTTATAAAAGAACAAATAAAGCAATTAAAACTTAGTAAGAATTGAACAGAAACAAATCTGGGTCGAGCTGAATCTCGACTTGTTCGTTATCTTGACCCGTTTTAATCCATCCAAATTTGATCCAACCCGCCCAAGAAATATTGTATGGCCCCATAAATTATCGCAGCATCGGGTGCATGTCAGATCCTTCAGATTTACGGCGCTACAAATACGAAGCATGATATACAAAAGATATTCACTTCAATGCACCAACATAGTAAAATATAATTATATAACCATAACATATAACATGTTAATTTTACTGATGGAAAGTATATGAAAATTTGTGTAATACAACTAAATTTTGTGCTTCCTTCACTGGAAAGTGGTTAATTTACCAGATGTTAATGTCATACAGATATTTGTCATTGATCTATTTACACTGGCTTTTTACCAGTTCCAACAGATATCTGTAACACGAAAAATCGGCACCTGAACGAACTGCAATAGCAGCAGCAGCAGCATAGCGTTAACATATACCGACCTTCAGAAAGTTGAAACGCCTGCCAAACCCGATGACTTCCTGGTTGACGAAGATGCATAAAATTCGATCACAGTAACGTCCAGTTACGGTGACTTCATAATATTAATAGGCATATGAAGTCGATGGACGAGAAAACATATATATAAGAATGTTTATTATAGTTGGCGCCATGCATGCATCTTGGGAGGGGAATGATATAACAACTTGGGAAGTGAAACATGGGCTACCATTTATTTTTCATCATTATCGGTCAACATGTAAACGGCTGTCTTGGGAGGAGCGAGTATGGTTAACTCCTGAAACAGCGTCATTTGACATTCATTGCCGCTGCCATAGTTCTCAGTCTCTGAGAGATTTCGGAGAATGATGGTCTATCTGCAGGATCAGGGCCCCAACAACTTTCCATCAGCGCTTTCCACTCGGGATCACACCATGTTGGAATTTGAGGACGCAGCGTATTGTTAACAATTCCTCCTATATATATCATAAAAAAACATGAGTAATCATCCGGCCTCAAGTAGTATGAACGATTTACACGCGTTCAGATTGATTGAGCTGATTCTTTTACGTAACTGATACAACCAATATATAGTAGGTCAACCCATGTGATTTAAAAAAATGGGCTCACCCCAAAATTAGCTTATGAGGGGAGGAACCAAAGATCATATAACGACTATCCAGCTGCCTTTTGGGACAGTAGCGTAACATTATGATAGTGTCGTCTTGCCTTCCTTCCTTGTAGTCGTAGTATTAGTTTCTTATCCTTCTATTTCTGTTAATATCTACTATATATAGTAATTCAATTACCGCACTATTTTGTTGTAGTTATTGCTCCTTTTTGTCAAAATCATTTATCATGCTCTCCTTAGTATCTGCTTTGATATGCTTTACCTTGAGCCGAGGGTCTATCTGAAACAGTCTCTCTACCTCCCAAGGTAGGGGTAAGATTTGCGTACACTCTAGCCTCCCCAGACCCCACTTATGGGATTACACTGGGTATGTTGGTGGTGGTGGTGGTGATTCCATGTGGTACCTTGACGGCGATGTTGGCTTATATTAGACGTCTGAGCAGGTGAGTACTCCCATTTGGCGGGCGAACTAGACTGCAACTGCAACGAAGAAGTTGCACCAGACCAACCTTTCTCAGCTAGTGGCAATAGGCATTTGAGTTATTTATTATTTAATGGTACTTGAGTTAATTATATTGCAGTCTGCTCATGCATGACCACATAAACGCGAGAAAGTTTTTTTTTTTTTTTGATAATTGTGGTGTCTGGGCCAGCTTGAGCGCACCTCGACTAATTCCACGAGATACCTGTCACCTCTCACCAGCAACAAGAAGAAGTACCAGGACGCTAGGATAGATGGAAAGACATCACCTAGTGTTTTTGGTCTCCGCTAAGATTCAGACCTGAGACCTCATGGTTCTGACCCACTTCATAGACCACTAGGCCACACCCTTGGGTGCAAACATGAATTAAGTTTTTAACGATTAATGTTGCAATATTAATATGTTGGGCCAGTAAAAATCTAGCCAACATGTTAAAACTCACCCATAACATTAGTCATTTTCTCCATCTCGCAGATTTAGAAAGTAATGCTAACCATCTTTTACTGAAAGAAGCAAATAGAAATAGAAACTAAGCAAGCAGCCACAAAACGTGCAAGTAGGATTCAGGCATCAATCAATCAAGCAGCTTGAGCATACTCATAAAACCTAAGTTGCTCGGACTCTCCAAAAATGTTGCCTCACCCGTGTCGGATCCTTCAAAATACACTAGTTTTGGAGGATCCGACACGCACCCATAGACATATTTGAAGAGTCCGAGTAACTTAGCATAAAACAACCTGCTATACTTCTGAACTGTTTAATTCTCGCTTATACTTCCATACTGGTAGTCGTAGTATTACTCAGGGAGTTTCTTGTTATTCCATTTTTGTTACTATTTAATGTTTCTTGCACTTCGATTATCATATCTTTTTGTTGCAACTGTTCCTGTTTTAGTATGCTTTGTCTTGGCTTTCTTTACTCTTGCTGTTTTCAATTTTCGAACTGCTTTGTAATGCTTTTACTTGAGAGCCAAGGGTCTACAGGAAACAGTCATCTCTACCTCCCAAGGTAGGGATAAGGTTTGCCGTTTGCATACACACTACCCTCCCCAGACCCTATTTGTGGGATTAACGGAGCATGTTGTTGTTGTCTAATTCTTTGTTAGTTTCTTTATGGTGGTTCTCCGAAAGTGTGTGTTTTACGGGAAATCTCAAGCTGATACAAGCAAGTAGAGGAGATTGATTTTTCTGGCAAACAAAGTGAAAGAAAACATGTACTACGAATGGGCACGTACCTATTATTGAAGCACAATGCATATCTGAATATGGTTCATCACCGGTGAGCAACTCCCACATAACAATTCCAAAAGAATATACATCAATCTGCATGGAAGAAAAATATAAACATCAGTTCATAAAAGAGCGCATGCGAAAAGATAAGTTCCACTTCTAAAGAGAAGACATTACCTTCTCCGTCACCTTAGTTTTTCCACTTAGGAGCTCTGGTGCCATCCAGGGTAAAGTGCCACGAACACCTCCTGAGACTAAGGTGTGTTGTTTCACCTTTGATAGACCAAGATCACCAATCTAAAGGTAAGGCAATATAGCGTCAGTCGCTACAGATACCCAATATAGTATGAGAGCTACAGCTTTTCTGAACTCACATCTAAATACCTTTTTAGCTTCAGATGATACTGAAATATCTAAACAACCAGGCTGTGGCGCTCGAGAATATTGCCTATCAAATAAAAGTATGTATCCAAGAAACATGAGCATTCATCATACCTTGCAGACGGGTCGATGTGGATCCCGCATATTTACCAACAGATTTTCACATTTTAGATCAAAGTGAACAATGTTTTTCCCATGTAGATACTCCATACCAAAAGCAGTATCCATGGCAATAATAAGCCTTTTACGACGATCAATAGTCCTGTTCAATATATATTTTATCAAAGATTTGTTTGGGATTTGGACAAAATATCGAAATACTGATAATGTTCTTTAAAATAACAGAACTAGGAAAACAGTGAAATCCAACTCAGACAGATACGTTCTAGATATCTGAAAAGCAAAATGTACCTGTCCTTTTTCTGTAAAAACTGTTTCAATGATCCATTGACCATGAATTCTGTAACAGTTGCTAAAGATCCATCTGGGCCATCACGAACTACACCGTAAAAAGAAACAACATTTGGATGGTGCAGTGAACTCAATGTTAGAGCTTCCCTCCAGAAATCTGCAATCTAATGAACAGAGGAGGGCATTAAGATCATCTCCAAAATAAAGACAAATTCTGGAGAATAAAGACAATGAAACGAGGTGCTATAAGCAAGGTGTGGCTTCAAATTAATTTTCACCACTAGAACTCAGGTTATAAGTAGAAGTGGCAATACAAATGTTTGAGCAACACTTGGACAATGTCATTTGTGTCCCCCTCTTTTCAAATTCATCCTCTTACTTTCTTCCTAATTTGGATAGGAAATGTCTATAGTAGTGTTTCAAAACTTCTAATTAGAAGGTGTACAGATGAAAACTGGCTTACTGACGATATCTACCTAGTACTAGGATACACTAAGAACAGCGAGAAAGTAAGATGAGTGCAAAGGCATCTGCCACGAAAGCCCTACTTTCCGGTTAACAATTACTAAAACGGCTTATTCTTCCTCATCTTTATTTAGGATAAAGATGGATCTTTATGTTTTTTGTAAACATCCAAAATAAATATAATATGAAAGAGCGATCTAAAATATTACGACTACTTGGTAGCTTCTGAGAATCCTACAGCCCTTTCCGGCTGTGCCACCCGGAAACAAGTGCAATATCGAGTGCAACAACTGTATTCCACACATGTAATATCATGAACAGGCAAGTTAAGCATGATTGTTCGTTAGCCTTGGTACAATGTAACCATATCATGATGGTTGAGATTCTTTAATTTTTACGAAGACCACTTTCTATGTGTTAATAAAACTCGCAGACAGAAAATCTCCAATAAGAGAGATCTTGTGTTAGATTTCATAGTAACAATTGCATGATCTGAAGGCAGAAGAGGAAACAATATCAGAAACAAGAGGAAATTCCTTGTAAGGTCCTACAACTGTAGCAAAAGGACATACTTTTGCCTTCCGAATGAGAGGTGCTGACGAATGCACTGGATATTAAAATTCATTATGGTTACATCTAGAATCTCCTTAGAGATATTTATCAAGCAGATATTTAATTGAAAAGTTCCATCAAGTTGATCTGACTTTAAGAATTGGATATTGAAAAGGTATCACACTGAAAATTTTCTTCACAAACCAAACAGAGAGATGCGCCGGTACCTTACAGACCAAGAGTTTTGAGAGAAAAAATGTGTATATTAACGACATACCAGACGTTCCCTATCAGATGGCCTACCAGCAAAGCAGCTGGCTTTGATTCTCTTTATAGCAACATCTGACCCCTTCCACTTTCCATGAAAAACTGATCCATAAGTTCCAGAACCCAACTCCCGGATCTCCTCGAGATCTTCATTCTTTATTGTCTGTATCAAAGCAACATGCATATAGTTTTATTCTAATAACAAGTATGAAACAAACAAAATATTCATTAAAAATAAACAGAACATAAAACAAATAAATGCAGAAGGTTTTCCCAACAAGCTCCTCAGAAAAATCTAAGAAGAAGAAAGAAAAGAAGCAACTAACACGACACATGATTTATCTAGAAAACGTTTTCCTCATAATCCGCATAGAAGAATCACAGTTGGAATGTGAATTAAAGTGTTCTAGACCAGTGGGGGAAGGGGAGACAAAACGAAGTGATTTTAAGAACCTGCAATCCCTTCTCGATAGCTTCTTCCTCGGCCTTTGTTGGCTCAATCTTGGAATTATTAACATTGTCATTGTCTGAATCAAATTCCACGCCCCCTTGGCCATCCTGTAAATCAACAGATTGTATTACATATAGAATAACACCTTTTTAAAACATAAATGATGCAAACTAATAATACTCACAGCTAACTCTGCATCATTCTCGTTCGCCACTTTAATAGAGTCATGCTCATGAGCAGAATCAGTGTTTTCTTGGACATCAACTTTTACATCCTTAACACTTTGTAATGCTACCTTTTCTGCAGGAGGAATCTCATTAGATAAGGATGTCAGTTGATCCTTTTGCGGCTTCTCGTTCTTATGAGTTACACAAACATCAATAGTCCCAGTATCTGCAGGAACACCTTCTTTTACAGCATTTTCCAGGGAAATGGACACAGGAGATACAAGGTTGAGTCGAACTTTGTCCACTAATGCTTCGGTCGGACTGCCGTTGCCTATATTAGAGCCTTCCACCAAGCCTGAAGAACATAGCTGTTCCCCTTCCTGGTGAAAAGGACTCTCCTTCTCGCATCTATCAGCAGTTGATCTTGTTCCAGACCTACCCAATGAAGCTGGCCTGTCACCAAAGAACGGTCCTGAATCAGATTTCAACACCGGATCCTCCAGAGTTGCAAAAGTCTGCATGCCACCTGGGGCCTGAATAGCTTCTGCAGTATGCATGGACTGATTTCCCTGGTTGTGAGCATTTGAGATCGAGTTCTGGGATGGCGCAAGAGAATATTCGGTCATGGAAAAACCATCAAAGCCCATCTTTTTCTGTGAAGAATCAAGCCAAGAATTTTGGTTCTCCATCCCAGATTGCAACCTAGGACTATTTTCCACTATACCCCTGACAAACCCAGGACCAGCAGAACCATTGACCAGCTGTGGTGGATTAGCAACCTCGTAAGAAAGACCTCCATGACTTGGGCTTTGAACATTCCTCCACAAAGGATGACCAGGCATATTTGCTTGAGGAACCTGGTATGATGTATCTGGTCCGTAAGCATAAGGTGGATTTCCATAGCGAACTGCACGATCTTCCATAGAGGGAAGATGAATCTGAGATCGCGTGCCTACCACCTGATCGTGATATACTTGACTACCAAGATCCCGTCCAGTTCGAATGCGGCGAAGGTCATCATAATTAAGACCTTGTCCCAGGACCTGATGGCCATCAATCAAATTGCTGCCAGCTCCAGACGCAAGGATTTGAGGCTCCTCAACTCGAGTATTTGTTTGATGCTGCAAGCTCCATCCTCTTTCATGACTATGAGTCTCACTCTGACGGCAGCGTGGATCATTTTGTTCCACAGGGTAATATGAGTGGTGCAAACTGGCATCTGCAGGCACTGGGAATATCTCTCTTCTCGGTGGGCACTCCGCACAAGGGTTTGCAGCCTGGTGGAATCCATTTCCCAAATCAAATAGGGAATGTTCTCCAGGCTTCCAAGAGGAATCAGGATGAGGCTGATTGCGCTGGAAAGTCATTCGGCAATGCTCACATATACTGTTTCCCTCAAATGCATTAGCGCCCTGAAGGATGTTTCCTGGGAAGCCAGCCTTGTCTAATATAGGTGTATTCGGTAATAGTAGTATGTTATCTGTATATTGAGGCTGGTGATCGTATACAGTTGGATGATTAACCGGAAGACGACCGTACTCTTCATGCATTCTATCAAAATTTCTCTCTTGGAACTCAGGGTATGGTGAATAGTACCGTGACGAAGAAGGAGAATTTGGAAACTCTGACAATGGACGTGGATCGAGGTGTCCTGGCTGTCTAGGAGAATAGTATGCTGGACTCCATGGGGCCTCCATTTCATTATACCTCTGATTAACTGATTGATGGGGCTGAGCTATACCCAAATGCGGTATTGTAAGGTGACGCAAGTTCATCTGAGGTATAGGCACTTCGTTACTCCTCAAACTATGGAGACTACCATCAAGCGTCATCTGACTAAAGCACTGTTCTGCAACGTGGAGATCATCTAATGGACCCGTAACCTGAAATTCATTATGTTGTCCCGTTCTGTATTCTGGGGATTCATTAAGGCTATTCAAAGCATCCACGTACCTTCTCTCATTATCCCTCTCATCCCCATCACAAAAAAGCAAGGATCCATCTTGATCAGCATGCGAAAACAGGAAGATCCTAAGCCTAGTAAATCCATCACCAGAACCCAACTTATCATATTCCTCCATCATATTTACCACATCATCGTCATTCACTACTGAGACAAGAGCATCAAGATCCTCATCAGGCTGCTGATACTTCAATACCGTTGCGCCCTCAAATATCTCCCTCATTTTGGCCATGAGTTCCTCATAAGAAATATCACGCGGAACACACACTATCCTTGTCTCACCACCCACATGCCGAAGCTTGCCATCCTGTGGCCTGGGCAATATACTTCCAGAGAAACTACACAAGAACTTAACACGTGGAGTGTCATCGTTAGAACTAGAAACCGAGCCAGGGTTGGTCATTGTCGGGCTATCCATAGAGTGTTGCAAATCTTGCTACTCTCTCACCTAGCAGTCAGAATCTGAACGTTCTGCGTTAGTATCACAGCTCATAATACTCCAAAAATAACACCTCAAAACTCCCAAATTCAGCAACTTGAACATTCAAGAACGTTGACAACGGTCTCCACCAAGAATCATCAATGGCCTAGAAATATTCACCAAATACTTTAAATTCAAGAATCTTAATGTTCAAAAACACAACTAAAGTATCTCGATTTTTTGCATTCATATCTGAACTATCAGTTGCGCGAGTGTGCGAGTTTCCTATCTGAACTATTACCAAATGTTTATCGAAACACACCTCAACCATCCATTGTTCCCTTTTCCTATCTAAAATATCACCATCGTTCAAGTAGGAAAAGAGCACATTTGGTGATGAGTTCAGATAGTAAACTCGTACCTCATACACCTGATAGTTCAGATATGAAAAGCAAAAAACCGATATAGTTTACGTGTGTTTTTAACCCTTCACTCATAAAATAACAGTAACATAATTCAACAGCTAAAATCACACCAATTTTCAGCTCAAGTTAATCCAACAACATATCAAATACTAAGCCAACAAATCAAAAATCTACAAACCCTATTCACCAATACATCAAAAATTACCACAACCCAAAAAAAATGTCACAAAATACTCCCTACATAACTCAAAAAATTCATTCTCAAAACCCATAAAAATCCAATCTTTCAGCTCAAACAAACCAAGAAAGCTCCATATATTTGAACAAACAATTCAATATCCTCACACCCAATTAACTAAATAATTCAAATAACCCAAAATTAAGTAAAATTACCTTATAAACAAAATGCCCTTCTTGAATTCTGATTTCAACCAAAGCCTCCACCTTTCCAAGAATTTCCCAATTCTTGAAAACCAAAAAAAAAACCACCAAGATTCAAGCTTTCTTGTATTAAATCTCCTAAAAAAAACCTCTAAAAATCAAATCTTTAAAATCTCTAAATACCCAAATTCCAAAAAAATAAATAAAAAATTAACAAATAAAAAAAGAAAACTAGTTATTTGTCACCATAAAAAGTTGCGTCAAATTAAAAAAAAAAAGGCTTTGTGTGTGAAATTTAATTAGAGGAATATGAGAGAAGATGAAGGTGCCATGGCTGAGATGATTGGTGGGGGTGGGGTAGGCGTGGGGGTGGGGTGTTTGTATGGGGGTGGGGTGATGCCAGGTAGAGGGGACACTTGGCAATATATGGTTAAATGGAATCAAGGCATCAAATTTATGTGATGAAATATTCTTTGGGATATCTCATATTATTGTAATTTGTATGTGATGAGGAATAAACATACACCAACCATAGTTGTACTCATCATAGGTCTCGAATTCGAGCTCTGAACGTAAAAAAAATTTTATCGATGATCATATTTTTTAGTATCTTGAATGATTTTATGAGTGAGTAATTAGATTAGTCAAAGTTTCTATGTAAGTACTGTATGAGATAAGGAATAAACATGGCCAACTATGGTTATGGCGACGGAGACGAGAAGTGTCGGATTCGAGCTTTGAACGTGAAATTTTATATCTTAAATGGTCTTACGGGTGAATAATTAGATTAGTCGAAGTTTTGATGTGAGTACTGTATGAGATGAGGGATAAATATGACCAGCTATGATTATGGCGGCGAGTAATTTCGGGTTCGAGCTTTGAACGGGAAATTTTTCTTATCGATGACTAATTTTTATATCGTAAATGGTCTTACGGATGAATATTAGATTAGTCGAAGCTTCGATGTGAGTATTGTATGAGATGAGGAATAAATATGACCGACTATGATTATGGAGGCGAGAAGTTTTGGATTTGAGCTTTTGAACGTGCACTTTTTCTTATTGATGACTGCTTTTTTGTACCTTAAATGGTTTTATGGGTGAATAATTAGATTAGACGAAGCTTCGATGTAAATATTGTATGAGATGAGGAATAAATATGACCGACTATGATTATGGTGGCGAGAAGTTTTGGATTTGAGCTATTGAACATGCACTCTTTCTTATCGATGACTGCTTTTTTATAGCTTAAATGGTCGTACGGGTGAATAATTAGATTAATCGAAGCTTTGATGTAATTAATGTATGAGATGAGGATAAACATGATTAACTACGGTAAAGGCGGCGAGAAGTTTCGGATTCGAGCTTTTGAACATGCACTTTTCTTTCCGGTGACTGTTTTTTATATCTTAAATGGTCGTATGGATGAATAATTAAATTAGTCGAAGCTTCGATGTGAATACTGTATGAGATAAGGAATAAACATTACCAGCTATGGTTATGGCAACGAGAATTTCGGGATTCGAGCTTTGAACGTGAATTTTTTTCTAATTAAGGACCATTCTTTTTTTTATATACTTTAAATGGTCTTATAGGTGAATGATTAGAGTAGTCGAAGCTTCGAGATGTGAATACTGTATGAGATGAGGATAAACATAACCAACTACGATAATGACGGTGAGAAGTTTCTGATTCGAGCTTTGAACGTGAAATCTTTTCTTATTAAGGACCAACTTTTTTTTTTTTTTACTTTAAATGGTCTTACGAGTGAACGATTAGATAGCCAGAGCTTCGATATGAATACTGTATGAGACGAGGAATAAACATGACCAGCTATGGTTATGGCGGCAAGAAGTTTCAAATTTGAGCTTTTGAACGAAATTTTTTTCTTATCGGTCACTACTTTTTATATCTTAAATGATTTTACGGGTGAATGATTAGATTAGTCGAAGCTTCGATGTGAATACTATATGAGATGAGGATAAATATGACTAACTACGGTAATGGCGGCGAGAAGTTTCGGATTCGAGCTTTGAACGTGAAATTTTTCTTACCGATGACCTTTTTTATATCTCAAATGTTCGTACAAGTGAATAATTAGATTAGTCGAAGCTTCTATGTGAATACTGTGTGAGATAAGGAATAAACATTACCAGCTATGGTTATGGCGGCGAGAATTTCGGATTCGAGTTTTGAACGTGAATTTTTTTCTTATTAAGGACCATCTTCTTCTTTTTTTAACTTTAAATGATCTTATAGGTGAATGATTAGATTAATCGAAGCTTCGATGTGAATACTGTATGAGATGACGAATAAACATGATCAACTATGGCTATGGCGGCAAGAATTTCGGGATTCGATCTTTGAACGTGAAATTTTTTCTTATTAAGGACCAACAATTTTTTTCTTACTTTAAATGGTCTTATGGGCGAATGATTAGATTAGTCGGAGCTTCGATGTGAATACTGCATGAGATGACGTACATGATCAACTATAGTTATGGCGGTAAAAATTTCGAGATTCGAGCTTTGAACGTGAAACTTTTTTCTATTACGGACCACCTTTTTTTTACTTTAAACGGTCTTATAGGTGAATGACTAGATTAATCGAGACTTTAATATAACTATCGAATATGAAATGAATGTTAAACAAGAAACTGAGACTCCAGTATAAATACTGAATATCAAATGAATATCTGGCTCGAGCTTTTAGCATAAATTTTTTCCTTATTGAGAATACCTTTTTTCTTTAATGGTCTTATTAAGAGAATAACTAAATTAGTTAAGGTTTTAATATGAATATCAAACGTAGACGAATGTTAAATAAGAAATCGAGACTTCAATGTGAATATTGAATACAAAGTAAAAATAAATGCATAAAATGAAAACTACAAATTCACGTAAACTTACTAGTTTTATTTATATTTTTCATATGTATTAAATATATATATATATATAAAAAAAAAAAAATTAAAAATCTGATTATTAAATTATACAATATACTATTAAATAAAAAATTTTAACCTTTAAAATCTTAGATCCGTATCTGAATGCAAACTAAAGTAAAGGAATAAACTTATGTAGGCACCATGGATGGTCCAAATTAAATTTGATGAATATTTTTTACTTTTTTGTTGGAGAATATTTTTTTTTTAAGAAAGTACAATCAAGAGTTGTTTCCAATCGAGATTTTTTTTATTTTATTTTTTTTTGAAAAAGCAAAAAGTGCTCCAAAAAAAACATTTAGCTTTCTTCTTTTTAGAGATATTTGCACTTTTAAATTACTCCTTTCAATATTAATAAAATTTAAATTTTGATCCTTATAATTTTTAATTTGGTTATGCATATATTATGATGCATATGATAAAAAACTGATTGATAAAGACAGGTCAAGCAAGATTGTCAGGCTTTTTTAATCGATAAGTTTCTAAAAATAGGTTACGTATGATATCTTAGGCGAACCTCACGTTGAACTGAGAGAAGAATGTGAAAAGCTCACATTTTACGTGTGCTTTTGAGTGACGATGTGATATTATTTAAAAGATAAATTTGTACAAACCTAGACATAAATTCAATAATAATGAAATTTTTTATGTATAATATTATGTAAGTGCCAAATGCCATACTTCAACTTTTATGTGATATGTTTGTCAAAAGTGGTGCAATTTGATGCATAATTTTGATACTTTATGATGTGTATTTTGTGCTTTTGTGCCTAGCATATTAGAATTATATGATTCCTCTTGTTGGTCATGAATCATAATTTATTTATTTTTTAATATAAGTATGGTGTTCGGACAGTTTGCACGTACCTCAATAGATATCAGATAATTTTATTTATCGAGACTAAATCGAACATATGAGAAGAAAGAGTCATATGAACGCCTTAACACGTATTCGCGTGTATCTAAAGGGCTACTCTTCTAAAATGTATACGCGGCTATAAAATGTATCCTTGCCTTTTTAATGAAAAATTATGTAATATTGAAAACTTATGCATGGGAGGAGGCGTAAAAAAAAGGGCAGTCTGGTGCACTAAAGTTCTCGCTATGCGCAGGGTTCGGGGAAGGGCCCCACCACAAGGGTGTGTTATACGCAGTCTTACCTTGCATTTCTGCCAGAGGCTGTTTCCGAGGCTTGAACCTGTGACCTCGAGGTCATATGACAGCAACTTTACCGGTTACTTCAAGGCTCTCCCCTACAGGGACAACTCTGACACTATCGACAATTAATAAATCCTGAATCATCCTTCTAACGCTTTACCTTTCATAGTAGAACTAAGGGGTCGTTTGGTTGAAAAATAAATAATTTCGAAATTAGCTATCTCGAAATTAATTATCCCACCCTCAAGGAGGAATAAGAAAAACATAAACTAAATCGTCAATTGGAAATTCAAGTTCTCTTTTTCTCATATCTGTATAGGACATTTGACGACTCTAGCTATTTTCAACTTTTCTCTAATCAGTTGAAGGAGGGCGCGACCTTTAGTAGCAGTCCCTTGGTTTCAGAACTACGTAGCCAGCGTAGGTTAGAGATATCAACCTGCCAATTGAGGGTTGATAAAGTGTTTACCTACCAGTTGAGCGTAACACATATCTCATTAGAGCACCTGATAGATGAGGGTGACTCATTAGTTACTCGGGACATTAGTTTAGTGGATCCACACAACCATTGTTAGTACCCGTGGCACGGTACTGACACCCTTCCAACTGGGGTTATAGGTTGGACCCCACTTAGCTCTACAATCTCGGGATGAGTTATCTCATGAATTTTGTCTCAACCAAATATGAGATAAACTCCTCTTCTAAATTAATCCCGTGATTAATTATTCTTATCCCTCCTACCAAACGACCCCTGGTTGGTATATTTTCAAATTAGTCAAACTAGAAGTAGATAATAGATGCTATTAGGAAAAAAATATTAAATGCAATCTTCTCTTTAACAAGCAAATCTGATTATGTAAATCTAGATAAGTCAAACTTAAAAATTACACTTGCAATATCAATAATCTATTATCTATATATGTATATCCATAACAAGCACAAAATCATCAAACCACAAAACAATTAATAAATTAGTCAAAAAAAAAAAATTATGGCTAAAAAGATTGAAATTATTCCATTAATGACAATTATGGTGATGCTAATTTTGATTTCTCATTCAAAATTAGTGTATTCTACATTGGATGAAAAATGTTTTAGGGAGTGTGTTAGAGCATGCAAAGATCAAAAACCTCAGTGTGATTTAGTTTGTGCAAAAGTATGTGAGGATCCTGGTCTAATTAATTATTCTAATCTTGGTTGTTCAACTAACAAATGTGCAAGTTTAATCCAAGGTAAATTCTTTTTTCTAATTTCTTGTAAGGTTTTTTCTACTTTGATTATATATTTTTCGAGTCGAGAGTCTATCAGAAACAAGTTTGTTGTCCCGTAACCATAGATATAAGGTCTGTCTGCATTATATCATTCCTAAACGCAGGGGCGGAAATATATAAGGTCTGACTGCGTTATATCATTCCTAAATGCAGGGGCAGAGCTATACTTGGGATAGGGGGTTCATCTGAAACTCCCTTCGATGAAAAATTATACTATATATACATGGTTGAAATTATTTTTTATGTATATATAGTAGATGTCGAACCCCCTTCAGTTAGTTCGTATGTTCACTTGTGAACCTCCTTGGTGAAAATCCTAGTTCCACCACTGCAAGGGCAGAGCTACGCTTGGGATAGAGGGTTCATTTAAACCCCCTGTGAAAGAAAATTATACTATAAATACATGGTTAAAATTATTTTTTATGTATATATATAGTAGATGTTGAACCTCCTTCGGTTAGTTCATATGTTAACTTATGAAACCCCCTAAGTCAAAATCCTGGCTCCGTCACTGTGGCCCGGCACCCAATAAATTCCACGCAAAATAGGTATAATTAATTAAGAAATGTATAAAAACTGATATAAGATGGAAAAAAATACTCATGAATGCTTTGGGTGCTTTGATTTTCTGGCGAAATCTTAAAGCTTTGGGTGTTGATATGTGTGTTTGAACCACCCGAATATCCACGACCCTTAAATTCTGAATTCACCACTGGTCTGTCTATGTTATACCGTCTCTAAACCCTACTTGCGTAATTACATTTGTTATGTTATTGTTATCGTAGGGTTTTGAGGGATTAGTTTTATGGCTTATTATAAATGTCATTTGAGTCATGTTGTTGTTATTGTAGGGTCTGATTAATCTGAATTTATGTTGAAAAAGTCCCATTTTGAAGGGAAAATATTTCTCACCAAAAATGAGTCGAGTCTGAGATCTCTAGTTAAAAGTGAAGGAATATTTAATATTTATCACTCGATCGAGCAGAAACATTTATAGGATAATATCATTTATTTAACTTGTAACTGGTCGTATGAGATCATTTCCGTACAATCCTATCTTTTTCTTTTTTATTTAATTTTTCATATTTACTACTAACATATTTATTTTATATATTTATTTGTTTTGTGCAGATGACAAACAATGGAAAGCTTGCATGAATGATTGTTACAACAATTATTGTAAAAAATTAGAGCTTAGTCTTTAAAACTTTGTTTTAGGAGTTTAATTTTATAAAATAAAAACTAATCTATGAAATAATTACCAGCATTTCAATTGTAAATGTTTTCTTGATTCTCTATTTAGCTTAATATTCACAATTTATTTATTTATTCTAAAAGAAATTAAGAGTAGTGGCATTTTCCAGTTGGAAAATATTATAAGTGGAGATTTTAATTAAATCGTGATTCTTTATAATGTTAAATCATTAAAAATAGAGAGAATATAAATAGCGAGAGCTTGATGTATTTCTACATGTATTCAAGTGCATAAAATAATTTATTCTAAAATCACACGGATACAATATTTGATTATAACTATATGTGTATGTATGTATTGTCAAATGTATATGTTTTGGGCCAATTGTATGTATGTACGTATGGACAATGACAACTAGAATTTTTAGATACACATATACATGTATAAGTGTATAAATTATAAAATTCCATAATCTCACTATAAAAAATAATTGTATTTGATATCTGAATTTAGACATTACTAGTGAAATAGGCCGCGCTTCGCGCGGTTGTAAAATATCTTAGTAAATATGTGAATTTTTTCAAATATTTATATATAAAAAATGAGTTAAGATTCAAAATACATTTCAATTCATAAAAAACTTGTTTATGATATGCCAAATTGATGTTCTCAAGTTTTTCCGATTTTCATATATCAATACTATTATCTAATGCACCGGGCTGTCCTTTTTTTTTTTTATTACTATTATCTAATGGTATAAACCTATTGGTATAACATTAACCACATCAAAAAAATATCTTTCTTTTAATTTTCTTGGTGAAATTGTTTTTACTTTTATATGGAAGAACAATTGTGATATTGTGCCTTATATAGTATTATTATTGTTATTGTTATTTTTATGATATATTTTTTAAAATTATTAGTTTAATCAATTAATACAAAGAACGAAGGAAAAAAATGAGGAAAAAATTAAAGATAAATATGAATGGAGAAATGAAAATCGAAAAAACTTGAGAACATCTATTAGATTCTTTTTTTTTTCTTTTGTCACGTTCACTTATTGTTTTCAATTTCATGAACAAATAAGATTTACACTTTCATGTAAAATTGATCTCCAATAATAGATAAATTCAACAATAACAACATATTGAAGGTGGTAGAATGGATCAGTATTTTACTTTTATTTTTGTGGGATAAAAATTTATTTTCGATAGACTCTCGGCTGGAAAGAAAAAAGAATTCAAAACGTGATTATAAGAAAATAAGATAAAAAAAAATATAGTTAAAGCAAATATAGCAAAGAATAATAGGTAAATTCAAGATAATAAATTTATCATTTTAGGAAACTAATCTATAGTATCTTTAAGTAATCTAATGGTATGAAAAATACTTCACCCAATTTTTTTTCTATAACTTAAATCTCTATGTTTATTAATCCGTGTTGCTTTAGCCTGTTTCACGAAAGAACTAAGAAGACAACAATCATATTTACGTTGTTTATAATAATAATACATATTGATACAGATTTAATAATTAATTGATCTATTTGATATTGAAGGGGTTACAGCTGTATATATAGAGAACTGAAGAATAACTAATTACAGAATAACCCAGATGTATTTAATAATTATATATGTAGTCTATTATCCCCCCGCAAGCTGATCAGCGGTAACGAGGGGCAGCTTGGAGCAGAGAGACTGAAAAGGCTGTAACGGAAGAGGCTTGGTGAGAATATCAGCAAGCTGGTCAGTAGATGGGACATAGTGCGTGGCCATCGCTCCTGCAAGTACCTCATCGCGAACAAAGTGACAGTCAGACCCAACATGCTTCATACGATCATGAAGGACTGGATTTTTGGTAACACAAATAGTGGACTGATTGTCACAATAAATCTGTGGTTTCGTCGGGGGAATGCCAAGTGCATCCGTAAGGTATCGTAACCACATGGCTTCAGCAACACCCGCAGCCATGGCACGATATTCTGCTTCTGTGGAGGAACGGGACACTCGCGTTTGCTTCTTGGTGCACCAGGAAATCAGATTCGGTCCCATCATAACAATATATCCAGTAGTGGACTTTCGATCATCTTTGTCGTTAGCCCAATCCGAATCAGAAAAAACAGATATATCAAACGAGCCCTTTTGAAATAAAATTCCACAGTGAAGAGTACCTTGAAGATAGCGCAGAATGCGTTTCAAGGCCTGAAAGTGTTGTTCTGTGGGAGCATGCATTGATTGGGAGACTCGATTGACTGCATATTGGATGTCCGGACGAGTAACAGCAAGATAATGAAGTCCACCGACGAGGCTCCGATATAGTGTAGGATCGGCAAAGGGAGTATTCGGCCCTGGGGATTGGCGGACTGCCATGGGAGTGACCGCGGGTTTGCAGTCTGTCATTCCAGCCCGATTTAGAAGCTCAAGGGTATATTTTGTCTGATGCATCAATATGGTTCCCGATTTGCGGATGAGTTCGAGGCCAAGAAAGAACTCCAGAGGACCGAGGTCCTTAAGTTTGAAGTCACGATGCATAGCTTCAGTAATTTCAGTGATGAGTGATGACGAGCTGCCTGTAATAACAATATCATCCACATAGATAAGAATGATGACTGTCCCTCGAGAACAGTGAAGGGTGAAGAGGCTGTTGTCATGATGGTAGGTGCGAAAACCAAGACCCTGCAGAAAAGTAGAGAGACGTGTGTACCAGGCACGAGGGGCCTGTTTCAGGCCATACAGTGATTTGCGAAGCTTGCAAACATAGTGAGGACGGTTGGGATTAACATATCCCGGTGGCTGAACCATATAGATTTCTTCCTCAAGATGACCATGAAGAAAGGCATTGCTGACGTCTAGCTGATGAAGCGGCCAATCATAGTGAAGAGCAAGAGACAAGACCAGACGAATAGTCTGTTGCTTAACAACAGGGCTGAAGGTCTCCTTATAATCCACACCATACTCCTGATGATACCCTTTTGCAACCAGACGTGCTTTATAGCGAGAAAGAGATCCATCTGAATTTCGTTTGATGCGAAACACCCATTTGCACCCAATAGACTTTCGGTTACTAGGTAGAGGTACCAAATCCCATGTACGTTGTTCATTCAGAGCCTGAAATTCCTCATCCATAGCTTGGCACCAGAAACTATTTTTGGAGGCTTGGTTGTAGGTAGTAGGCTCAGTTGTGGGATGTGCATCAAAGGGTATTTGAGTATGGTAGGCTTTGGGTTTGAAGGTACCGGCCTTGGCTCGGGTTGTCATAGGATGAGTGTTGAGTGGGGGGTGATTAGGAAGGGGTGGTGGAGTTGTATGATGCGTGGGCGGGGGTTGGGTGGGGCTGCCGTGGGAGCTGGGATGTGCAGCGGTGGATGGGGTGGCTGTATGTGTGTTAGGAGTATGATGTAGGGAAGTGGTGGTTTGTGTGGCAGTCGGCTGGGTGTTCGGGTGGGAGGTTTGGGGTTTCGGGTGGGTAGTGGTGTAGTGGGGTACCGGGTTAGGTGCCGAGTGAGCCGGAGCATGAGCGTGAGAAAAGGACGGAAATAATGGCACAACGCCAAGTGGATTGGGGGAGTATGGAGTAGAGGAAAGACTTGTGTAAGGAAATTGTTCCTCCACAAAACGAACATGACGGGAAACATATGTTTTCTGAGATACAGGATCGAAACATTTGTAACCTTTGATAGTGGGATGATAGCCTAGAAAGACACAAGGGGTGGACCGAGGTTGAAGTTTATGTTGAGTGTGCGGACGCAACCAGGGATAAACTAGACACCCAAACGGGCGGAGATGGATATAGTCGGGTGGATGATTGTAGAGACGGGCATATGGAGTGGAGTTGGAGAGAGTGTGAGTGGGCATGCGATTTATGAGGTAGTTGGCAGTAGCAAGGGCATCAACCCAAAAGGAAACAGGTAAGGTGGAATCATGGAGGAGCGCAACAACTGTTTCTATTAGGTGACGGTGTTTGCGCTCAGCAACGCCATTTTGTTCAGGGGTATATGGACATAAAGTGTGATGAAGAGCCCCTAGATTTTGAAGAAAAACACCAAATGCATTGTTGACAAATTCTTTGCCATTGTCACTTCGAAAAATTTTGATTTTGGCATTAAATTGATTTTGAACCATTCGGTCAAAGTTTACAAAAATAGTATAAGCTTCGGATTTAAATTTCAGAGGATAAAGCCAAGTGAATTTACTGTAATCATCAACAAAACAGATATAATAATGAAAACCTTGAACAGAAGGAACTGAGGTTGGACCCCAAACATCAGAATGAATTAATTGAAATGGCGCAGTGGCCTTGTGTTCAGACAGTGAAAAAGGTAAACGATAAGATTTAGACACTGAACAGGACTCGCAATGTAATTTTTCTGAAAAATTAAAACCTAAGGAAGATAAAATGGATTTGGTGATGGCGGATGATGGGTGCCCAAGCCGGCGATGCCAGGTTGACGAGAGAATGGCTTGACTCACAACAGACGGAGACCTGGATGGAAGAGTGTATAGCCCATGCTCACAGCGGCCCGTGTACCGCACCCGGTTCGTGGTATTGTCCACTATCTGGAAATTGGTGTCATTAAAAATGAGGGTGCAGTTATTTTCTTTAGTAAAGCGATAAACAGATAAAAGATTGGATGTGAGGGAAGGGACGTGGTGAAGGGTTGAGAGATGAAATTTACCATTTGGGGTATAGACATACCCAGAGCCGGTGTTTGTGATGGGAAGGGATTGACCATTGCCTACTGTAATAGTTTCTGAGCCATGATACGGATGAGGAGCTTGAAGTTGTGAATAATCCGACGTCACATGGGTGTTAGCACCTGTGTCTAGATACCAATCGCCAGATTGAGCGTTTGTGGACGCATGCATCGCCCTTGATCCTCCGGACTGGCTATTTACATTCTGCGAGTCATCATAACGATACCAGCAATTAGCCGCAGAATGGCCCCGTTTAGCACAAATTTGGCACGTCGGAAGATCTCGTGTGGGCATCCGCTGGTTTCCTCGTCCCTGTCCGCGGCCTGACTGGAAGCCGTCCCTCGGTGGAGGCCCGCCTCTGCCTTGCTGCCCGGTGTTTCGACGGTCACCGCCGCCGCTGCCTCGCCCTTGGTTACGGCGATCGTCACCGCGACCCCTGGCCGAGCCTCCGCTGCCAGCCGAGTAAAGAGTCGTGACGCCAGGGGTGGAACTGGCTTCTCCGAGCAGTAATTTGTGTTCCATGTCTAGATTCAATTCTTCTGCATTAAGCCATCCAGACAGTTGATTCAGAGTGATTTCGACAGGCGAGAGGCGAATATGCTGTTTGAGAGAGGAATAGCCAGCCGGAAGACCACGTATCACGGCATTCACCACGTCTCGTTCAGGAATAATCTCGTTCACAGCATCTAGGTCAGACAGAATAGAGGCCACATCATCAAGGTATTGAGTCATCGTCTTCGTTCCCTTCCGAAGAGTATGCAATTTGTCACGCAACTGAAAAATATGAGCCGTGGACACAGAGTTGTACCTTGTGGCTAGTGCGTCCCAAAGTGAAGCCGATGTGAGAAAACCCCAGGCGTGTTTGTGCACAGAGGGGCTAATAACTGCGAGAAGACAGGCTCGGATCTGAGTGTCTACGATCATCCACGGAAGGTAGTCGGGATTTGGGAGCTTGACGCCGTCCTTCTCGGCTGTCTCGGGCTGCGGCTTCTCCGCACCGTCAATCCATCCGAGCAGCAAGTTGGCTGCGAGGGCGGTGCGGACGTTAAGTGCCCAGGCCGGGTAGTTGTTGTCAGATAATTTTTCGGGGATGAGATTGTGGAGATTCCTGAGCAGTAATTTTACTCCAGACGGTAATTTTGACAGAGGATCAATAACCTTGTCCATGGCGCCGACCTATGGCGGAGGAGGGAGGCCGTGCGGCGTGGTGTAGACGGTGGCGGCGGCGCACACACGTCGGAAAAGAGGAGAGATTAGGGTTTGGGCGGAAGAAGAAACCCTAGCTTTGATACCATGATACAGATTTAATAATTAATTGATCTATTTGATATTGAAGGGGTTACAGCTGTATATATAGAGAACTGAAGAATAACTAATTACAGAATAACCCAGATGTATTTAATAATTATATATGTAGTCTATTACATATGATAAGTTGAGCCAATAAATTATTCAAAAATCGAGAGAAATCTTAACGACAGAAACATCTAGGAAAAAGTGAAGGCCCATTTGTTACCTAAACTTTGTATAAAAATGTAATCCTTTGTAGAACCAGAAACAAAAGATATTTGAATACAAATTTTAAAAACTACCGCAAAATTGATCACTAAAGAAGCCAAAGTACAACGTGCATTGAAAGTCTGCGAGATTGTATTTGATGATTCAATTGATAAACTTAGCGAGTCTGTTGAATCAGTGAAAGTGAATGGAGGCAAGACACTGCTTGCAGGGCCAAAAACTGATAAATCTGAGAACTTGGTTGAACTCGACGCTTACAGATCAGGAGACTTGCTTGGACGCACTGGAAGAAATGAATGCCACGTTCATGAACAGCGCCAAGCTTTTAATGAAGAATTCGACTGAGTTTACCAGCAACAATTTAGCTATCGTAGCCAACATTTTGAGAATTCTAGGTCAGTTCAACATTCCGATTCACCAGAAATTATTGAGCAATGAGGAGTTCCCCAGAAGGTTCGCAGTAGGTGACAACAGATTTACGCAGGAGGTTAATCCGAAACCTGATATGACAATGGCGAGTGATGGATCAGGGGATGTTAAGACTATTGGAGAGGCAGAGGAAAGCTAAGGATGCCCCAAAAAAAAAAAAGCAAAATAAGATTCGTGATATAAGGGAAGGAAGGTGAATATGTTGAGACAATGAGAATAGATAAGCTTTTTTGGAGTTTTAATGTAAAATTGAATTATTGGGGGTTGGGAATATAAAAGGATTTGGAGTTATGAATATATTAATACTAATTAAGGGGATAATTTATGATGACAAAGAAGTGTGAGTTATAAAAATAAAATAGTTGAAAAAAATCAAAAAAACAAGAAAAAAGAAAAATGGAAATGGAGACCATTGAGAGGTGCCACATCAGCAGCCTCCAATGTCTCCTTTATTATTATATATAGATTTCATATTCAAAACTCAAAATATCCGGATAAGGTAAATCATCTCCAATTTATGACTAATCTTATCTTTAATTAGTAACAAATCAAATCATTTCAATCTAACCATATTTAATTTTTATACAAATATATACTTAGTATATATAACAAATTTATTGCTCTTATAAATTTGTCAACAATTTAAATATATATATCTTTTAATTTCCATACATATCTGATATATAGCAGATTTGCTTTTTTACAAATATGTCAACTGTTTTTGATCATGTCAATCTATATACATTAAATATATAAAATATATGTATAATTAATATCCTTTAATATTCATATCATAAGATAATGAAAATACAATTAATGCAAAGATTAGAACCAACTATATAAGTCCCATACCCAAAATTATAAAATTGAGAACAAACAAGTTAGTAGTAAAAAAATATGGCAAATATGATTTCATTTATGAAATTAATGGTGATGGTAATGTTGATTAATAATACACATTAATTAATTAATTAATTGTGTATTGGATAAAGAATGTTATTTTAGTTGTCCAATTTGTAAAAGTCCTTGTATGTCAAGTTGTACCCATGATCCTTTTCTAAATAATTCTTTTTTTTTTCTATGACTTTTTATAAATGTTATTTTAGTTATATTGAGTAATTTTGAATCAGGGGTCTTTCGAAAATAATTTTTTCTGACTTATCTTATTGTTGTTTAATCTCTAAGGGGAGTTTTCGTTGAGAATGGAATAGTGTTTGTGTCTGAAGGTGAACAAAGCCGTTCAATCTCTAAGGCGAGTTTTTGATGAGAACGGAAATAATTTCTCGATGCCTACAAAGGATTGAACGTTGACTTATTCTATTGCCATTCAATTTCTAAAGCGGATTTTTGCGGAGAACGGAATAGTGTTCCTGTTCAAAGATGAACAAAGGTTTAGCCAGTGGCGGACCTAGAATTTAAGGATCATGGGTGGTAACTACTGAAAGAATAAAAAAATTACCTCAACTCGGTTCAAACCCGAAGCACCACTGCCAGTGGAAAACCTTAAGATCAACCTAAATACCAGTGTACCCAACCAACTTTCTATTTTAGAGGGTGCTTTTATATTAGTTATACCTATTTTCGTATATTTCCTATGTAATTATACATATTCCGTGTCGAGTTCAATGGGTGCCGGAGCATCCCAAAAATAAACGTAGGTCCGCCCCTTGCCCTAACTTCTAGAGTTCGCTGCTTTTCCCAGGCCGGAGAAGGGATTATACTGTTCGCTTTTGTTTGATATGTTCATTCAGTACCAATACAAACGAAAACTACACCAATCGTTCCTAAACCCCACATATGAATTACGTTAAGTGTGTTGTTGTTTTTGATCAATTTCGGTCTATTTTATTAAAAAAATTATAAATGTATAAATACTTCTAGCTCGAAATTCATTTTATTGATTCGATTATTATTGTATATTAACTCAATATTGTTATAGAAATCATAGAGTTATTTCCTTCTATTCAAATTATAATTACTAATTTTATGAATTTTATTTGTTTTTTTGCAGATGACAGAGAATGGAAAGGTTGCTTGAATGACTGTTCCAACAATTATTGCAAAAATTAGAGCTTAGAGGATATATAATTTTCAAAGCTTTAATTATTCCACAATGTTAGTTTTACCAAATAAAAGTTAATTTATATTAATTTTACATAAATCTTAAGCATCCTTAGCTTATCATGTTCATTTATTAACCCATTACTTTAAATTTATAACATAATATCCCATAATAATTTCAGTTACGCGTATACATGTTATAACACTCAGAGACATGTGGTAATCCTCAAATACATATTGTAGTCATGCAGATACATAACGTAACCTTCAGATACATGCAATACATGCGACTAAACCCGAATACATGCATGAGCAGTGGCGAAGCCACCTTATCATAAGAGGGATTCGAACCCCCTTCGATGAAAAATTCTACTATTTTTATATGGTTAAAATTATTTTTATGTATATATAATTGATGTCGAACCCTCTTCGGCTAGTTCGTATGCCTACATTTTTCGATTTTGAACCCCTTTACTGAAATTTCTGACTCTGCCACTGTGCATGAGGATGCATGCGATATATCTGTGATTGAATCATGTATGCGGACATCTTAACCATGTATCTCGACGTTTTAACATGTATCTGGAAGGTTACTTGCATTGTTTATAATGTACCCGCGACTAATCATGCATCGCGACTACATAATGTATCCTCACTTTTTTAATGAAAAATTATGCAATACTGAAATTAGCCAAATTATAAGTAGGAAAAAAATATTAAATGCAATCTTCCTCTTAACAAGCAAATCTGATTATGTAAATCTAAACAAGTCAACTACACTGTTAATGAAATAGATTAATTTTAATATTACTAAAGCAAAGTACAAATATTAAAACAGAAAGTACAACACATATATACAAAATTCAATGTGTATATATATGAAGCACCATAAGATCATCAAACCACAAAACAATTAATAAATTAGTAAAATAAAAAAAAATATGGCTAAAAAGATTGAAATTATTCCATTAATGACAATTATGGTGATGCTAATTTTGATTTCTCATTCAAAATTAGTGTATTCTATATTGGATGAAAAATGTTTTTTGGAATGTGTTAGAGGATGCAAAGGTCAAAAACCTGATTGTGATATACTTTGTTATAAAGTATGTAATGATGATTATCCAATGGATTATTGCAATCTTAATTGTGCAATTAACAAATGTGGAAGTTTAATTAAAGGTAGATTTTTTTTTAGGGATTTTTAGGGTTTAATTACATTTTTTTTAGTCGATGATGTGTCAGAAATGGTCTCTTCGTCTCAGAAAAATGAAGGTAAGGTATTTCGCTTTGTGAAATTAATTGCAGTGGTTATATTGTTCTTGTAGGGTTCTGAGAGATCGAGATCGATTTTAGGGTTGATTATAAATGTTATTCGAGTTATGTGGTGTTTTTCACGCCACAATATCGATTAAGAATAAAATAAACGCGATATCTGGGACTCGGAGATTGACTTATGACCTATTATACCTTCTTTTAGGGTTTTTTAGGCTTTTAATTACATTTTTTTTAGTCGGCGTTGTGTCGAAAATAGTCTCTTCGTCTTACAAAAATAAAGGTAAGGTACTCCGCCTTGTGAGATTATACTGATTATATGTTGTTCTTTTAGGGTTCTGAGAGGTCGATATCGATTTTATGGTTGATTATAAATGTTATTCGAGTAATGTGGTTCTTTTCACGCCACATATCTAGGGCTGGGAGATCGACTTTATGACCCGTTATAAATGTTTGAATAAATCTTAAAGAATTTTTAATATATGAGGTACATCAATTTTTGTCTAATATATAAATGCGCTTTTAGCCGGGGTCTATCGGAAACAGTCTCTCTACTTTTTTGGAAGTAGCGGTATAAACTGCGTACATTTTACCCTCCCCAGACCTTGCTGGGAATTTACTGGGTTTGTTGTTGTTGTTGTTGTTGTTGTATATAAACGCGCTTTGAGTTGCGTATATGGCGTTTTTGTAGGAGATCGGTAAAAAAGAAAAAAAAAAAACTTTGGATCGGAGTATGTTTTTTTATATGATATTAATGTTTTTTTATTTAATTTGTAACTGATCATATGAGATCATTTCCGACTTATAATTGTATCTTTTTTTATTATTAATTATTTAAATATCCTTCGATTTACTACTAACATATTTAATTATTTGTTTCATGCAGATGACAAACAATGGAAAGGTTGCATGAATAATTGTTCCAACAATTATTGCAAAAATTAGAGCTTTGTTTAATTATTTTAATTTTGTAAAACCAAATCTAATCTATGAAATTATTGTCAAAGTTTTAATAATAGATGTTTTTTTTCCTTGATTCTATATTTGGATTAATATTCAGGATTTAATTTCCTTTTACAAAAAGAAAAAAATTAAGAAAAGTTTAAGTGGCATTTTGCAATTAGAAAATATTATAAATGAAAATGTTTATTAAACTTTGATTATTTATAATGTTAACTTATTAAAACTATAGGAAAAAAAAAATACAAATAGTGAGAGTTTAGATGTACTCAAGCGCATAAAATAGCTTATTCTAAAATCGCACAGATACAATATCTGATTATAACTATATGTGTATGTATATGTTGTTAACTGTATATGTTTGTGTGCCCGATTGTACGTATGTACGTGTGGACAGTGACGGTTAGGATTTTTAGATACACATATACATGTAAATATAAGTGCATAAACGCTATAAAGTTTCATAATCTCGTTATGTTGTGCATTTTTCAAAATATCACTATAAAGTGGGCGGAGTTCACCAGTTCGGCTAATTTTTCAATAAAAAATAAATCATATACGAAAATACACGAATACATATGAAATTTCTTTCGTTGTCAAAGGAGAAAAAAAAAGATTCAAACGTAATATCCGATATCTGAATTTAGACCTATTTTTTATATTCAAAACTCGAAATCTCCAAATAAGGTAAAACATTTACTCCAATTTATGACTAATCTTCTCTTTAATTAGTAAAAAAATCAAATCAAATCATTTCAATCAAACTACATTTAATTTTTATACAAATATATATTTATTGCCCTTAAAAATATGCCAACTGTTTAAATATATATCCTTTAATAATTTCCATACATATATATATTTACCAAAAAATAAATCCATACATATCTAATTGATATATAAAATATTTTTTGCTTTTAATTCATTAACACATAGTACACCAACTATATATATAAGTCACATAAAGTGAGAACAAACAAGTTTATAAGTTAAAAAAATAAAATGGCAAATATTTTTTCTTTTATGAAATTTATGGTGATGATAATTATGATCACTAATTTACAATTAGTATATTGTAAATTAGATCAACAATGTTTTAGGGATTGTATTAAAGCATGTTTTCAAAGTCCTGGATGTTATATTTCATGTGCAAGAGAATGTGAAACTTCTTCTAATAATTTTTTATCTTCAAAAAAATTATTGTAATCTTGGTTGTTCAATTGACAAATGTTCAAGTTTAATCCAAGGTATTATGAGATTTTTATTTGGTTATTTTTATTTAATTAAATCGTAACTGGTTATAGACGATCATTTTCTCCTTAGGACGACGGGTAAAATGTTATTGGTATATATATTTTTATGAGATGTTGATTTCGTTGTTCCATCATTTCGAACATATAAAATTTAAATTTATAAGAGAAAATTTGGCTATTAAGTTTCTTTAAATTTTTAATTAGCAAAATGGTCCACTTTTATTTTCTCATTTGTCGGACAGATAATAGATCTGTCGGATTGATAATCGATCTGTCTATATATCTGTCGTACATATAATAGATCTGTCGGATTGATAATCAATCAGTCTTATATATCTGTCAAATAGATAATATATCTTTCGTACGGATTGATAATCAATCAGTCTTATATATCTGTCGGTTAGATAATAGATCTCTTAAAAATAGGTCATCTCCCTAAATAAAAAAACTTATGGTCCATTTAATTAAAAAATAGACTTAAAAGGTGTATTTAACAAAGAGTCCCTTTACAAAACGACTAGTAGGGTCGCTATTCGTTACACTCAGTTTGAATATTAATACAACATAATATGTTTAAGATCAGAAAATTAACGACATTTCGGTACATTGAGTAATATATTACTACTAAATTTAACAAATTCGACTCTTAAGGTTTTATCTTCTTTGTAGGGGTATGGTATAATAAGATATTTGAAAATTTGGTACGATAATTTTAGTATTCGATTTTTAAAAGCATTATACCATTGTCATACCATATTAATTCGGTATGGTTCAGTATTTTAATGGTCGATTTTGATATTTTGCGGTATGGTAATCGGTAACCATAGTTTGTTCAACTTCAACAATATATACTCGTATACTAGAGTATTACTACTTCGACTTTTCAAAAGCACGTCTCAACTCTCAATTGTATCGTAAATACACATTACACATGTAGAAATATTCAAATAGAAGTACAAACAACTCCTTTTATTAGTCAATTACACTTTTAATTTATACTAATACTAAGTAGTATATATATAGAGAGAGAGGGGGGTATTTATATACTTTGATATGGTATTCGGTATTTCGATTGGTCATTTATAAATACCGAATACCTTATCATATACTAAAAAAAATTAAAATGTATATCATATATATCATATCAAAATCACGCTATCAAAAATTTCGATTTGATTTGATAATTCAGTATATACCATACTATGCTGACCCCTACTTCTTTGTATCCAATAAGAAACTATCTTTAATTTTGCCAAGTCTATTTACTACATTTTTCATATTTATTCTCTCTTCTTGTCTCTTTTTTGTACATTCCAAAGCCAAATTCATCATAGAAAATATGCAAATTTCATTTTCTTCAAAGAAAATATTTGCATCAATAATTGTCTTCAAATCACCTGGAAATGACTCATTTGCCCATTGTCTCATGTTCATGTTTTCATTGAAAAATTCATTTGTTGGCCTTCTTCTTGTCAATATCTCTATTAACATTATGCCATAACTATAAACATCACCACTAGTGGAAACTATTCCCTCTGAGCCATATTCTAAAAAAAAATAAAAAAATAATATGTTATAATGAGTTAAATATAACGATAGTGTAGAAAGATTCTATACGATCAGTATATATAAGTTAAATTCATTTAACTCTACTCCATAAGGGGTGAATGTTTTCTTAGTTCAAGTGATCTTTTGAGTGGGGTCCTTTTGATCAAAATAAGTCATTTTTTAAAATCAGATCACCAAAGTAATATGCTTTTTTGAAAACTTTACAAAACTAGTATAAACATTGTTGGCAGTAACGTATTAGATTTAGAAAAAAATTAACGGACCAAGATGAACAGTAGACGGTGTTAAAGTAGGAATCATTACTGATAGTAATATTTTTGGCTAATGTTATCAACATTAACGAGACTCTGCCACTCTGCCAAATCAACTCTGCTATCTGGCAGAGTTGCAGAGTCTCGTTACCATTGGTAACTTTTTAAGCCAAAAACGTTACTGTCAGTAACGATTCCTACTTTGATGTCGTTTTGATGTGTTATTTTTTTAAAAAAAACTAATACGTTATTGCCAACAACGTTTATACTAGTTTTGTAAGATTTTCAAAAAATATATTACTTTGGTGAATTAAAGGGACAGCCCGGTGCACTAAAGCTCCCGCTATGCGCAAGGCCGGGGAAGGGCCCCCACCACAAGGGTGTATTGTACGCAGCCTTACCTTGCATTTCTGCCAGAGGCTGTTTCCAAGTGGTTGAAATATAGAAAAAGGAAAGCCTGGTGCAGCAAAGCTCCCTCTATGCGCAGGGTCCGGGGAGGGCGTCACGACAAAGGTGTATTGTACGCAGCCTTACCTTGCATTTCTGCCAGAGGCTGTTTCCAAGTGGTTGAAATATAGAAAAAGGAAAGCCTGGTGCACCAAAGCTCCCGCTATGCGCAGGGTCCGAGAAAGGGCCCCCACCACAGAGGTGTCTCGTACGCACCCTTACCTTGCATTTCTGCCAGAGGTTGTTTCCAAGTGGTTGAAATCTATGACAAAGAAATTGTTTACCTGGTGCAATGTAGCCAAAAGTGCCCAATGTGTTAGTTTGTGCCATGGACTTGTTGTGAGCTAAAATCTTTGAGATGCCAAAATCACTAACATGTGCCACCATGTTATAATCTAACAAGACATTTTCAGGTTTCATGTCACAATGGACTATAGGTGAATCATAACCATAATGAAGATATTCCAATGCCATAGCCACATCAAGCATTATGTTAACTCTTTGAAACATGTCCAAGACTTGATGTTCCTCACCATACAACCAATTTTCAAGGCTTCCATTTGGCATGTACTCGAGAACGATCGCTCTCGTGTACTCATTGGAACATGTAGTGATCACCTTGACGAGATTTCTGTGCTTAACGCTTCTCATCACTTGGCATTCAGTATCAAACCTCTTGCATCCTTCCGTGTTTTGCAGATTTAGTACCTTTATCGCGACTGTAGTTCCATTAGCTAATATGCCTTTGTAAACAGAACCTGAACCTCCTGAACCAATCATGTTAGAGCCACTGAAACTATCCGTTGCTTGTTGAAGTTCGCGGTATGAGATCAACTGGTGTGTTGTGATTTCTGTTAGCTCTTCGTGGTCTTGAAGTTCCGTTCTTCTTGATCTTCGCTTGATCCAGACGAACAGAACAACAGATACGAGGAAAACTGAGACAATCACAGGAATGACAATTGCAAGCACGTATTTCCTAGACTTTGATCGTTTTTTTGCAGTACTCGTAGCACATTGAGAAACTTCTGATATAGGTTTTCCACATAAATCTTTGTTTCCAACGAAAGATTGAGGCGAAGATGTTGAAAAAACACCGCGAGTAGGTATTTCACCTTCGAAATGATTGTAGGAGAGATTGATTTCTTTAAGGAACCGGAGTTTTTCTAAGGACGTTGGGATGTTACCTGATAACTCATTTAAAGACAAATCCAAGAACTCCAAGCTTAACAAACTGCCAAACGATGATGGAATTGCACTGCGGAACGAGTTGTTTGACAGTGAAAGATAACGCAGGCTTATGAGGTCTCCGAATGTGCTTGGTATCACACCGGAAAGTTGGTTACTTGAAAGATCGATACCTTCAATAGCTTTCAATTTTCCAATGTCGATTGGAAGTTCGCCTTGTATTGAATTTTGTGTCACATTCAGAAAAATCAGGCTATCGATATCCCATAGACTTGTAGGTAGGCTTGACGTGAACTTATTGAAGCCAAATGAAAGCCGTTGCAGCCTACTGAGATTTCCAATGCAGCTCGGTATAGTCCCAGAGAGCTCGTTTTCATGTAGAATCGCGTCTCCTAGATATATCAAGTCACATACTTCCTCCGGAATTGGCCCTCGTAGCTTGTTTCTGCTTAGATAAAGCCTCTGAAGTTGCTTCAGCTCGCCAATCTCTGTCGGAATGGTTCCTGTCAACTGGTTACCGCTCAAGACTAGCGATAACAGGCTACTCATATTGCCAACTCCTCTTGGAATTCGTCCATTGATTCGACTGTTCTCTACGTTGAACATTTCTATAGTGGACGAAAGATTGCTAACTGAATCAGGCAACACGCCGTTCAAGGGATTGTTAGCCAGTATCAGAAACTGCAGCTTCTTACAATCCACCAAAGAATTCAAGAACCCAAGCTCTTGCTGTCCTCGCTCATTCGTAAGCTGATTGCCACCAAGATTCAAGAACTCAAGCTCACGGAGATCTCCCAAGTCACTCGGCACTTCGCCTGTGAAAAAGTTATACGCCAGCTCCAGCTCGATAAGCTTAGAAGCATTTGCAATGTACATCGGGATTTCACCTTCAAGTCGATTATCCGGCAAGAAAATCCCTTTAAGGTTTGGAAGATGTAAACCAAGAGTAGTTGGAATTCGCCCCGACAGATCGTTATCACTAAAAGCAATGTACTCCAAAGAAGACATGTTGAATACAGATTCTGGTATTTCACCGGTTAGATTATTGAAATCGAACCCCAACATCTTCAAATTCGATAAATTCCTTAATTCATGAGGAATTCTACCACCTATATGGTTGTTCACACAACCAAGATATTCCAAACTGGAAATATTAGTCAATGACACTGGAATTGTACCACTTATTGCATTCTGAGTGACATAAAAACTTTCAAGCCTAGTTAAACAACCAATATTTCCAGGAATTTGACCTGTTAAATTGTTGTAAGACAGAACAAGACTCCTTAACTCACTGAATTGACATAGCCTTGAAGGTATCTCACCGATGATTCGATTACGACTAAGGTCTATAACTTCAAGATTCATCACACCCTTTGCTTCATTAACCAAGAATGAACCAGAAAGACTATTGTTTACCAGATACACAGCGCGTAACGACGATATGCTGAAGACTGATGCAGGAATAGAACCTGAAAGCTGATTATGTGACAAGTCCAACTCAACAAGTTGGGTTAGATTGCCAATCTCAGCTGGTATTTTACCGCTGAAACTATTTCCATCGAACCTCAATCTCTTCAACCTCGTGATGTTACCGACAGAAGTAAGAACAGTCCCTTCTAGCTGATTGTTGTGAACATCAATGACTTCCAAATGAGGTAAACTTCCAAGTTCATAAGGGAGAACTCCATGGAAAAAGTTGTTGCTAAGATTAAGCATAGTGAGAAATGATAAGTTGGATATTGATGGTGAGATTTTGCCTTGAAGGTTCATGTTAGGGAGATTTAAGGCTATGACAGTTTGGTTATTATGTGGACTACATGTGACACCAAACCAAGAACAAAATGAAGTATTTGTTGTCCAATTCTTGGACAAGAAAGAATTGTTGGATGTAATGAGATGTTTAAAAGATAACAAAGCTTCTATGTCTGTTTCATTTGTGGAAGTTGCAACCATAGAATCTTGAAATGTCAATAGTAGAAGGATAAGAATATAGCTTTTCTCCATCTCTATGAAAGTAGATTATTCAATTTGTATGATAATCTAAGCTATTTATTGACAATTTGCAAGAATTGCTATGTACTTGTGTCATGTTATCCTAATGGGAATGTAGAAAATTTTGTGAGATATTAATGTTTGACCAAAGATTATAAGTTTGTAGTATGTGGCCGTGGCGGAGCCAGGATTTTCACCAAAGGGGTTCACAAGTGAACATACAAACTAACCGAAGGGGTTCGACGTCTACTATAAAATAATTTTAGCCATGTATATATATAGTATATCTTTCCATCGAAGAGGGTTTGGATGAACCCCCTATCCCAAATGTAGCTCCGCCACTGGTATGTGGTGGGAAGGATAGGATCACTCCATCCATAATCAGATGTCTCGGTTTGGAATTATTTAGATCCTAATATGAATACCAGACGTCAGGTGGAAAACTGAAAAAGAAATGACTTTGTATTAGCTAGGAACTTGATTATAAATGATTTCAAACACAACTATGTATAATGAGAAAGGTTTAAAATCTTATCTAAGTGTGAATGAATATTAATAGTCAAATGCATGAACCAAGAAAATATGTCAAAATTAAAGATGGTATTTATGGTGTAACATTCCAATTTTTGACTCTTTAAAAGTGTGTAGATTACTATTTTTTTTTCTCATTTGTCAGTTGTGTAACTTTAACTTCTTAGTTTTACTATAGAAAGCTCGTCGGAGAAAGTCAGATGTCGTAGGTAACCTCTATTTGGTTCGAATTATTGATTTTACGTGATAAATAGGTAGCTCCAACGTGCGATCGTAAAGGTTCCAAAGTTAGATATATGGTCATATCTTTAATCAATGGCTCAAAATGGTGAAGAATAGTCTTCCTAATTTAATACTATATGGCAACTTCCAACAGTCATGACATTGACATTGACAATGACATGACATATTGACATTAATATTAGTTTGTCAACAAAACAAAATAAATGAGATCAAATGTACTAAGAAGTCAAAGGATTTCATAGGTTGGTCGACAAATTTGAGATGATTAATATTGTCTATCGGAAACAGCCTTTCTACTTCTCCGAAGATAGTGGTATAAACTACGTACATTTTATCCTCCCCAGACCCCACTATGTGGGAATACACCAAATTTGTTGTTGTTATTGTTGTGTGTTTGAACCAACTTTCACGCACCTCGAGTAAATCCACGAGATACCTGTCACCTCCCGCCAGCAAGAGATAACAGGTATCAGGCAACTCGGTTCACCAACATTAGGACAAATGGGAAAAATCACCTAGCTAGCTTTCATGCACCTCGAGTAAATCCATGAGATACCTATCACCTCCTACCAGCAACAGATAACAGATATCAAGCAACTCTGTTCACCGACGCTAAGACAGATGAGAAAAGTCACCTAGTATTTTTCGTACACTTCAATCTACTGGTTACTGATATATTCTAAGGTTGATTGTGGTTCGATTCTTCCACGGATCCTGAGAAGGATCAGAAGTGCGTAGTTTATCAAGTTGGCTGTTGGCATATATCACAAGGATCAAAATCAGAATTTGGTCATACGTATGACATCGCACGCGCATAAGTATAATGTATACACCATGAACACACTTAAAGAGTAACATCGAAAAGAGTTTAAGTTATATAGACCGTCAAACGTAAAGAATTTCTATACTAGAACTGGAAGATCCCCATAGGGAAATAAAATCATATGACATGAACAGGTCAAAGTTGACTGTACATTTGATACATTTTCACATAATGGTTCAAGGAAATGCAGGAGGGAAAGGAGGGGAGACCGGGAACTGGTGTTGCATTTTTCCGTCGTTCCTCGATGACGTGGTTTGTAACAAATCGGATACCAAAAAGCGCGACAACGGTGAAGAAAAAATCTCATGACAAAGCCTCGGTCATAAGTGAGCGATGCTTCTGTTGCTGCTCATAAAGGTTGCGGAAGATGCTGTATTTGGCATCATGGTACTTCTTTACTTTCACGTCTTTAGACGGATGGACAACCTGCCATCAAAAACCATAAGAACGATAAAGCATAATGAATCTAAACGGAGAGAAGGGGAAAGACGTTTTTCAAAGACGTAGCAGCCAAAGATAAAGATGAAATCACTAGAATCTGGTTGGCAAGGTGTATGGCGCTAAGGGTGGCGGTGGAAGAGAGAAGACGGGGGGTGTGTCTTCCATTATATTATTGGGAAGAAGATGACGCAAGAACAAAGACAGACTCTCTAAGCAAGTAACATGACAATGCAGTAAAAGATTCTGCGGAACATTTAATCTGTTGTCCCACAAGATCCAAACAAAAGAAATTTAACTTTCTTTCACCATCGTTTAGATACGAAAAGAGAACAACGGAATAGTAGGTGACAGTTCAGGTAGGAAAAGTGAACATATGATAGTTCAGGTAGGGAACTCATAAAAACGTGACACTTCAGGTGTATTTTTGACAGACAACATTGCATCAACTTTGGCAAGCTGGGACGAAGCAGGGGACGGGAGACGGAGTAAGATGGAGAATGATACCTGCTTGCATTTGGTGGGCGGTTTGGAAATAAAGGAACTCAAGGTGTTTCGAGAATAGGAGCAACACAGTTCAACAGATTAAAACGAACTGCATTTTTGCCTATTTGCTTTTGGTGTAAACTATCCTACTCAGCAGAAACTGTAGAAATTCTGGATATACTAGACTCCGTCTAGGTGTTTAGAATCTGAGTACTATGTAATTATGAATCAGTTATGAATATATACAAAGTTACCCGTTCCACAAAAGAAAACGAAAAAAATAATAAGGCAGGCAACAGCTAGTGCCCAGACTTCTGTCGCTAAAGGTTCCTCTTTTAGTGAGAAAAGTAGATAGTGTGAACAGTCGCGCACCTGACCAGCTGCATTCATTGCCTTCATCGCCTCACGAACAGTAGGATATTTCTTTGAAGCAACAGCACCAAGAATAGCAGACCCCAATAACACAGATTCATTTTCGCGAGGAAGAACGATAGGGTAACCTGCACAAGGTTTCATACAGCTTGGAATTGATTAATATATCCAAACAACGAGAAATTTAAGATTATTCAGTATGCCGAAGGCTTCACACAGATACTGAAAGATACTATATTGAAATATATAACACACCCCTTTCAGCAATTGGGGAGCTCAAGGGGAAGTTTAAGATTCACTACCATCCATATTCCATACAAATCTAGCACTTCCTAACTTGTTTCAGGTTATTTTCTTCTATTTCATTGGTTACTGTTCTAGACGAGAAATGCGAGCCTTGGGATAACGGGTATAGTTGCTGCCAGGTCACGGGTTCGAACTGTAAAAACAGCCTCTTGCACAAATGCAAGGTAAGGCTGCGTACAACCCTTCCTCAAACCCCCGCGCATAGCGGGAGCTTAGGGCACCGGACTGCCCTTTTCTCTTTTTTTTTCTTTGTTCTAGAGGAGGTAATCAAGTTTTGGTAATATATGAGTGAGTACTCCCGCCTGTCATGGGGTTGAACCGGGTTCAACCATCGGCAACAGCGAGTTTCCTTTAGCCGACACAACTTGACTGGGACTCAGGCGTAGTCATTGTACTGTTCTAGAGGAGATCCAGCAAGGATATCATGCAAGCTTTGATATTTTGTGTTGGTATCAAAAAAGAGGATACCAAGCAAGCTTTGTTTACTTTTGCCGGCGTCAAGTGACTAACTGATTGGGAATGCTGAGCAAAACAAAATCTACTAATTAATCTATTTCTTTCAAGTGTCTCACTAGAAACAGATCCTAATTTAATTTTATAATACGGCGGGAGCTAATGAAACTATTTTAGCAAATTTTAATTCTCTCATTAACCTCTGTAGCATGTGACCAGGAGGTCACGAGTTCAAGCCGTGGAAACAGCCTCTCGCAGAAATATAAGGTAAGGTTCCATACAATAGACCCTTGTGGTCCAACCCCTCCCCGGACCCTACACATAGCACGAGCTTTAGCGCACCGGGCTGCCCTTTTTTCGCCTCATTAACCTCTTGCAATGTATCTATGTAGAGAGTAAATGCATTACATAGGTATCCACTTCATGTATCATCACATAACTCATTGATAAACAGCGTAAAACGGGAATGAGGGAGTGAGAAAGAGACCAATAATATCCGCATGCTCTTGAACAAATAGGCGATTCTTCGTAAGTCCACCACAGGCAAGTAGTGTGTCAATCTGAAGATAAAGAAACAATACAGGAAGACAATGATCATTTCAAGCAATGCGGTAAACTGGAAATTTAGCGTTTGCAACTGCTTTTATATCAGAATCTACATGAGCTATCAGAGTACAGAACGTAAGACTTTCCAAGTAAGAGAGCAATAGCGATTCAATAAATAACAGATGCAAACTAGTATCAGGAAATGAGTCGTCACCTTGTGTCCATTAGCATTGCAGTGCTCTACTATATGGCGGGTTCCATATGCAATGCCTTGTACTGTGGCCAGGTAGAGAAGTGCCAGCTGCTTTTCACTAGCGTCGAGTGTTAAACCCGAAATCATACCTTTTGATTTTGGGTCTGCAATAGGGGACCTGACGGAAATTTCGCATGTAATTTATAACAGATAGTTAGGAAATCAAGGTTAAAAAACGTGTTAACCATTCTAAAAAACACTATACCTGTTACCATGAAAATCTGGGAGAATATGAATATCGTTAGTCAATGCAGCTATAAACGGTGACCCCTCATCTTGCTTCATTGATTCCAATATCTCATTCAACAAGTCAAAGATTGAGATTCCTAGAAGAAGATTAAACTTTAACTTTTAAGAAGGAGACCACCGGGAAAAAGGAGAGTAAAAAAGCAAATTGCAAGGAAGTCGAGAAAACTTTGACAAGGAGCACCAGACATATTTCCATAAATGCTACATTAAGGTCATCTTACTTCGAGATGCAGCACGATTTGCAAGATGCGGAGATGCAACGTGATTCTCAATTATATAGTCTAGCAATGCACCAGTAGCACTCTGTCCTCCTTCAGTAAGCCAGTACTCCGGCACCATCGCTGAAAATATTGTGAAGACACAAGTGATGGAACATCATTTGATTGTAACAAAAGCAATAGCATATGCAGATAAAATATGGGAATCCTCCAAGAATGTTTCAACTAAATGCAGAACCAAATATCTAACATAAGCATTTCTTTTACAGCTTTTACAGCTTTTCAGCATTACGGTGTCAATTCAACTACCCATATCCTGAGAGACCCCTAAATCTTTATATTTTATCGTTGACATCATTTGAACAAAAATGGTTTGAAAGAACAGCCGTAATTGCAAGTGAAGGTGTACCTGACCAGAAAGGTCCCCAGACTCCAGGTATGAATAATTTTGTCCTCGATACAGCCATGTGGCACGTGGAAGTACCACATACGAGCACCATACGCCTACTTATAGCATCCTCATCAACTTTCAAACATGCAGTAAAAATCCGTCAATAAGTAAATCTAGTCGATAATATAAGCGAAGATATTTTGATCAATCAACATAATCCAGAAGATTACTCAATAATAACAACCTATAGATTCAGAATCTGATGCAGGCACACTTTCCATTACACCAACACCGCCGGCATGAGCATCAATCAATGCAGTACCTACTGGTGTCCCTGCCATCAAACCCAATTCCTGAAACATAAAGCAGCACCTTAGTAAGGTAACTCAAAAGCCTGAAGAGAGTAACGGGACTTATAACCGTCAAAACCACAAATGCTTGCATCATTGGGAATGATTCTGCGCTTCTTTTTCCTTTTGCTAACAGTCAAGATACAATGTGATTCTTATAAATTCTTCACCTTTGCAGCACTCAGTGTTAAACCCAAACCCAATGCATGACCAGGGAATGCTACACTTCGTCCTGCGCAATTTTATTATAAAATCATGAATAAGAACAACTAAGCAGATCTTAAGACTAAAAGATAATCTAATGTACGAACAACATAAATAAATATTGACCCTTTGAGACAATGTGCCTAAACACTTCACAACTCTTTCAACAGCCGCACATTGTAGCATGACTTCAAAAAAGATGATGAATAGAGATTGACAAGTTTACGACAGAGTTAGTTTCGTGATTTTTTTTCAAGTCATACATTTTGGTAATTTAAGTGAAGCTTCAAAAATACCTATCTTAGCATGATGCCCATCAACGAGATCACCTAAACCAATCTCCTCCCAGAATCCATCATCCCATCCACAAGCTTCCATATCACGGGAATCTTTCTCATTTATCTGCTGCATGTGTGCATGGCCTAGATATGTCCATTTGCATACAGTGGTGCATAGACTCCTCGTATCATCTCCTGTTGCTCTAATAAGTTAACAGAATAGATAGCATCACTTCTTCCTGTTAAAACATCAAGAGTTATAGTTTATAAGCTATTTCTTACTTGTATGTTAACCAATCACTTAGATCCATCCACCTAAATGCCATCGACCAGGATTCTTGGAGATTTTCCTTCACCCACAAGAGCTGTAAAAAAAAAATTCGTATTAACAAGCAGTAGATAAAGCATATCAAGATATGATATCAAGGAAGAAACTAAGTAGAAACTTCAAACTTTTCCTTTTTGACTTCCTACATTAGAAAGCAAGAAGCATAAAGATGCCAAGAGCAAGCATACAAACAACACATACTTATTTGAGTATCAGATTTGGAAGTAAAGAGCAGGTGCTATTGCTGATATTTGCCAGTTACTCCAAGGCTCCCCTTCTATTTCTACATTGTGAAGTAACTAAACAAATATGGAACATCGCAATGCCAAAAAGTTCCTTAGAATTGTTGAAATTCTGGAACCGGGGGTGGGGGGTGGGTTGGGGGGGGAGGCAGATGGAAGACGATACCAGGTTTGCATATGGTGGACTGTTTGGAGGGAAAGAAATCTGAGATGCTTCAAAGGAGAGGGAATATTTTTAAAATTTTGGACTGACATAACACTAAATTTTAAAATATTTGATACTCAAGGTGGTAAAACTTAAGTTTGATAATTTTGAACAACACTGGTATAATGACAATCACCAAACTAGCCAGGAGAATTGCCATTGGGGAATATACCCTGCAAATGGAGCAGTCACTCAAAAACTTACGATCCCCCCAGAACGGTCCAGCAAGAGCCTAGAATATAAAACTAAGAAACAGAATGAAAATTCTAGCCGGGTGAACAGCGTGAATTAGAGGCTCTGATATTATGTGAAAACAAGAAAAGAGATTCTTGGGATGAATAGATACTCCATGAAGTAATACGAGAGGAGTGGAATGCCTATTTACTTAGTATATCTCTTCAGTGTGGGACTAATTAATATTTGACTAACTTATCACTACGACACTAACATTATTTCCATAAGGAGTCAGCTAAATGAACCGAGACATGTATTTAAAAGATCATGAATCTCATTCAGGAGAAGGATCCAAGGCATAAACAGCAGTCCTTCCTCCTAGTATTTGTACCTTTGGTGGCTCCATCTCGGGGGATACGCCTCCTCCACAATACTGTAATACGGGTGAATTAGAAGCATTGATCCTCTCAGCCTGTTTTACAGCTCTATGGTCCATCCATACTATGATGTTTCTTCTAGTATCACCACTCCATGAAACCGTGACAGGCTCACCCTCAGAATCAACGGCAACTGCATAGAGGAAGTAATTCATCCATGTTATTTACTACTGTAGTTCTGCATATATACCTCAATCAACACACTGGAAAGATTCATTAAGATGAACTGCAGAAGTCAGTGACTACATACCAAGAGAACAAGTAGCAGCGAAGCCCAACCCCTTAACTTCTTCCTTGGAAACATTTCCGAGGGCACATGCCGCCTTTACAGCAGTGCAGATCGCTAACCAAATATCAGTTGATGATTGCTGGATTCGACAAACCACGTAAATGAAATCAGAAGCACAAAGAACTAAAAGGAAGAAAGCAAGCACTGCTTCATTTCTCATTTCTACCTTTTAACAACATATTATTATCAAGTAACATATTGTAACATGACACGACCAACAAAAGTTGACCAAAAAAGATTGAGGGAAATGAACCATGCAAACAACAAAAAGCAAGGACAAGGAATGTCCATTCCGAAATAGTTACAACATCTGACCTCAACACAGTCACCATCTTTCCATATCTGTATTGGACTACTGGCAGAACCTAGAAGCTTCCCATCCTCATTAAAGAGACCTGCACTAGATTGTGATCTTAACATTAATTACATAAGCTTAACATTTGAGAAGTGCTATTTGTTACGATTCATAAATAAAAGTGTTATAGTTAATTGGTATAGTAGTTTGGCCAAGCTGCCAAAATCAGCTGATTTTGAAAAGTATTCCTTTTGTTTGGATAAAGTGAAATATCCCATTAACAGAAGGGCAAAAAAACATGCATGTATACAAGGAGTGTGTATACCAAAAGGTAGAAAACCATACATGATTTTCTAAGAAAGATACCTAATCTTCTATACATAAAGGAACTTTGTGAGGGCACCAACATAAATAAGGGAAAAGAAGCTGCTCCTCAGATGTACAAGATCATTCTCTACACATTCCTCCAAACAATCCACATGAGTACTAGGGAAGCAACATCCCATGCGTTGTGTCTTCTCTTTCGTCTTCTGAAGGCCCAACTAAACATAGTTTCTTTCCCAATGCCCGAAACCACCCACTCAATTCCAAACCACCTTGGAGTTCTCCATCATAAGTAAGACGCTATCCGACAATGTAAAAGGAGGGGATTCAATCTTCACCCGAATCTTTAATAATTACCAACTACTAACTAGTTTGGTAATATGAACTTTTGATATGAGTATTCTTATTCTAAAAAAAGAAAACCGTCATTTTTTCACCATAACCAACCTCAAAACTCCATAAAAAAAAACTCAATAATTCATACCAACAAGCACCAAATTCACAGCACTTGCAAGGATTCATTCAGGAAAACTAACTTCACAATTAACTAATACCAACAAGCACCATATTCACAATACTGCAAGAATTCATTCAACCCACCCACCCCCGTCACACACACCTGCAGGAGCACAGCTAGTACCAACATTATGTCAACATAACAACAACAACAACATACCAAGAAAGCACCAAACTCACAATACTTTCAAGAATCCATTGAAAAGAAAAGAACCCCACCTGCATTAGCACTGCCACTACCAACATCCACACCATTAACTCAACATACAAAAAAAAAGGCATGAACTTTTCACTATAACCAACCTCAAAAATCCATAAAAAAAACAACTTTACAATTAATTCATAACAAGCACCATATTTTCACAATAAACAACCTCAAAACTCCTTAATTCATACCAATTTTTTTTTGTGGTAAAAAGTACCAAACCTACAATACAGCAAGAATCCATTCAAAAGAAAAGAATCCCACCTGCACTAGCACTGCAAGTACCACCATTAAGTCACCATAAAAAAAGCATCAGCTTTTCACTATAACCAATCGCAAAACTCCACAAAATACCAACTTTTTACAATTAAGCATACCAACAAGCACCATATTTTCACAATAAACAACCTCAAAACTCCATAAAAATACCAACTTTTTACAATTAATTCATACCAACAAGCACCGTATTTTCACAGTAAACAACCTCAAAACTCCATAAAAATACCAAATTTTTACAATCAATTCATACCAAGAAAGCACCAAACTCACAATACTTTCAAGAATTCATTCAAAAGAAAGGAACCCCATCAAACTCAAGGAAAAAACAACTTTTTTACAATGAATTCATACCAACAAGCACATATTTTCACAATAAACAACCTCAAAACTCCATAAAAATACCAACTTTTTACAATTAATTCATACCAACAAGCACCGTATTTTCACAGTAAACAACCTCAAAACTCCATAAAAATACCAAATTTTAACAATCAATTCATACCAAGAAAGCACCAAACTCACAATACTTTCAAGAATCCATTCAAAAGAAAAGAACCCCACCTGCACTAGCACTGCCAGTACACTTTTCAACTATAAACAACCTCAAAACACAAGGAAAAAAAAACAACAACTTTACAATGAATTCATACTAACAAGCACATATTTTCACAATAAACAACCTCAAAACTCCATAAAAATACCAACTTTTTACAATTAAATTTCATACCAAGAACCACCAAACTCACAACACTTGCAAGAATTCATTCAAAAAAACTATCCACAATACTGCAAGAATTCATTCAACCCCCCCCCCCACCACCACCACACACACACCTGCAGGAGCACAGCTAGTACCAACATTAAGTCAACATCATTAAAAAAAAAAAAACATGATCTTTTCAGCATAACCAACCTCAAATATCCATTAAAAAAATTAATTCAACACAACTAATTAATACCCACAATACTTTCAAGAATTCATTGAAAATAAAAGAACCCCACCTGCACGAGCACTACCAGTACCAACATCAACACCAAGAAACACTGAACGAAGCTGCTTAGTATTAACACTACTAGTTGTCATTTCCACAACAGCAGAATTAGAAACTGGAAATGAATTAAAACGATAATAAAAATTATTATTATTATTATTTCTATTATTTTCTTGATATGTGTTGTCAAGAAGTGGTGTTGTATCTGTCATAGATTTTCTTGAATCTAATTTCTTTTCTCTTTTTTCTTTATAATCCATTTTTTGTCCTTTTTCACCCTTTTTTTCTTTTTCTTTTTTGGTTAATTTTTGTACTGTCAGTATGATTATTGTTGATCTTGATTTATAAAGATCTGGAAAAATAACTGGCTTTTTTTAATATGATATGATGATGTGAAGATGATGATGATGATGATGACTAATTTAGTTTTTTTTTTTTTTTTTTTTTGGTGCTTGTCTTGATATAGCATAATAATTAACCGAAAATCGATAATAAATATATTATTAATTTAATTACAGATATTATATACTTATAAATTAAAAATAATAAATTAAATAGTAATACATAAAATTGAATATTATTAATTTAATTAGATTAGTTCAAAAGTTATTGGTGAAGTTTGATTTAATAAGTATTTTGAACAATTATATTTGGTGAATATGCCTTTTTCTGAAATTAAAAAATAGTATAAAGATAAAATTATATGAGTTAATGTCAATATGATCATTTGAATAAGGGGAAAGGACGAAAATGACCTGTCGGTCAAAGTATTTCCACCAAAATGGCCCTTGAATTCTTATTACCATATAATAGTTATTTCCACCAAAATGACCCTGAATGTTGCATTCCTCTTTCTTCCTATTTTTTTTTGTTTGTTTGTTTTTCACTTAATTGTTAAAACACTTCTTGCTTTCCTTTTTTCTTATGCATCATCTGGGCTTTTGTTGTGTTTATCCATGCCTTACCAATCAGTAAATATTGTTTTACTGGTTGTCTGATAGGATCCGTGGAACTCAACTTGCAGAAATGTCATTCATTGGGACGAGGAATATATATAGGCAGCAAGGAGTGTGTCGTAGACTGTTTTATGCTATTGAGACAGTATGTTACTTGGGGGGTTGGGCCACAGGTGACAAAAGAGTTTTAAAATGAGGTATAGGTGACACAAGTTTTAATAATTGAGTAGAGGTGACAATTACTTCATTGTGGTTTAAGAAAGTTTGGAAAATTTCAAAATAACCCACAAGTTTTTAAATTTACACTTTGATTCAAATGTTAGTTAATATATAACGGGGAACGAAGGGAAAAAAATGTCTTTTTCTCTCTCCTCATCCGTTGTTATTTTCTCTCTCTTCGCGATAGTTGTTGTTCATTGTTGTTGCTGCTTTATTCATCATCTTCTGGTTCATTATCATCATCTTATACTTCATTATCAACTTCATATTCTTCTTGTTGACCATTGTTGTTGTTGTTGTTGTTACCCCAACTGCTACTCTTTGATCAAATTCTTATGTCAAATTTTATTTCGTAAATCACTTTCAACTTTGGAATTTACTTGAGAGGAGACTTTGGTAAGTCAGATTATGCTTTTTAGTTGAATCTGGGTAACTACTAGTGTGTTGTTTTTTCAACAATAGTTTGCACGCGAACATGAATGCAATACAAGAGCAATCTATTTAAACAGATCCATTATCTGCGGCACAAAATAAATGTTCTGTTGTAACAGTAGACTCATGTTGGATTCATGTTTAAGGGTTCTAGGTGCCCGTAATATGATTATGAATCGAATAGATGGGTATTCTGTTGCACCAGATTAGTAATCTGTTTCAACAGATAAATAATTCATTTCATCAGATTACTAATATGTTTTGAACAACAAAATACAGCCCCTGTCACACACAAAACCTAACAGATAACTCATATGTTATTGCTATTGATACTGGAATCAAATTATTCCTTAATTGTAGACATGTCCTTCGTTAAGAAATAGAAATAGACAGCACGAAAATTAAATAAGAAATAAAAAATCAAGTGCATCAAACATAATTTTTTATAAAACAAACAAAAAAAATACATAGATAACAGAAAAAAAAAAACTTAATTATTATTATCATCATTATTAACATCATCATTATTTGTATGGTCAGCCGGCCAATCTTCAAAGGGCAGCAGCAGCGCCCTCCGCAGCCTGCGGATCTCCCACAACAACCTTACTCTGACGGCGGCCAACTCCCAATGTAGGTCATGAACCTCCTTCTGCAGTTCCCTCATGGCGTCTCGTAAAATAGCGTCATCCCACACAGGATCAGCCATATCTAAAAAATGCATAAGTTGACAAAACACACAGATAAACACAAAAGTAAAGAAAAGAAAGAATTTGAATGTAATGTAATGTAATACACCGTATATTTACACAAAAATCAAGAAAAAAACTTACCAGAGACAGGAAAAAGCTATCAAGTCCTTAAAGAGAAAGTAGTTGAAGGTGTAACAAAAGCGGAGAATAAATAGTGTGTAGTAGAACGAACGATTGAGTAAGGAGGGACCTATTTATAGAGGATTGAACTTGAATGAGTTAGGCAAAAAATCGCAATTGTTCACCTCCATTTATTAATGACATTCTTGATTATTGTAAAAAGTTATGACTTAATTAAATTAATCAATATTATGATAAGTCGTGACTTTTCAGCTTTATTATTATTAATAATTAGTTCTTTTCAGGAACCGTTTTTTTTAACACTATTTTGGACAACAAATAATATATCTATTGCATCAGATAAATTATCTGTTACAATATATATATCATGATTTGCAATAAATAGATAACCTGTTGCATCAGATAATATATCTGTTGCATCAGATAATATATCTGTTGCAACATATAATATATATATTTTAAAAAATATATATATTATCTTCATGACATCCAAATTTTCTGACTTTTTAATTATATAAATTAATAAAGCAGATTTAAAGGCACAACTGTTCACCTTCATTTATTAATGACATTCTTGATTACTATAAAAAGTTATGACTTAATTAAATTAATCGATATTATGATAGGTCATGACTTTTCAGCTTTATTACTATTAATAATTAGTTCTTTTCAGGAACCGTTATTTTTTACACCGACTTGGACAACATATTGCATCAGATAAATCATCTGTTACAACAGATATATCATGATTTGTAACAAATAGATAACCTGTTGCATCAGATAATATATCTGTTGCAACATATAATATATATATTTTTTTTAAAAATATATATTATCTTCATGACATCCAAATTTTCTGACTTTTTAATTATATAAATTAATAAAGCAGATATAAAGGCACAACTGTCCACCTCTATTTATTAATGACATTCTTGATTACTGTAAAAAGTTATGACTTAATTAAATTAATCAATATTATGATAGATCATGACTTTTCAGCTTGAAGCTTAGCTTTATAATTATTAAAATAATTAGTTCTTTCCAGCAACCGTTTATTTTTTACACTGAGTTGCACAACAGATTATATATTTGTTGCATCAGATAAATCATCTATTACAATAGATATATCATCCGTTGCAACAAAAGTTCAACTGTTGCATCAGCTAATATATCTGTTGCAACATATAATATATATATCTTTAAAAAAAAAAAAATTATCTTCATGACATCCAAATTTTCTGACTTTTTAATTATATAAATTAATAAAGAAGATTTAAAAACAAGAATATTTCTGGTGAGTTTTTTACGGTTTAAATTGTGTTTATCATTTATTTCCTTATTCTTTTCTGTGAAAAGAAATGACTTAATTAAATCAAGATGGTGGTGACTTAATCTTTCCGTTTCTTTAATAACCATTTTATTAATTGAGTTATGGCAACAGATTGTATATCTGTTGCATCAGATAACCCATCTGTTTCAACAGATATACCATCTGTTGCTATAAATCGACCATCTGTTTAAGGAGTTTTTTTGATTTCTTCTAACTGATTCATAAGTCGCAACAGATGAGAGATTTGATGCATCAGAAGCGTTTTTTGTTTTTGTTTGTTTGTTGAATGTGTTTAGACAAAAGTCACAATCACGACTATTCATTAACTTTTTTCTTAAAAATCATATCATCATATATATATCTTAATTAAATTAATCCAATGTTGTGATTTTTTTAAATTAAACAATTTTTCTTTTATGATTATAATATCATTTAGCTCCTTAATATTTATTAACGAACCATTTTTAGGAGAATTTCTCATCATGACCGCATCCCCAACTCCAACCGCCGACATGTTTTGAATAGGGAATAAATAGAATGATAATTAAATATTGAATAAGAATTAAAAATTCAAAATCGACCAAACCAAACATATACATGGATTTTTTTGAATCCCTTATAGGTAGATCGGATATAAAAAAAGGAAAATACATACGCTAAAAGAAAAAAAAACATAACCTAATTATTATTATTATTATTATTACTATTGCTATTATTATTGTCAACCTGATAATTTTCATCCGGCAGCAGCAGGGCCCTCCTCAGCCTTGTTCGAAAGTCGGCCAAATCCCTCTGGAGTTCATCAAACTACCTTTGAAATTTCTGCAAGGACTCGATATGAACCTTCTTGTACGAATCTGGATCTGACATATTAGTATTGTAAGTATAGTAGAATGAACGAGAGTGAGTGGGGAGGCCGGAGGGACCAATTTATAAAATGATTGAGAATTGGAAGGGACTGGACTTAGTCAAACAAAAAGCCACGACTGTTCATATCCCTTAAAAGGAAAAATTACACAAATCCCATATTTAAGACACCATATTACACAATATTCCTTAATGTTTTAAAAAATTACATAAAATTCCGGATTCATATTTACTAGTGATACATATGTTATATGTATCAGTGCTTAACATATGTATCACAATTCGAAATTTCGGGATAAAATATAATTAGCAAACTATCTGGGATTTAATGCAATATTGCTGAAACTATCCGGGATTTATGTGTTGTGTGTGTTACTTAAATAATACTGGTGACTTTATTAATAAGTAAATTAGAAAAAAATGAATCTAAATACAAAATTTTATCTTTTTGTTGTATTTTCGAAAGATAAAGATTGGTAATCTGTTGCAAAATATATTCCAACTGTCAGATAACTTACAACATATGGACAAATTGTTGCAACAGATGGATATATCAGTTTGCTTTTCCTTTAGTTGTGGCGTCTGTTGCAACTTGCTAGTCATCTGTTTATTCAATTTCATCGAGAGCAATCGATTTTTCTAAACACTTCTTGGCCAAATTTAATTTTTGCTCTTGGATTGCTTCTCTTTTTTTCTTTGCATCTTTCAACCAAACTAAATTTCTGCTATTGGATTGAGGGCAAAAATTGAATTTGGAGGTCAGCTTGAAGGATGCAAAGAAAAAAAGAGAAGCAGTCCAAGAGCAAAAATTGAGTTTGGCCAAGAAGTGTTTAGAAAAATCTATTGCTCTCGATGGAATTGAATAAACAGATGATTAGCAAGTTGCAACAGACGCCACAGCTGATAGAAAAGCAAACTGATATATACATCTGTTGCAACAGATTGTCCATATGTTGTAAGTTATCTGACAGATGGAATATATTTTGCAACAGATTACCAATCTGTTTCTTTCGAAAATACAACAAAAAGATAAAATGTTGTATTTAGATCCATTTTTTAAAAATTTACATATTAATAAAGTCACCAGTTTTATTTAAGTAACACACACAAGACATAAATCCCGGATAGCTTGCGTCAGATGTGGATTCTGTTGCGTCAGATATGGAGTCTGATACAACAGATATGGAGTTTGTTGGAATACATAGCAGCCTTGCTGGTGGTTTGATTTGTTCCATCAGTTACTCTATCTGTTGCAACATCAAAAACAACATAAACTACAAACAACAAATAAAAAACATCAACAACAAAGAAAACAACAATATTTGTTCCAACAACATCATCAACTACAAAGAAGCATACATCCTATGTTCCAACACCATCAACAACAAGGGACGGACCCACATGGAGTCCTCCAGGTGCGCGAGCACAGACTGAACTAGTATCGAACTTTATATATGTATGTGGAAATAAAAAAAACGTATATAATCTAATCAGTGAGCATCCATAGTAAGAGTTATTTGGTTAGCCTAGTTGTTGTTTATGGGTGCTTAAGGCTATTTATTTCTTTTGGTCTTGAGTTCAATTCCCACTCAGCACATATTTTTTAAATTTTGGTAGCCAACTCTTCTCTTCTTATTCACTTTAATTTTTTTATTTTTTTCTCCCTTACTCCTTGTGTTGATTGTTCGGACTCCACTATTTTTAAGCTAAGAAGTACCCACCGTCTAAACCACACTACACCCCAAGTTCCAACAATGCCAAACCCATCAACAACACCACACCACAAGTTTCAACAATGCCAGCCCCACCAACAACATCAATAACAGCATCAACAACAAAGAAACAAACAAAATACATAAAAAAAATTATACTGCCAACAAGGCTTTTATACTTCTCCCAATAGATGACTTTTTTTCGCATCTTATAATAAAAATTCTCGGTATGTTTATTCAACAATTAAAAGTTCCTTCAAATTTTTTAAATAAATATGATATAGGAAAATGATAATTAAATAAATAAAAAGATGTAAATAAAGTTACAAGAAGAAGACGAGAATGAAAGAGCAATAGTGAATCACATCATACAATGTCAAAAGGGGGTCAAAACAACAATTTCAGTCGAGGAATATAAGATATGGATATCGATCGGTTTAGATTCGAACGAAAATTTTTGAGAAAGAGGAGAGAAAAAAAGGTTGTGATAACCCTAAAGAGGATAGAAAGAAAAAAGATAAGAGATTTAGGGTTGAAGGAGAGGAGGGGAGAGATGAGATAATTCTAATTTCTAGATGTACTACCCTTAATATTAAATGACTAAACAAAGTGTATTTATTCAAATTTATATTTACAAAGCATAATTAATAAGGCTAATTTGGTAGTAAAATAAATCCCTAATTAATATTTTCTTGATGGGAGTGCCAAGTCAATATGAAAAGGAAGAAGTATTGGGGGTTTCCATATTCATTAATTAATATTCACTAATAATTTGAGGGGCACAAGGAAGAAAATGGGTGACATTGAAAAGACAGGACAAGAATACTCAATGAGATTTTTGAGTTATCCAAGAAATATTTTTTACCGCCTTTAGTAGTACTACTACTTTATCTACTCGGACAGTAGCTTGCTTTAAAATTAAAAGAAAACAAAAAGATTTTCAAACAGATATGTCGTCTGTTGCAACAGATTTAGATATCTGTTTGAGAAATCCCAATAGCTCAGTCATCTGTGACAATAGATGGAAATGTCATTTGATAACTAAATCAGAAACGTTATCTATTACAACAGATATCAATATCTGTTTGAAAATTTCCAACACCTCAGTCATCCGTCATAACAGATGCAAATGTCTATTTGATAATTAAATAAGAAATGTCATCTGTTGCAACATATATTGTTATCTGTTTGAAATTCTCCAACAACTCAGTTGTTTGTTGCAACGGATTTCATTGCAATTGATTTAGGATGAACTAGGGATGAAAGAATGAGTTCCTCATTAACTTAATATTAAGATTAATAATAGTACCTACATCGATCTAGGTAGAACGAGAGATGAATGAATGAGCTCACAGGGTCAATTACAAATCCAATTGAGTCGTTGCATTTGCATGGTGTTAGTATTGCGTTTATCCTGACCCGAGTCGTTGATCGATCACTCTGAGTTGAAATGTGTTCTCATTAACTTAATGTTAAGATTAATAATAGTACCTACATTGATCTAGGTGGAATTAGGTATGGATGAATGAGCACAAAGGGTCAACTACAACTTCAATTGAGTTTTTCGGCAATTGCATGATGAGACGGTACTGCATTCCTCCCGACAAGAGTCATCGATCGATCACTCTGAGACGAACTGATTCTTACTACCTCGTATATTAAACTAATACCTTAATTAAATAATCTGGTACTAGGGGTGAGTTCTCATAGGGTCAACTACAACTTCAATTAAGTATTTTGGCAAATGCATGATGAGATGGGACTGTGTCCCTCCCGACAAGAGTCGTCGATCGATCACTCTGAGTCGAACCGATTCTTACTACCTCATATGTCCAACTAATACCTTAATTGATTAATCTAGGACTAGGGGTGAGTTCTCATCATGTCAACTACAATAGATGGCATCGCCTATTTGATAATTTACAACAGATGGATAATCTATTGCAACATATGACTCAATCCATTTGATAATTTACAATAGATGGGTAATATGTTGCAACAGATGACTTAATCTGTTTGATAGTTTACAACAGATGTGTAATATGTTGTAATAGATTACATAATCTATTTGATTTAATCCAACAGAAAAAACATCTGTTGCAACAGGTTGAGCATTTGTTTATATATAATCCAATTGAGTTCATATGTTAGACTAATACCTTAATTGAATGCGAGTTCTCATAGGGTCAACTACAACTTCAATTGAGTCTTTTGTCAATTGCATGATGAAACGGTACTGCGTTCCTTCCAACCAGAGTCGGCGATCGATCACTCTGAGCCGAACCGATTCTTACTACCTCATATGTTAGACTAATACCTCAATTGATTATTCTAGGACTAGGGTACTAATACCTTGATTGAATAATCTGGGGCTAGGGGTGAGTTCTCATAGAGTAAACTATCGATTAATCTAGAACTAGGGGTGAGTTCTCATAGGGTCAGCCACAACAGATGGCACCGCCTATTTGATAATTTACAATATATGGGTAATCCGTTGCGACATATGACAATCCATTTGATAATTTACAACAGATGGGTAATCTGTCGCAACAGATGACTTAATCTGTTTGATAATTTACATCTGATTCGTAATTTGTTGTTACCTAATCTGATTGATAATTTACAACAGATGAGAAATCTGACGCAACATGTTGAACATTTGTTTTTTACAATTTCAATTGAGTTCATATGCTAGACTACTAAATTGATTAATCTAGGACCAGGGGTGAGTTTTCATAGGGTCACCTCCTAGAGTACTCGGTCAACTACAACTTCAATTGTTTTTATATGATTTTAAAATTTACGCATATATTTTATGATTTTAAAAATAATTAAGATCATTTCGGACCAAATTAACATTTTCAAAACTACTTGTCATTCTTTTTCAAAATACAAATCAACCCATACAAAACGTTTCATCATTCCAAATCTAGAGTTCTGGCTCTTTCTCTCTCATTCCCACTCAACAATATAGTACAGACAACAACTACTCAACAAATTTGCTCAACCCTCCACAACAGATCGCTTTTCTTCTCATTTTCGACCACATAGGTGTTATTTTTGACATCATTCTTGCTTGTATCAGTCGTTTTCTTTGTCTTCGTAAGCAATAGAGTTTGAGAAGAGCTTTATATTTGTTTTTTTTTCTAAAAACTAAGGGATTTTAAGTTAATGATGAAAAATAAAACTTTTAGTTGTATTATCTTCGAGAATGGGTTTACAATTTTGAGTTTTGATGGTAAAATCGTAGGAAGAACTCGAGAAATTCCTAGTTTCCAATGCAGTGATCCGTTGACTATCGTGGTATAGTTGGATGGTGTTGGTGGTGGTGGTGGTGGTGTTTGTGGTCGTCGTGGTGGCATTGGTTGGTGGTGTTTGTGGTGGTGTCGGTATTCGTGGTGTTTGTTTGTTTGTTGGTATTGGTTGGTGGTGTTTGTGGTGGTGGTTGTTGGTGTGTCGGTATTCGTGGTATTTGTAATGTATTTTTTAAAATCTATGCATACATCAACTATAATGTAATTTTTATTTTTCTTTGTCTGTAGGTAAAACATGTCTCCCAAAAGAAAAGAAAGTGAAAGTGGATCAACGTCTGACCACTTAAAAAAAAAAGGCTACAGTACAAAGGGATTCAGAGGAGCTTCCTGAATAATTTCAGTCAGAGAAAAGTGAAGCTGAGGAGAGATGTAAAAACAACGTTGAGGGATGTGGACAAGGGTCCTTAGATGGTGATGAAGAAAATGAAAGTGAGAAAGAGGAGGAATTGGAGAGTCAGAAAGAGAAAGAGGACCACATTATACGGCTTTCCTTGGGCTTTCATGGTAAAATTAATCAATAATTTTACTCATCCATTAATTTATATTGAATATAGTTATTATGATTTTTTTTGCTTGCTTCCTGTTTACACTTTTTAGGCTTGGGCATTTGAAGTCATTCCTCCCCTACGAAAGCAGTTAATGAATTACCCGGATGAGGTTTCTCATCCAAGGATGTTTAGGTGGTTGGCTGCAAAGAGCAACACCAATATTAAGGAGGCTGATCTCTTTAACCCCCCGGATGATGCAGTACGTCTTCTTTAGGTAAAATAATTCTACTCAAAGATAAGAAAGATATTGAACAGATGTTATATCCGGTGCATGAGATGTTATATCTGATGTACCAGATGGGACATCTGTTGCGACGGGGTATATCTTGCATCAGATTACCCATTTGTGGCTTTGGTTCTCTGAACCCGACTCCTAAAAGATTAACCATCTACTGCAAATTATGTAACAGATGTTTAATCTGATAATATATCATTCATCTGTTGTGATGTATAGATCATCTGTTGCATAACAAATTACCCGTCTTGTGCAGCTGTTGCAACAGATGATTGATATTTTGCATCAGATTATCCATGTGTTGCTCTGTTTCTCTAAACCAGACTCAAACGGATTTTAACCATATACTGCAAACTATGCAACAGATGGTTTTTTTTAAATGTATCCCGACTGTGGAAATTATTATATTATATGATTTAAATGCATCTATCTTTTTTGTCTTTTTTATAGGTTGTGCATCTATGGATCGTGCCTACTGAGGAGGAGTCGGTGATGACTTCTTATATTACTCTTGGTCATATTGATACTATTGTTGACCCAATGGTGGAGTTAATAAAGAATAAATTGGCTGGAGCAACAGCCATAAGAAGAGCAGTTAGGCAATGTCAGCCTAATGTTGAAGCTCTTCAGGACCAACCTTTTACTAAGGCAGATCCGGGTGCTTCTTCTAGTGGAGTTGTTGGTGTTGGTGGCAGGCATGCTGATGCTGCTACCAAAGAATAAATATGTTTGAAAACACCCCTTTTCGCCCTTACACAGGTCCCTCTCACCCCTCTTCACCCCCGTGTTCTCGTTGCGAATGCGATGAGTGCAAGGACAGACAAGATAAACTCTTTGAAAAAGTAGAGGCTATCTTTAAAGCTATCGAGGAATTCAAATCCAAGAGGTGTGTCATACCATCCAAGAAGGTGAGGGAGCCACACACTCCTACAACGTTGGTTAGGAGAAAGAAAAGAGCAATTAGAGACGTACTCTCCGCTCGGAAATCAAAAGAAATTGCAATTCCTCCCTCTCCAAAAGTCATTGAAGTTTAGGGGCCAGTCAAGAAGGTGGACATATATGCAGAACTTGGTGCCGAAGAGAAGAGGGATCTGCGACAGGCCAATAATTCCAAGCCAGGCGCACCAGATTACCCCAGGCCTCCCTTTCCCCCCCAAGACTTCCAGACTATAACTAATATGCGTATGCCGTATGAGGACAAGGCACGTTTACTTTTCCTAACCTAGACCTTCTAATCTACCCCATGAAGAAGAAGCTACGCAACAGATTTCACATCTGTTGCAACTGCTGGGTATACTGGTGCAACTGGTTGTGGTTCTGTTGCTACTTATTATCCATCTGTTGCATAAGTTGCATTGGATTATTGATTCAGAGAACCCTATGCAACAGATGGACCATCTGTTGCATCTTTACAATTACTAGCCTATTTAAAAATTGACTTCTTTAAAAATTGACTTATTATCTCACAACATGTTGACATAATTCTCTACCTCATGAGAAAAAAACAATTAACGTACCAGGAAGCTTATGACGCTGCCGATAGGATAATGGACCTCGACTTCTGCAAGAAGCTCAAGGATAGGTACGATCAACTCAAAGGAGAGGCGTCAGCCCTTGGCGTGGGACATGATTTCCTAGTTTCTACGTTGGTTTTGGATGAAGAAGAAACGTTAAGATATGTTAGAGGGGACAGGCCAAATCCACACGGCAATAGCTGGACCGAGGCAAAAAGGATTCTTGCAGTCATTAGCGTGAATGACATGCATTATCGGGCTGTTGAGATACTACTCGAGGAGGGAAAGATCAATGTTTATGACTCCAACATACCTCTCGTCAATGATTTTGATCTTTTTCTCCTCGTGGAGCCACTGATAGTGTTGTTGCCCATCTTATTGAGTGAGAGTAAACTGATGAATTATTTACCAAAGGAAGTGTTGATGAAGAAATCATGGGATTTTGAAGGTCGAAACAGGGGAATGATCCTTCCAAAAGATGATGCCGCTAAAGCGAGCGGATCACACACTCTTGTACACATCGAATGTTTGTTGACCGACACAGAAATGGTCGAGCCAATGACTTTTTTGTGCGACAACACTGTGGAAAACCTGCAAGAGGTCTGGGCTTATGGGGTACTAACTGGACGCTTGAAGTCTGTGTATATAGAAGAGCCTGTGAAATAAATTTTTTTAATTTAAAGTCACCCTTCACTTTATTACATGTACATGTAGTGTCAATAATTTTTTTCTGATGAAATTTGAGTTTTTTATAATGCAATAGATTAGATTGTCAATCTGTTGCTACAGTGGAAAGACATGTTTGAATAATCTAATAATCTAAGTCTAATCTGTTGCAACAATGGGAAGACCTGTTTGATAATTTCTATGAATAATCTAATAATCTAAGTCTAATCTGTTGCAACAGTGGGAAGACCTGTTTGATAATTTCCACAGATGACCTAAATTTTACAAGATATGCCTAAATCTTTTTAATATTTTCCAACAATTACGCTTGAATATCCATGTGCTCGTCGACAACAAACCAGTAGCAAATACACACACCACCATGAAAATTTCAGCAATTAGTCTTCAATATCCATGTGCCCAACAACACCAAATCAGTAGCAATAACGACAACAATGTAGTATCTTCTTGCTCGATTTTGTTTCTCTTCAGAAGCCTTGACTTTGTTCAACAAACCCCAGATTACACGATTTGCTTGTGAAGGGTGTCGTTCTTCATACCAATCAAAGTAATCGCATCCATCCAATTTATATAAAAAAGAAAACACAATTACAAAATAATTACAAGTCAATAATTAATCAATTAATTAAATAAAAAAAATATTGCCTTTGAAATCTTACAAGTAAAAAACCTACGACCCGGATTTTATTGAGTTCAAAAAGTCTTTAACAGAGCTTCATGACCGCACTTACAATATCGAAAATCTCTATCACAAAAAAAGTGAAAGATGCGCTCGACATTGTCAAGTTCAGTTGGAAAAAATGAAAGTAATAATTTAAAGAATTTGGATAGATAAAAGAAGATGACGATGAAGAAGAAGATTTGGGAATTTAGGGTTAAATTTTAGGAGGAAGATGAATATATAAGACTATGGGGGAAATAAAAAGACCGTTGGGGGCCAAGTGACGGCAAAACAGTGAAATGTGTCAGGACTGACACTAACACATTTGATGCCTATTTTGTTTTACATCTTTAGAATGAACATGTCTACTTGATGACTATTTTATTTTAGGTGTTTGAACTGAACACCGTCGATGGGCTGCGCCTTTTTTATTTCAATTCACTTTAATCTTTTTTAACGTAGTGGCAATTTTTTATGTCCAACAAAAATTGAATTTTTATAATGCAACAGATTCTCCATCCTTTGTAACAGTTATCTTACCTGTTCTGATATATAGTTTATCTGTTGCAATAGGTTGGTCATCTGTTGCATTATCTCGATGTTTTTATCTAAAGTCCATCTGTTGCAACAGTGGGAAGACATGTTTGATAAATTCCAACAGATAACCTACCTGTTGCAATATATGTATAAATCTGTTCGATTATTCCAATAGATGTGTCGTCTGTTGCAACAGATAAAGTCCATCTGTTGTAACATATGTCTAAATTTGTTATTTTTTCTCAATAGATGTGTCATCTGTTGCATTATCTTGATGTTTTTATCTAAAGTCCATCTGTTGCAATAGTGGAAAGACCTGTTTGATAAATTCTAACAGATCACCTACCTGTTACAACATATGTCTAAATCTGTTCGAATTTTCCAATAGATGTGTCGTTTGTTGCAACAGATACATTATCTGTTGCAATATTTGAATTTAGTTTTCCTTTTCAATAATAAGTTCAAATCTAAGGAATAAATAAAATTCGTAGACAAAATAAAATAAATCGAAGCCTTTATAAATTAGCTGAAATAAGTCAACGAATAAATGAAATGTAAAAAAATTATTATCGGTACAGATCTCAACAAATACATCAACAACAATTTAAGTATACTTCCAAGGATTGCTTTGACAGGCTCAAGCTATAAAGATCTACTCAGTATGGACAAGTTGTTCTTCATCCGGTGATATGGAATTCGGCTTTGCTCGTCGTGGATCTTCATTATTGCTTGCGTACGGTTTCTGCACTTTCTATTCTCCGTATTTCTATAAAAAGAGTAGCATATTGTCAATGTTGTTCAACAGTAGCTTCTTCTACATCCACCTGAAAAGCCAAAATTAGTCAATGTTAATCATGGAGATAAAATAAAATGAAAAAGGATAGCTCATCTCTTCTAGCAAATCAATCAGGTCTTCCTCCCGTTTTAAATTGTCCCAAATATATTATATTTCTGTTGCAACAATGAATCAACTGTTGGGACAAATTTCTACATGAGGAAGACCCTATGTGATAATTTCTAACGGATGAACCATCCGTTGCAACATATGAATCTTCTGTTGCAGCAGATAGGTCGTCTGTTGGTATAAATAAAATTTGTACGAAGAGCTGTCTGATTTGCTAAAACAGATGAGACATATGTTGCACAAGACAAAGTATCTGGTGCAACAGGTTAGTTAACTGTTGCAACAAATGTATATATCTGTTTGATAATTTTCAGCAGATGTGTCATCTGTTAAAACAGATATGTGTCTGTTTGTTTTATCAGTTGAAAGACATATAATATATTCACCTTCTTCAGCTCGTGCTGCTCTCCTTTGGACATTGTACGTTGCTCAGTGCAACATGCAGACAGAGGATTTGCAATTTTGCTTTTTTGGATGCCTGATAATGCCCTGGAAATCACTCTCCTTCTCCTCTTAGCCCTAATCTCTAATGGAGCGGATGTAAATAAAATCCTCTTTGATGGAATGAGACCCCCCCTTAGAAGTCAATTCCTTTAAAGAAGCAGTTAATGCATTAATAACATTAATCACCACATCATGTTTCTCCCTGCAGTCTTGACATTTGCATGCAGAACATTCGTTGGGAGAGGCAAAATCTGTAAAACCAGTATGATCATACTCATAATGGTTTGCTTTAAATACTGTAAGAGGAGCATCATTAGCACCAACAGCAGCACCACTACCACCACCAACAGCTCCATCAACAACAACAAGCCCACCCTCCAAAATTATTTTTCTTGTAATGGTTGTTGCTCCAAACAATTCCATTTTTATTTTGTCGATGATCTTAGGATCCGATAAAGTTTGCATAGACTGTAAAGTAAGAAAAAATGGCATCTTCAACTCTCGATTGGTCAGAACTAGCGAAGGATGCACATTCTAACATAAATCATTACATATATTAGAAAATGATGATTAGATCATTCAAAAAAAATATTAATTAAAAGAAAAAAATAATTATAATTATACTTACTGCATCCTTCGGGGGTTGAAGAGATTAAGAAATTTTGCATTTTTATGAGTTTTGGCCGACAACCATCTCAAGATTCTTGGACAGGAAACTCCTTCCTGGTAGTTCACTTGTTGTCTCAAATAAGGAATGCCTTCAAACGCCCAAGCCTATAAAATAACGCCAATAAATCAAAACCATTATTGAGCGAAAAAAATGAATGATATCTTAATAGAAGAAAGAAACATTTACCATGAAAGCCCATGGGAAGCCATATAAGTTGACTATCTTTGGAGCTAACGGAGTCAACAAATATTTGACAGTCATTTTGAAGCTTTCATACCCCCATGGATAGCTGTTAAACGCCTCAAGATCCTCGGAGAGCTTTATTAAACCGAGGCTTATGTTGTTGTTAACGTCTCCCGCCCAAAGAATATTATGTACAAACCAAACCAAGCACAATGACTGCTTGTGCTTCTTTGAAAGTCCTTTACCTCTCAACGCTTCTATCAAATTTTTGTTTTTGAAGCTTGGACCAACAATGGACACCAGGTCATCATGATCACACGACTTGCCTTTGCCCTTTCTGGGTGTGCGAGGTTTTTTTTTTTTTTGGTTAGAATAGGTATAACTTGAGAAGGAGGATCACATTTTAGTCCAGTAACTATGACAAACTCCTTCCAGCCAAAACAAACAGGCATGCCATAATAATTTATCCACACCTCATCCATCTTATCTTTGTTTTCATACATAAACCTACACTTGAGAAGTTCATATATCATTTTCATTTGGAAACGAGCATTGTTGTCCTCCGGCAAATCAAGATATTTCTCAAAGCAGCTGTCCCTGAAATAAGCATCCAATTTTTGTTCTCGAAGTATTTTTCTGAAGGCGTCGAAAGATTTTACCATGACTGACTTAACCACGAAATCACCCGTTAAATCTGCGGTACCATCGCACTGTATTCTCACATGATAACGATCAGTGTTGAAGGCTTTGACCAGCTCTTCGGTGGAAGGGCTATTAGCATCTGCATCATCTCTTTTGAAATATTTCTCCTCCCCGTGTTCATCATATTCTGCTCCCTATTGAGATAACGCTTGTAAAGCAAGCTCATAGAGTGGTGGATGTAGCCTAGCTGCTTTACTTGTTCCTTTACTTGAACTTGATTCGGTTTCTGTTTTTTTGGGAACCATATTATCTAAAATTAACAGGAACATAAAATAATATATTATTGTTGATTAATGCATCGTTAAAAAAGATAACAGTAAATCAAACAAGCAAAACAGTAAAATAACAGTTGCAACAGATCACCGATCTGTTGCACCAGGTAGTAGATCTGTTGCAACATATAACCAAACTGTTGCAGCGGATGAGTAATCTGTTGCAATAATACAAAACATACCACTCATCTTTTAAGACAGATGAATGGTTTGTTCAACAGATCACACAACTGTTGTGACATCATCTGTTGCAACATATGAGTGATCTGTTGGAACAGTTAAATAATTCGTAGCAACGGCTGAGTAATCTGTTGTGACAATACAAAATATATCACTCATCTGTTGAGAAAGATGAATGGTCTGTGCAACAAGTCACACATCTGTTGCAACACATGAGTGATCTGTTGGAACAGTTATCAAAGATCATTAATTAATATTTATAATAAATGTTACAAGATTGATAACAAGAAACAAAGTTAAAACTTACAAATTGGAACTAAATTGGATCAAAGATCATTAATTAATATTTATAATCACATTCATGATTTCCAAATTTTATATAATCGTCGAAATTAGAATTAATTTGCACATAATTCGATGATTATATATGATATTTTCTCCGTTTCAAAATAGTTGGTCATTTTTATATAAAAATTTATTTTAATTTAGTCATCTCATATGTGAAATTAAAAAAAAATTATAACATTTTTTCAATACTATCCCAATCTCTACCTCTCGCACCACTAACATTAACGCTACCACTCTGTGAACCACCTCTCGCTGCAAATATCAGAGTAGGCAAAGCTGAAGTTGATAAACCTGCTGAGTAGGTCCATACACATGTCAGAGATAATATTTTGCCAAATGGCCAATATCGCCGCATACAAAGCATCCTCTATGGCTTGACTCAATTTAAGGGAGCACAGACAAACTAGGACAACCACATTGACTCGAAGAACTGAAGTTGGAACCTCTACTAGCATGACCTGATGTCTTAAAAACTGAAGTTGCAAAACCTAAAAGTCTACCACCTGATCCCTATAAAGCAGCCTGAACTGGCCTACCATAATAACCACATGAACTTCTACTCTAGAAATATCTACCTCAAAAGCTGCGACCAATAAATTCTCCCTAACAACACACCTTTTTGGTGCCTCCCTAGGTGATACAAGTCAAATGGTCGTCTTAGCTTTTGATAACATCTTTGGAGGCCAACTCCTAAAGGCTCAAGACTTGGTCACCCCAAGAGCACTAGGATATGCAAGAAAGGCCCGTTTTGAGCATGACTTAAAGCAATCTCGTGTGTGGAAGGTTGCTTGAATGCTTACATTGTTGTTAACCCGAGAACCACAAGCCTTGAAGAATAAGCCATCCTTGGTTTTGAGAGCATTGAAGAAGCGCCATTCATTCAAGCCCAACACACCTTGGCCGCCCCTTCATTAAGGGTATTTTGGACATTGCACATAGTGTATTTACACACCATGGCCGCCCCTCTCATTAAGGGCAAAGTGATTTTTTTGTCTTCTTTTGTAATATACTAGAAGTAGGACTTTTTAGGTCTTCTCTCTTTAGTTTTTGGATGATAAACATGTGAAAAAATTTCTTCCCTCTTTGAGAGTGTAACACCTTTAGAGTAGGGCTTGGAAAAGCCAAGTAGTTGTTGTAGGGCTTGGAAAAGCCAAGTAGTTATTGTAGGGCTTGGAAAAGCCAATACTGTTCTTTTGCTTAGAAACGGTGGTTCATGAGGTGAGTTGATTTTCTTAGCGATCATCGTAAGAAGATTGGTGTTGTTGCGAGTTTAAGGGTCTTATCGTTTAATACACGATTTGATTCTTATTTCTTCGTAACTTCTTATGTCATCTTATCTATCTCTTTATCTTATTGCATTTGTGTGTTTGTGTTTTATCTTCTTATTCTATAATTCTTTGTGTTGTTGTATGTGCTTGTTTTGTATCTTGTTCTTGGTTTTCTCTTGTTATTCATGGTTGGTTTGTGTTTAGTATCGTGTCCCGTATCACTAGGTAAACTAGATAATAGACTTGGTCAACATGACATGCTCAATAATACTATGATAAAAAAAAACCTGAAACAACCATTTGGGCAGAGTATCCAACTAATAAGAATCTTCTAACCCCTTTACAAACTTACAACTCCTCTCTGACTTAGTGGAAATGATGGCAACTGAATATTAGATAGAACATGGAAACGTGCTTTATACTCAAAAATAGACATGAAGACCTATTTCAAGTGATCAAACTCATTTTGCATCTAATCATTCAAGTTATACGACACAAACCTCTCCAAGAAGGCCTCATAAAATCGGGTCCAAGTCATAGTAGGCAAACCTAAATGCCTGTAACTGGATAAAGACCTCCACCAATCTCTAGCTACATTGGTCAGCTAATACGTTCGTATAAGCAACTCCATGAGTCTCAAGGCAACTTCTTTTAGCAGTTAATCAAAAATTCATAGGCATCCTTTCTAATCGCTCAACTAAAACTTGGGATGAGCTAAATAAAGTAACCTCTCAAACCTCTTTTGATCATCAGAAAAGATCGAATGACCCATAGCGACTGGAAGAATAATGTGTCTGATAGGCACACAATCCATATGTGGGGACTGTTGACCGAAGGCCTTTATAAGATGAATGTAATGACTGTTGAAATGAATAAAAATTTAAATTCTTCTTACTTGCTTGAGTCTTATAATTTATGTCATGAACGTTTAGGCCATGTTAATTACAAACCGTTACGAAAACTGATTAACTTAGAAGTTTTGCCAAACTTTGAGTGCAATAAATCAAAGTGTCAAACGTGTGTGAAATCAAAGTATGCAAAGCATCCTTATAAGTCCGTTGAAAGAAATTCCAATCTCTTAGACTTAATACACACTGACATTTGTGATATGAAGTCAACACCATCTCGTGGTGGGAAAAAGTATTTCATAACTTTTATTGACGATTGCACTAGATACTGTTTTGTCTACTTACTAAGTAGTAAGGATGAAGCAATAGATGCGTTTAGGCAATATAAAACTGAAGTTGAAAATCAGTTAGACAAAAAGATCAAAATGATAAGAAGTGATAGGGGCGGAGCATGTGAATCTCCCTTTGCGCAAATATGTGTAGAGAATGGAATAATCCATCAAACTGCGGCCCCGTACTCACCTCAATCTAATGGAATTGCGGAAAGGAAAAATCAAACTTTAAAGAAAATGATGAATGCCTTACTTGTAAGTTCTGGTTTACCGCAAAACTTATGAGGGGAGGCTATCCTTACGGCCAATCGTATACTCAATAGAGTTCCCCATAGTAAGACACAATCAATTCCTTACGAAAAATGGAAAGGAAGGAAACCTAACTTGAAATATTTCAAAGTGTGGGGGTGTCTAGCGAAGGTTCAAGTTTCTATACCTAAAAGGGTTAAGATAGGACCTAAAAGGGTTAAGATAGGTCCTAAAACGGTGGACTGCGTGTTCATAGGATATGCTAAAAGTAGTAAAGCATGTCGATTTTTGGTTTATAAATCCGAACATCCGGATATTAGTGAAAATACGGTAATTGAATCAGACAATGCTGAATTCTTTGAAAACATTTACTCGTATAAAATTAGACATGAACAGTCTAGTGGAGGATCTAAACGACCTCGAGATGAACCAAGTGAGAATATAGATAATGAAGAAAATCCAAGACGTAGTACACGTCAACTTCGTTTGGATCGGATTTTGTAACATTTCTCTTAGAAAATGAGCCTCAAACATTTAAAGAAGCGATGTCTTCGTCAGACTCATCCTTTTGGAAAGAGGCAGTCAATAGTGAGATAGATTCAATCTTAAGCAACCATACATGGGAATTGGTTGACCTTCCTCCCGAAAATAAACCTTTAGGTTCTAAATGGATCTTCAAAAGGAAAATGAAGGCAGATGGTACTATTGACAAATACAAGGCAAGGCTTGTAGTAAAAGGCTTCAAACAGAAGGAAGACCTTGATTACTTTGATACATACTCTACAGTAACAAGGATAACCTCTATTCGAATGTTAATTGCCTTGACGGCGGTATATGATCTTCAAGTCCATTAAATGGATGTAAAAACTGCATTCCTAAATAGAGATTTGGAGGAAGAAATATCCATGGAACAACCTGAGGGTTTTGTGGTTCCAGGAAAAGAAAATAAAGTGTGTAAACTTGTTAAGTCACTTTATGGACTAAAACAAGCACCTAAGCAATGGCATGCAAAGTTTGACCAAATCATGTTGGCAAACGGATTCAAAATAAATGAATGCGATAAATGTGTTTATATTAAAGACACTCCAAATCACCAAGTCATTGCATGTTTATATGTGGATGATATGTTGATCACCAGTAGAGACATTTCTGATATAAATGCAACAAAATGAATGCTCGAGAGCAAGTTTGATATGAAGGACCTTGGAGTTGCAGATGTGATCTTAGGTATAAGAGTCCATAGAACTCCACAAGGGTTGACATTGTCACAGTCTCATTATATCGAAAAGGTACTTGAAAAGTTCAAGTAGATGGAATTCGGTATTGCCAAGACTCTATTGGATGCGAGTTTTGCACTTGAAAGAATGAAAGTGAAAGTGACTCGCAATTGGAGTACGCAAGAGTATTGGGATGTTTAATGTATATAATGAACTGTACACGACCAGACATAGCATGTACAATTAGTAAATTGAGTTGGTACACGAGTAATCCCAACAAAACTCACTGGATGGCAATGAAAAGAGTTTTGGGGTATCTTTAATACACTCAAAATTATGCTTTGCATTATAATAGATATCCTGCGGTACTTGAAGGATATAGTGATGCAAATTGGATCACCGGATCGAACGAAGTAAAATCCACAAGTGGATATGTATTTACTATCAGTGGAGGAGCAGTTTCTTGGAAATCATCCAAACAGACCTGTATCGCTCGCTCTACAATGGAATCTGAATTTATCGCATTAGATAAAGCCGGTGAAAAAGCAGAATGACTCCAGAATTTCTTGGAAGATATTCCGTATTGGCCCAAGCCAGTGGCACTAGTATGTATACACTGTGATAGCCAAGTGGCAATAGGTAGGGCAGGGAGCATGATGTACAACGGTAAATCTCGTTACATACGACGGAGACATAATATCGTTAGGGAACTTCTCTCTAGTGGAGTTATTACTATTGACTATGTAAAATCAAAGGATAATGTGTCGGATCTACTTACAAAAGGCCTATCTAGAGAAGGAGTGGAAAGAACATCCAAGGGAATGGGTTTAAGGCCTAGGACGAGTCAGCATGGCGGTAACTCTACCTAGCAGACTGGAGATCCCAAGAGCTAGGTTCAAGGAGATCAAACAAAGTTGTGTCTGACAGGTTCAACATTGCCAATTACCCAACCCATTCTCATGATGTAGACAATGTATAGTAAACAAGGATAAAACTTAAGGTGAAAAGTCTTTTAATGATTATCTAAATTTGGCAGATTTGACCAAATAGTTTAATCTACAGGATTGAACGTTTAGAAATCACCTATGCGAGGGCGAAGTGGAAGCCGCTTCAAAGAGAATGTTAGTAAAGGCCTATTCTCTAAGCTCTCATGGAAATCGGGACGTGTTCATTGATGAAAAAAATAAAACCGTAAGAACCATAAACGGTAAAAGGCTGGTTGTGTGACATGTGTTGTCTAGGTGTACATTAAAGCTCGACGGTTCAAAGATATCAAATCTACCGATTGACCGAGTGCATCCGATGCATGTTCACTACAAAAAGTTCAAAGGGAAACCCACTCATCCAGATGCAATCAGTCTTTGCTTGATGATCACATACTTGTTCGTAAAACTTTTTACGAAAAATAGCCATTCCCCATTCATGTGGGGGGTTGTTGGGTTCTATATGTGCGTTGAATAGAAAATGGAGAAATCAAGTGGAAGAGAAAAATTGAGTTTACACCAAAATGAAAAGTGTACTCAAAATTGGCAAGTTTATTCTTTCTCCCACATTGGTGGAAGAAGAGAACTTGAGAGTGTTTATATTGAGAAACACTTACTCCACATGGCAAGTGAGGCAAGAAATAAATGATGCCTCGCGCCGTCGTCGTCGTCGCTCGCTCGGCTTCGGCTTCGGCTTCGGCTTCGGATTTGGATTTGGATTTGATAGAAATAAATTCTGAAACAGTATTTGATATACTCCGTTGATATATACATGCATGCAGTAACAGATACAATGTTTCTGAATTGATTCTTCAAAAAAGTTGCATTATTTCAAACTGATTCACTGCACTGTTTCTGTTTCAACTAAACTACTGCAGATTTTCGAAACTATATTTCCTGAACTGATACATTGGTTCAAACAGATGCAACTCTTCAACGAAGTGATGCACTGTTTCACGAAATGGTGTACTGTTTCAGAAAATTACTGCAATGGTTTAAGTAAACAGACATGTATTTTCAGGAAAAGATACACACCTTTGAATTGAACCAATACCACCTTTCTGAAGAGGCATCTTGTGGCTATAAATAATGGTTTAAGTAAACAGACATGTATTTTCAGGAAAAGATACACACCTTTGAATTAAATCAATACCACCTTTCTGAAGAGGCATCTTGTGGCTATAAATAACCATCCACAGGTTTGAGATAGAAATAACAGAAATTTCAGATTATAAAATCTTCTTCTTCTCTTGAAAAAACTATTCTGTGTGATCATTAAATCGTTCAGTGCGTTCATAGAATCCGCCTATTTGAGGTACCGTTATAGTCGGATTGAAGGCCATTTTATCCTGGGAGAAAAAATTCCACAACCTCGGGTACAGTAAGGGGAATTATTTCCTTAAGGAAACTCCGTGAATTCGGACGACTTGGCCTTATTCATTTCTACTTCATCTTATTTTTCTAAAAAATAAATACACCTCTTTGAAAGGTCATATTGATCTTGTGTTGAGGGTATTTAATACTTCATTATATTTTTATTTATACATGAACTCGAGTTGAAGTTGTTGCAATATACAGATTCTGCATACGCGATCATATTGTGAAAAATATAACAGGGATGTCATAGATGATGGTTGTACCCCGAAGTAAAAATATCATATCAAGATGTCAGAATAGATGGAGGAACACCACTTTACGTCTGAGGAGTACACATAAGGAAACACCCTTTAAGTGACTCAAAAGGGAAATTAAGCAATAAAATGTTTTTACAAAGCAAAAGCCATTTAAAAAAAAAAAAAGAAAAAAAAAAAAGGCAAACTTATATGAGTTAATGTCAGTATGATCATTTGAATAGCCTGAAATTTATTTATTTGATTATCCTATTTAAAAGGTATGCATCACTTATTTCATTCTCTTATTTTTAAAATTAAATTTTTTACGTTTACCTATTTCATAATTTTCTATTGTAAGATGACTTAAGTTATCCACTCACCAAAATTTTATTTTCCTATAAAAGTTAATTTGAATTAAGTCATTTTAGATAGTCATTAATTGTATATCTCTAATTTAGGTGGAAAAAATAATTAAAAATCTTGCAATTTATTTATCTATATTAATAATTTTGGGAAGTTGATTATCATTTGATCTAGCATTAATGTTTTTCCTATATCATTTTCTTTTAGTTACTTTTTCTGTTTAAAATATTAATAGTTTTGGATAGTTAATTAATCTGAAATTAATATGTTGGTTATGTAATTTTTTAAGTAAGATTTTCTTTCTTTCTTTTTCTTATATATATAGTGCTTACAACAACTAATTTTAACATAGCAAATTTCATTGATATAATTTGAGTATTGAACCATGAAGTATTTCTCAAGCATAGCCTTCTTCTTATTTGTCCTGTGCAGTGCTCTCAGTAAGTTATATATTTATTTGTGCAATTTATTTAATTATAAAAAAACTGTTGGCACTTTAAAAAAATTAATTTGCCATTTAGAAGAATTATATTTCAATCATTTGATTTTCTCATTCTTAATATGTTTTTTTTTTCTCATTCTCGTTATGATAAGGTACCAAGACGAGTGGAATAACTGAGTGCCATGTCTACATCCCATCAAACATGAAACCTTGTAACGCGACAAATTGTAATAACCTATGCTATGACAAGTTCAGTCGTAAACCTCCACCTCCTGGTATACGTGGACCACTGCGAATAGGAGATTGCGATCCCGATGCAAGTTGTGATTGTATTTTCTGTTGTGAAGCCGAATGTTGATCTCCGATTATGATTTTTTCTTGTATGTCGTAATGAAATAAATTGATACATTTCTTATTTATTCCTTTATAATTGTCATTAAGTTTGTTATATCTAAAAAGGATAAATACATTAAACTAAGAAAATCACGCATTAACCCTTCCCTTACAATTTATATGATTTTATTTTTTAAAAGATAATTTTGTTATCAAATTCAGTGTAATTCTATAAGTGGGATATCTGAGGACATAGTGTACACAGACCTTACTCTTACTTTGTAGAGATAAAAAATAGTATTATTTTTGATAGACTCTCGGCTTGAAATAAATTAAGTAGATTCAAGCTAAGTAATCAGGAAAAGAAAATGCTAAAATGGGAGTAATAAAAACAACAAAATAATGTGAAATTACGAGCAATATACAACAACACTACTGACAAAAAAATATTAAAAATTGAAAAAACACTCGCGCACACACACACATGCACAGGTGATAATCGAAATCGAAGAACAAGAAACTACGAGGGCAGTGTTATAATACCAGTAATAAGAAAGAAGGTCCAAGTATGATCATCTCCACTTAAAAGCGAGAGAGAATGTTCAGCTACGCACCCAACCAACCTTCTATTCTAATCTCCGACCTCCAAACTCAACCATCTAAGATCACGTACTCGATAAGCTCGGGATGCTTCATTCATGTATAATCACCTCCCTAATACTTCTTCAACATGCTTCTACATCCCTCGGTGCCTGTTATTGCTAGCCTCTCACAGCTCCTCATTAAACATCAATAATACTTCTCCTCTTTACGTACCTAAACAACAAGAACTATTCATCCTTAACGAAAGAGTTGTATCATAAGAAATGTGATATAAACGACCTATCTTTATATTTTCATGATTCAAATACGTAACTAATTGATCTTATATATACAACTTTACAATTACTTTAAAGCCCTCTTCAAATTAATACAAATCAGTGCTAAAATAAAGCAATAAAATGTTTTTACAAAGCAAAAGCCAATTTCTTTTCGTATTCAAAATAAGTGGGGAATATTATATCCAAAAAAGATCATAATATAAAACAAGAATCTAGTCAAGCAGTTGTCATCTGATCAGGAGGTCGATTTCGTTCGTTCAAATCGCGAAAACAAACTCTTATAGAAATACAGATAAAATTGCATATCATAAACTTTTGTTGTTCGATCTTTCTCCAAACCACCTCGCACATAGCGTAAATGTCAATATCGATTCTTCTCTAAGACACCTCTCACATAGCGTAAACATTAATATACCATACTATCCTCTCTTTTTTTTCAAATGAGATGTCAAATTTCACGAGTTAATATTTTCAATTTTGATCATTACTTTAAATTTTTTAAATAAAATTTATATATTTAAAAATTACGTTAAAATTAATTATCGTCAAGGACAGAGAGGATAAAAAAGAAAAAAAAGAAGTAAATAGGTGCTTCATTTTTATAGCATAAAATATATATTGTGTGTCCAAATTGGTAATCGAAAAGCCGCCAGCACCGCCACCTTACGCCGCCGCTTTTTCCGATTACCCAATTTGGTTTGCATCGGAGAAGAAGAAGAGGAATCTTCTAGAATCATCATCATCATCATCATCATCATGACTTACGCTATTCACCTTCTTCGTCACTCCAATAAGGTGCTAATTTCCCATTTCCTTTTTTCAAATTTTTTTATATGTAATTTTGGAGACCTAAAATCAACAATTTGTATGATTTACGTGATCCGTATTTGTGCCGCATTTTGAAGTCAACAATTTTTTTTTTGTCTTAATCGGAATTGTTTTTTTGTTTTTTTAAATGAATTAGTTTGATTTTGTATGAGATTTGGAAATCGGAGCTGATTTTTTGTGTTTGTAGTTGAGCTGTGAATTGTTTTATGGCGATTTGTATTGATGTTAGGTTGAATGAGATGCATTTAATTTGATTTTGAGAAGCGGTTAAGTGCGATTTGTATTGATGAAATTTGCAATTTTTAAATAGGAGCTGAATTTTTGTGTTTTGAATCCTTAAACTCTACAATTTGTATGATCCGTGTTACTCTGTTTTGCTGTGCTGTATTTTGAAGTCAACATTTTTTCTTTCATAGTTTTTTTTTTTTTTTAAGAATAAATGAAGTAGTTTGATTTTGTATGAGATTTCAGAATCGGAACTTAAATTTTGTGTTTTTAGTTGAGCTATGAATTAGTTTGTGATTGTAGAGGTTGATTTTATTGAATTTGGAGCTGGTGTGATTCGTATTGATGTTAGGTTGAATGAGACTCATGTCAATATTCCATGGAATTAGTCGGGGTGTGTGAAGGTTGGGCACGCCGCCCAGGTTATTGAAAAAAAATGATTTTGGAGTCGACTTTTTTTCTTAATCGGAATAGAATTTTTTTAAATGAATTAGTTTATCGGAGCTGAAATTTTGTGTTTGTAGTTGCGCTATGAATTAGTTAGGACTTAGGAGTGTAAGGGTTGATTTTTATGAATTTGGAGTTTGTTCAACTTGTATTGATATTAGGTTGAATGAGACTCATTTAGTTTGATTGTTAGAAGCTGGTTAAGAGCTCACATCTAGATGAAAAATTGCATTTTTTAAATGATTGTGGTGTTTAGGCCAGCTTGTGTCCCTCAATTATTCCGCGAGGGGTTAGGTAGATTGGAGGAAATTGACTAGTATTTATTTGAATATGAGATCTTATGGTTCTTATTCTACTTTATTGGCCACTAGGCTACACACGCGGGTGCAAAAAAAAAGAACTTTTTGTTTTGTTTGATAGCGGTATTAGTCTTTAGACACTTGGCGTATGGTTGCTCTTTGATATTCCAACGAATTTGGAGTTGGTGTGATTCATATCTATGTTAGTTCGAATGAGACACATTTAATTTGATAGTCAGAAGCTGGTTTAAGTGCTCATTCCTAGATGAAAAATTGCATTTTTTTAATATGATGGTGGTGTGTAGGTCAACTTGTGTTCCTCGATTATTCCACCAAGTATCTGTTATCTTCCTCCAAGGCTAAATCGACTAGTATTTATTTACATTTGAGACCTCATGGTTCTTTTCCCACTTTATTGTCCGCTAGGCTACGCAACTGGGTGCGAAAAAAGAGAATTTTTTATTTTGTCGATAGCAGCTTTTGTCTTTTAGACACTTGGCATATGGTTTGTTTGCTATTTAATATTTCAATGAGCTGTCTATCAAATTGTTGCAATTGATGTTCGATCCTGAATAGATGGCAAAGATCTTTGGAAAATGGATTTTAGGATTACTTATTAGTGATTTGATGAAATCAGCATGAATTTAAAGCAATCGGCCAAACCATTTCAGTTCTGTAAATAAAATGTCACACATACTTGCTTTCCGTATTTAGTTGTTTTTTCCAGTTTCTCGTCTTCCCTTTCTAGGTAATAAGTATTCCATCTTTTGTTTCGATGTTAAAAAAGCAGAAAAGAAAGGGATATACTTTAAATGATATACTTAGGGTGCAGCTAATTCAGGTCATTTATTTCAAATGCCATCGCTTAATCTAAGTCATTTATCTGGTCCTTCCCTTGGAACATCAAAGTGTATGATGGACTACTCCAGAACATATTCATCTCATTTTCTTTTGTTTCCCCTGCTTTCAATTTTTTTGCAGATCAGGAGTTCTTCAAACTTAATACGGCATGATTCTTCTAGTCTTGTCCGCTGGTTCAGTAATGGCACGAGGGAGAGACGCAACATTTCGGAGTCCTTCAATAGATGCAAATCCAGTTCAGCGGTCTCCAACAATAGTTGTAGAGCAGTATCTCCCACGGTTGTGACTAAATCTGTATCTCTTTGTTACCCTCCTTTTATAGCTTGATTCCTGTTGAATTTGAGCAGTAATGTTAACATCAAGTTATCTTAATGTCTGTAGGTGTCATTTGTAAATGCTCCGGGAACTGCAATTGCTCCATGCCCCTCCACCGCTAGCATGCATTTCATGAGAAGCTCGTCAGGGTTTGTTTTGTGGCTTACTACTGCTTCCAAATATTTCTAAAAATAGTGTTTGATCATTCTCTTGAAGCATCTTGTTTGTCTTCTTGTGTCAGATCACAAGTGCTTTCAAGGAGGGGTTTCTCCTCTGCTTCAGGTACTTGTTTAGTGTCACTTTGGCTACTTAATTGAAAATTCGAAGTTATAAACCATTCTTTATTTTAATGAGCATTTATCTAGTCGCTGCAACTTCAGTTCTTATTAAATCGATTAAGGTTCATCAGTCAACTTCATGTCGATGAGCACTGAGTCAGTCATGTGCATTGAAATTTCCCCCATCTTCTACCTCAGCTGTACTCTATAAATGCTCATAGCTACATCGAAGATCTGGCTGAAATTTTCGGATGTAAAGTTGATAGATTGCCAGCTGTATATTTAGGTCTTTCCCTGGGAGCTAAAAAAACAATTTAGAGATTTGGAAGGGGCTTATTGAAAAATTTGGGAAGAAACTGGCTCCTTGGAAGAAACAATACCTGTCCTTTGGAAGGAATTTTGGATTTGGTGAATGGTGTCTTGGATGGTATTCCCACATATTTATGTCACCATCGCCATCCCGACAATTGTAGGAAAAATAATAAATGCCATAAGAAACAAAATCCTATGGAAGGTAGCTCAGAAAGGAAACATATTCATTTATAAAAGTGGAAAGAGGTTTTGAAAGATAAGAAGGGGGAGGAATGGGCATTAAGAACCTCAAACTACAAAAAAAGAATCTTCTTTACAAATGACTTTGGAGGTTAAATGATAGCAGGGAGGAAATATGGAAGGAAGTTATTATTATTAAATATGGGAAGTTGGACCACTGGAAGCCAAGCCAGGTGAAATTACCATTTAAGACTGCAATCTAGAAACATATATATTTTGGGATGAATTCCAGAAATCTGTGAAGCCGATTGGAAATGGGAAGTTAAGCTTTGAATTGGTAACTGATCGGGTATGGGGAGTTTGAAGGATGAATTTCCAATCTTGTATAGTTTAGCTTTGAGTAACTTGCATGGTGACTTATTGTTTGAATAACACTGGGTAGCAGTTACAATTTAGAAGAAAGTTTAATGATTGGGAAGTAGATGATATCAGTAGATTATTGGGTCTGCTGGAACCAATTACCCTGGATGTTGCAAAGAGGGATTCGCAGATTTGGATGGCAAGTAAAAAGGAACTTGTACTGTTACGAGTGCATATATATTGGTGCAAAAGAAACATGGAGGCTGGGAAACTGATTGGCCTCGGAAAGTAATCTGGAGAACAAGATCACGTCCTAGGGTTACTTGTTTCGGGTGGATTCCAGCCAAGAATGTATGCACAGCACAGGATACTCTTCAGAGAAGAGGAATGATAATATGCAGCAATTTCTTTTGTGAAAGATCAGTGGAGGCCACTAAATCATTTACTTCTACACTGTGACCGGACATGGCAGATTTGGGCACTATTCATGGAATCATGGGAATTTTTGGAGTGCATTGGGTGTTGCCTAAGGATGTGAAGAGTCTTATACAATGCTGGCAGGGACATATTATTGATTGCAAGCAGAAACAGATCTGGAACATCTTCATTGTGCATCATATGGACTATATCGCTAGAAAGGAGTTATAGATGTTTTGAAGAGGAAAAAATAGAACCTATCTTTCATGAAGTAAAGATGTTTGCATAATTTGTATGTATATAGTGTAAGAAGAACATGTTAGAAATTTAGCAGAGCTTCTAGGCGTTGAACTCCTTTGTGAAAAGACTCTAGTGGAGTCATTGTAAGTCTTTTTTGCTATAGTTTTGCAGTACTTCCTTGATTCAATCTTGAATATAATACCTTACCTTATGAAGAAATTGCTAGAAAGATCCTTCTTATCCTTGATTTAATTTGGAAACATGGAACCAAAGAGGGAGAGCCCTTGATTTTTGAGTCAAACTAATCTGGAGTCTTGTCTGTGTCAGATCTTCCTCCACACCAAGAGATTGGCATGCCCTCTCTTTCACCTACAATGACAGAGGTATACATCATCTCCACTAAAGCTCCTGTGAGCATCATTATTTCCTTACACTTATGTTTGTCTATGAGTCTTAGCGGTTCCATTCTTGTGATGCAGGGAAATATTGCCAGATGGTTAAAGAAAGAGGGTGAAAAAGTTTCTCCTGGTGAAGTGCTCTGCGAAGTGGAAACAGTAGGATTGATTTTTTTGCTGCTGTTATCATGATGTTGAGGGAGTGTGCTCCCTTTTGTGTCTTAGCTTCTGGTCTGGTATTTATGCTACTCATTCAACCCCCGTAGGATAAAGCAACAGTGGAGATGGAGTGCATGGAAGAGGGATATCTAGCTAAGATTCTTCGCGGAGACGGAGCAAACGGTATCAAAGTTGGAGAGGTATTGGTGCTTAAACCTTTCGATTGAGAGTACCTATTGCGAGTGTTGTATCTTGGTGTTAGATTATTTAGACTTCAGTCCATGTGGTATAAGGGACTCACTGTTATCTGTTTTATTGAGGGACTCACCATTCTCTGTATTGTTGAATTTTGCACTTGTTGGTTCAGGACTTTCACGGTGTGGATGTAACATCTCTACACACTTGTATAGATCGGTTATCTTTATATTTGATGCATCACTGCACGTTCTAATGCTTGGTTCTTCTAGTTCCTGCATTTGACTTATATTCTAGTTGGTACTTTGTTTCTAAGCTGGTGCTTTGCTGAACCTTTGATATTTATTTTTGCTAATAGCTGAATAATGAAGCTGACAGTTCCCCTATTTGCATCAGTTCAGTCACAATAGGCTCCTAATCTCATATAACTGTTCTAGCAGAAATTTCCTTCCTTTGTGAATTTCAATGTGCCTTGAGCTACATGCCAACAAAAGCTACATCATTGTGAGAATTAATTAGAAGTATATTGATGAATACTGGAAATTCTGTAGGTGATCGCTATAACCGTTGAAGAGGAAGATGACATTGCAAAATTTAAAGATTACCAGCCTTCTACATCAGATGCTACGCCTTCACCAAAAGCTCCTGCTTCTCCACCTCCTCCTCCCAAAGAAGAGGTTGCCGAGAAACCTGTCACCCCATCAGAGCCAAAAGTTTCTAAACCCAGTGCGCCTCTGGCAGATCGCATTTTTGCTAGTCCGCTGGCTAGGAAAATTGCGGAAGATCATAATGTACTTATTTTCTTCAGTTAAATTTGTCTTGAAAATATGATTCAGGTTACATGTTTTAGCCTTGAGGTTAATTCTGCATTTGTATGAACATGAGCAGATACCTCTCTCAAACATCAAAGGAACAGGTCCTGAGGGACGTATTGTGAAAGCTGATATTGATGATTATCTTGGTAACCTTCTTCCTTGTCTGCATATATCATTATATGCTAGTAGATTTTACTATTGGTTTTCCGTCACTGACCTTATTTCCTTTTTTCTCTAACGGAAGGAAACGTTTTCCTAAAGTGTTGTTATTTGGTCGAAGAAGAATCAATAATCTCTCTTTTTTCCCCATAATGTAGCTTCACGCGGAAAGGAAGCCCCTGCAGCAGCTCCCAGGGCTGACACATCTATAGATTACACAGATATTCCTGTTGCACAGATAAGAAAGGTACTATTTACGCCTCTAGGGGATGCATCCTCATGTTTCCAGAATTAGTCAATTTTAGATACTTGTCCTTGTTTCTCCAATTCATCCCTTGTATTAAGTGTTAGGTATACTTTTTGTTACCCACTTCTTTTGCAAGCACTAGGTTGGCCTAGTTATACCAGTTTTGGTGTAATATGTGCAGGTGACAGCTTCTAGGTTGCTGTTGTCAAAGCAAACCATTCCCCATTACTATTTGACTGTTGATACATGCGTCGACAAACTCATGGAGTGAGTATTATTTTCATTGTCCGACAGCCGAATTTTATTTATTCCTGTTATTTATCTTCCCCGCTTCTTGGTCTGCAGATTGAGGAGCAAGCTCAATTCATTGCAAGAGGCTTCAGGAGGAAAGAAGTTATCTGTTAATGATCTTGTAATAAAGGTATGAAATACTCCATTAAGATTTACTGTGCCACCTGAAGAAATCAATGTCTGAATGATACTGATGCTTAGGTCTTTTGACCACTGTTTCAACATCTTTTGTTTTTTGGGGAATGAGGGATGTACATAATATACAGGGTGTATAAGAGATGTTTTTTTTTAGTGGTGAGCAGTGACCTGGTAACTTCATTTCAGGCTGCTGCTTTGGCTCTTCGGAAAGTTCCTCAGTGCAACAGTTCATGGACCAATGACTACATTCGTCAGTAAGTGGAATATATAAAGCGAGCCGACTTCTGTGGTTGAAATTTGCTATGTAAATTAATACCATCTTCTTTCTTGCAAATATAGGTATCACAATGTAAATATCGGTGTGGCTGTGCAAACTGACAAGGGACTTTATGTTCCCGTCGTCAAGGTTTGTTCTCATTCCAGTCTAGTGCTTATAATAAATGGATGTTTCTTGATTCTTACTACCAGTTATAATTCATTTTGGAAAATCCATGTTGGCAGGATGCTGATAAGAAAGGTTTATCCACTATTGCCGAGGAAGTGAAGAACTTGGCCCAGAAAGCAAAAGATAACAGCTTAAAACCACAGGATTATGAGGTGTGCATTGCAGTTAAACATCTTCCTTTTCAAAGTTGGACAAACGTATTTTTTATTCAGTTCATTCGTTTCTTATTTCACAGGGTGGGACATTCACCGTCAGCAATTTGGGAGGGCCTTTTGGCATTAAACAGTTCTGTGCCATCATTAACCCTCCACAATCAGCCATCCTAGCAGTTGGATCTGGTAAGTTTGCATCTCATATTGAAACGCTTTGTTTCTGTGGTGATATCTTGTGCTCATCAATGCTTCTTCTCAAACAGCCGAGAGAAGGGTGGTTCCAGGATCGGGCCAAGACCAGTACAACTTTGCCAGTATGATGTCTGTAACATTGAGCTGTGATCATCGGGTGATTGATGGTGAGTTACCATGACTTGACCTTCATATCCACCTCTTTGAAACAACAATTCTCGGTTAACCTTTAATAATTCCCTTTTTCTCTAGGCGCAATTGGTGCAGAATGGCTCAAAGCATTCAAAGGCTACATAGAGAATCCAGAGTCCATGTTACTGTAGATTGATACTTCCCCTTTTTTTTTTGCCGATCCTTTGAAATCTTCACATTTTCGTCAACAAATGGATGTACTTGGATGTATGATAAAATGGGATTTTACGTGCCATAGCCTGATCTTATTGTTTGATATAAGCATCTTTATTAGGGAAAGTGGCTGAACAACTTGGTAATAAATGAGGCTGCAAGGCTAATGTACCATTGATTTAGGCTTTTCGTCGCAGAGTGTAAACTCCGGATTTTTTGCTCGAGATCATTGAGTTGATTATCTGTCTGTAATAGATGGTATACTTTCTGTAAATTCATTTCTTCCCATAAGATTCACTAATCTCTGATAATTTTGAGATGCTTCAAAATGAAGCTGTTACTCGAATGCACTTGGCTGTTAATTCCCTATTTACTATGTTGAAGAAAGTCTCTACAAGTTATGGTTGGTTGTTGGACTTGATTAAGAAATAAACTTGTCCATTGCAATCAATTATAGCTTTTAACGTAATAATAAGCGCTTGATCCTAAAAACCGTTATACTCGATTCTCCAAATGATATTGAAGCCCCTGCGTCAGATCTTCTAAAAATGCATTACATTAGACAGCGGCGCTCACCTGTTGACATTTTTAAGCGTCCGAGCAACATAGATTAGAACCAACTATCTTCTGAGGTGAGCAATGAAAGAATTGAGCTCTAGTTGAGAAACACCTCCTTCATTTCTTGATTGCAAAACTTGTTTACCCAACTTTTCAGCCCTGCTTCTTATCTCTTCCCCTTCTTTAGACACCAGTAACCTGTTTACAGCTTTCTCAATAGTTGATGAATCAACAAGTTCCATTTGGTGTGCTTGTTCTGTCACTTGAATGCCAACTTCTAAAATATCAGTTATTAATGTAGCATTCCATGGTTGTTCAGAATGCATTGGCCAAGCTAATATAGGAACTCCCATTGTAATACTTTCCATGCATGAATTCCATCCGCAATGACTCATAAATCCGCCAACTGAACTGTGTCCCAGAATTTCTAACTGTGGTGCCCAATCTGTCACCACAATACCTTTCCCTTCAGTTCTTTCTTGATACCCTTCTGGTAATCTTCCCTTTCTTGTTTCGCCGTCGAAAACATTACCTTTATCTGCATCTCTCAACACCCACAAGAACTTTTTCTTGCTGTTTTCTAGCCCCATGGCTAATTCTTGAATTTGTTCATCGGTCAGTGTAGTTGACGATCCAAAAGAGATATAAAGAACAGATTTTGGACCTTGTTTGTCTAGCCACTCCAAACTTTTGTGCCTGCTGGTTGAAGCTCTTGGGAGTGTTGTTAAGTCTGGTAGTATAGGTCCAATAGACCATTGCTTCTTGTTTGCATTCATATCTAACTTGTTCAGCAAATAGACGTAAGTTCCTTCAATCAATCTGCATGAGTTGAATAGATCACCTGTTCTGTTGTGCATTAACTCATACTGATAGGCCATAAAGTTCATGATGTCAAAAGAAAAACACCCTTCCATGGATGGTATAACTTTTGGCATTCCCTCTACTTGAAAAGGTCTACCAATAGCATCCCAAAAGCTAAAGAATTGAGTGAAAGGTGAGATGCAGTTGAAGGCATAGGATTCTGCATTTGGAATGGTAGAAAAATCTTGCACAACAGAAGACATAAGAGGATCATGTATAACCACAAGTCTCTCAACTTTGTTGGAGAATTCATGGAGGAGATTGGTGAACGGTTCGCGTAGTTTCTTAGAGGCTTCGAAAGATGGTTGGAGATGTGTTGGGAATTTCATGATGGAAGTTGGAATTATCGGAGGAGGTGAATCGAAATGTGGAGTTGGGAATTCATGAAAATGGATTTTATTCAAATCTTGGAAGTTTCTTGATTTAGCTTGATGGATGTGAGTTTTGAAGCCAACAACATGAACTGGAAGTCCATATGAAGATATCAGACATGAAAATTGTAGCAGCTGGTTTAGATGGCCTTGTGCTGGAAATGGCACTACAAATACAACAACAGGTTCTGAACTGTTCTTGTTGTGGCTATCTTTGTGTTGATCAGATGCCATTGATGATGTTTTTTGGTCAAGTTCACTGGTCTGTCTTGTGTAGATCTGGATCAAGTAAGAACAACCTTGTTATATAGAAAGGTAAAGGGCAGCCCGGTGCACTAAAGTACCCGATATGCGCATGGTCGCGATAGGTCCGGACGGACCGTAAGGGTCTATTATACGCAGCCTTATGTTACATTTCTGCAAGAGGCTATTTCGACGAGTTGAACCCGTGACCTCTAGGTCACATGGAGTCTAAAGAACAGGATTAAAAAAAACTGAACTTTGTCAGACTTTAAGATATGATTTTTATAAAATGTAACCTTACCTCATCATCTGCATCATATGGCAGCTGTTGCTTTTCTGTATTTTATTTTTTTCAAAGTCAATGGTGGTATATACAAATATTTTAAGCCAAATTGATGTCAGTCCTTCGACAGGTGTGTATCGGATACTCTAAAAGCTACAAATTTGGATCCCATACAGGTGCAACGTCATTTTTGAAGGATCCGAACAACTTAGGATTAAACGCGATCCAATAGACAAATGAAGTCATCAATTGATTCAGTAACCTGGCTATCTTCCAGGAAAAAAGCCAGATACTTCAACAAGAAATTCGAGCAGGAGCAGTTGGTAAAGAAACCGATGAACCAGTACGAATGAAAGTAAAATCCCCATAGTACAACAACAACAGTAACATGTTCGGCGTAATCCCACAAGTGGGGTCTGGAGAGGGCAGAATGTACGCAGACCTTTACCCCTACTTCATGGAGGACTTTAGTTTATATACTGATAAGGTAAATTTCGTTGGTCATTAAATCTGTGTACAAGGAAAATGGACATAGTCATATAGAGATACTTTATATGTAAATTTCGTTGATCATTAAATCTGTGTACAAGGAAAATGGACACAGTCATATAGAGATACTTTTTATCATCTAGTGAGTCTAAAACTCTAGTATCTTATGTTATGTACAATCAAGTTACACCAAAAATATAAACATGTCACTGTAGTTGCTACGGCCAGGTAGGGGCGGTCAGAGCCCTGGCTCCTCCCACTGCTTGGGAGCTACGGGATGGTACTGACTTTCATACAGGTGCTGCATGGCTGTCTCAACCAACGGTTGGTGCTGCTTTGTTTTATCGATAAGACTTGCAACTCATCTCCAAACAGACTGTCCATAGAATGTACCAAAGGTGGATCTCTCCGGTCTTTTCAGTCGCTTCAGTTGATATACTGAACTGCTGCAATATATCAAAATTGCTCTCGTGGTCGATACACAAAATATCTGCTTTACAGTATAGTATTCTAAACACTGTCGCGACAAATGCCAGTCAAGAACAACTCCTGCTAGAGCTAATGGTTTGATGCAAATACAGGTTTTTAGATGTGACAGAAAGCTTACTGAGGTGGAAAATACAGGAGAATAAGCATACATAAACAGAAACTTTTACATTTTCAACAAGACATTGATGCCAATATTCAGTTGGAAAACATATCTCAGTTTCCAAATGTACAAACACTAGACATTAAAGGACAACCCGGTGCACTAAAGCTACCACTATGCGCGGTGTCCGGGGAAGGGTCTCACCATAAGAGTGTATTGTACGCAGTCTTACATTGCATTTCTGCCAGAGGCTGTTTCCAAGGCTTGAACCCAGTGACATCCTGATCACATGGCAGCAACTTTACCGGTTACTCAAAAATCTTTATATTTAGGTGACATTTTATTTGGTGGAATATTGTTCAAGATCTTGCAATAAGTTCTTCTGGTGGGAGGTGGCAGCAGGTATCGGGTGGAATTGTGCAGGGGCGTGCTACCGTACACCATCGTTATTAGAGAAAAAAAGAAATCAATATGTTTTGAGTTATCGACTTTGAGAAAAAGAGCTCGATGAACAGATTTATAACTCGACATAAAAATGAAATGTCTAAGATTACTTCCTCAAAGTCAAAGAGGTAGTAGTAGGTATCGGGTGGAATAGTGCAGGAGCATGCTACCATACACCACCATTATTAGAAAAAAAGAAAAGAAATGGACATGTTTTGAGTTATCGACTTTGAGAAAAAGAGCACGATGAGCAGATTTATAACTCGACAGAAAACAATTTTACGAACTAAACTTTGTTTCTCGTTTACGTTGATTGGACCCTTCAAATTCAAACTCACACTTTAGCAATGAAAGATGCAAAGCATGCCGCATTAACAAGGTCCAAAACTATTACATCACCCGTATTCCACAGTACCGCTACTTTTGAAGGACCTAAAATGCACCGGTCGAACATTTTTGAGGAGTCCGAGACAATAATGTTTTGCGCTCTTACATTTTTAGTTTTCAACTTTTCGACAATAATAAAATTACAGAAATTCAAAAAAAAATAAAAAATTAACTGGGTCCCACTCCCGCCATCTTCTATAACTGCTATCCGTTGCCCTCACTTCACTTCACTTTACACTCTCTCTAGGGTTCCTCCCTTCTCCGCCATGTCACCACCCACCACCACCCTCTTCGCCGCCGTCCTCCGCCTTCACCACCACCGGAACCACCACCACCTCCGCCGCTGCCGGCGTTTCATTTCCACCTATTCACTGCCACTGAGCCACCCAATCTACACCATATGGGCAGCCAATACTTCCTTAGGAAAAACCTTAGTCTCAGCTGGACTTTCCACTTCTTACCTCTCTTCACCACACCGTAAATTCCTCTACTTGAAGCCTTTACAGACTGGGTTCCCTATTGACTCCGATTCCCGCTTCGTTTATAGTAAATTCGGGGAATTTTTCGCTAGAAATCGACCTGAGTTCTCCGTTTTCGCGTCGAATCACGTGCTGAAAGCGTCGGGTTTGGCTTCGAAGGATGTGTTTAGAGGTGGGTCTGACGTAGAAAGGGATGAAAATGTGAGCTGTGGGAATGGAGTTGTGAAAAAGTCTGAATTTTTCCACTCGAATCGAGCTGAATTATCCGACTCGAATACTGAGCTGAAAGGATCAGTTTTGGGTTCACAGGGATTAGTGAGAGGTGGGTTTGGAGTGGAAAGGGATGAAAATGTAAGTTGTGGAAATGGGGTTGTGAAAAAGTCTGAGTTTTTCGACCCGAAGGGTGAGCTGAAAGGATCAATTTTGGGTTCAGAGGGGTTAGTGAGAGGTGGATTTGGAGTGGAAAGGGATGGAAATGTGAGTTGTGAAAATGGGGTTGTGAATGTGGGGTTGTATGAGGAGAGGAGATTGCAAGGGACTGAGAATTGGGAAATGAAGGGTTATTCGAAGTTGGTTTGTAAGACAATGTGTGGGTGGAAAGAGGCTTTATCGCCACATTTAGTTGCGGAGAGGGAAAATGCTAGAGTGGAGGATGATGAATTGTTGGGGATGTTGAACGGTTGCTTAGGGATTGAACTGGAAAGTGAAAAAGGTGGAGCTTTTTGTGTGATCGAGACTGCTGGTGGTGTTGCCAGTCCAGGACCATCTGGTTCACTTCAATGCGACTTGTATAGGTGCGTGGATTTATCGTGTTCCTTGGAATTTTTTACCTTTAAATATGCCAAGAAGATTAATTGCTGATATGAGGTACTTAGATAAACAATTAGTTTTGTAAATGAAAATATATTAGGAAAGATATATGCTTTTGTTCTCATCTTGAAAAAGGGAACATACATTTCGTCAGGCTTTGACTTCGTAGAACCATGGAAGTATAATGAGCTTAATGCTAAGAACGATGTAATATCAAGCCTACTTGACAACGTTATAGTTGCTTGTAGATATGTAAGTGAAAACACAAACGAACAATCTAGTCAGTTGGTTATCAAAGAGAATCTAGTCAGTTACCTATGTCAAAAGCTCAGCATTCCCAACAGTGATGTGACCATTTAGCACGATTCCTCAAAGAAAACACAAACGGAGAATCTACTTTATAGACTGCTGCATTTTAGTTTCAAATGTAACAGCTTCTTATCGTTTCCTTTTTTGGCAGATTCATGCTTTTACTTGTTATGGCTCAACAGCCAATTTCTGATTTGCTTTCTGCTTTTACAGACCTTTCCGCATCCCAGCTATTCTCGTTGGTGATGGAAGGCTAGGGGGTATTTCAGCAACTATTTCAGCCTATGAAAGTTTAAAACTTCGAGGTTATGATGTTGTTGCTGTAGTAATTGAAGACCATGGCCTAGTTAATGAGGGTCCTTTATCATCTTACTTACGAAGAAGGTGAATGTATAGCTGTTTTTCTATTGACTTGAATTTTTCGTTTGAAGAGGAAAATATAGTTTAACACCATTAATTAGGCGTTACCGGTGTGTATCTTCTATTGCTTCAGTTTAGACCCTAATAGATTAAATGGGTGTACCACCCAATCTTGTTTCCATGTATTTTCATTACTAAATAAAAGGAGCTGAAGGTTCATTTCCTGGCTGACAGGGTCCCTGTGCTTGTTCTTCCACCTATACCAAAGGAGATGTCTAATAACCTGATGGAGTGGTTCCAAGAAGCGCTGTCTACTTTTCATTCTCTTGAAGAAATAATGCAGTCAGCTTTTGTGGAGAGAACATCTAGATTACGCAACATGTCAAGGAAGGCGCATGATTTTTTCTGGTGGCCCTTTACTCAACACAAACTTGTACCGGAAGAAAATGTGACAGTGATAGATTCACGGTGTGGAGAAAACTTTGCTGTGCACAAGGTTGTGAATGTTACCTCAAGTTATGAAATAGCTATTGTTTTTAGTCATTGATCTAGTTCATTTCTGACAGTATTTTTGGAAATACATGCTCAGCAGTCGGTACTAGAAATAATTGTTCTAAAACTCGTCGACTGCTGCGTATTATCTACATATTAGTGATATTGTTATTGCTGATATTCTTCTTATTTCCTCTATCTCCTTTTTCATCCTCTTTTTTTTTTTTTTTTGATGTTATAACTGCTTCCATCTATCTGCTATTTCTATCAGGAGAGATACTATTTATGCCTTTCTTGTGCTGTGTGTTAACCTTCCACTCACATGCTGGTTTCATTTTCTGCTTCTGCTGTAGGTTAATAATAATGTTGATTTAATCACTCAACAATTTGATGCATGTGCAAGTTGGTGGACGCAGGGACCTGATGCTACTTTACAGGTTAGTCTGTAGATATGTCCTTGCTAATAGCAATTTATCCAAGCTCAATGATTGTTTTATAACAAATCACTATAACCAGGAACTTGTCTTTGGTATGTGCATGTTTATGTTCAACTAGTGACAAGGGGCATGGAGATGCATATGATTGAATAATAATTGCAATTTATTGAAACAATTATCCCCTTTATCACCAACTTATCAATCATAGATGCAATCACCTCTGATGAGCCTTAAATGTGCTAATTAATTAATTAGGCCGATTTTCCTGATAGCTCAAGAGTGCAGAAATCATGAGCCTAGACATTATTTAGACCATGTAGAGCCCTAACATTGCTAATAATTTTGTCCTATTCCCTGAAATGGAGAAACCAAAATTCCTGAAAAATGAAAATGGCCACACTTTTTCCATATATGCTGCTGAATGAAAGTGATTCTTTCTTGACAAAACAACAGACAAAGCACAAAAATAAAATAGCCAAAAAAAAGAAAAATAAAATGAAGCTTTATTTGGTAAATTGTCTTACAGTTAAAGGGACATCTCCTGGAGCAAAAACACTATATTTGTTCACAAATGCTGTTTCCCAGTTTGCTTTGCTTTCTTTAAGACTTTACCCTGTTATTTAAATTGCCAGCATTATATAAGACTGTAACTCGATTTCCTCTGTTTGTCTTTAGGTGGTTTCAGATTGAGCTTGCAAGAGATATGGGTTATGCTACTGCTAGATATGGGCATGTAATGTTCCCTGAAAATGTTTACGAACCGGCTTTGGAATGTGCTGAACTTTTGCTTGAAGGTGTTGGGAAAGGTTTGTCTTTTAAACCCTGTCCGTGCTTGCCTTGTCATTTCTTAGGGAAATTAGCGAGCTGGAGTGATGAGCTTAATCAGTGCTCTTATCTTTGGAACTCTTTGTATTTCTCCATGTGTTTCATGTTTGGTTGTACACCTAAATAATGTTAAATATATCTAGACTGCACTAAGATTAGTTTTCTAAGAACATTGTTATTATAGGGTGGGCTTCGAGAGTATACTTTTCAGATAATGGCTCTACTGCAATTGAAATAGCTCTCAAAATGGCACTACGGAAGTTCTTGTTTGATCACAAGATTGTCTCTGACGATTTGGTGGCTGAGAATTCTGAAAGTCATGTTGATTTAAAGGTTGGTCTACTCATTGTCTTCCAAGTAGTTACACTTTGTTTTACTCACTGAGTTTATAATATTGATTGGCTAAATGTATCACAAAGTTTCGGTTTCACTGTTGAAAAGTGCCACTTCATTTACTTAATGTATTTGGAGAACAAGGAATGATCAATGCACCACTCTAGTTGGGGGTGCTTGTAAAGATCTGACATTTCAGTCAATGTCAAGTTTGAGCAAAAGCTAAGTAGCTTTTTAAATCAATTCATTTAATTTTCGTTACCGTATTAAGCCATTTCGCTTTCGGCTTTACTTGCCATTAGTTGTAAGGTCAGATGCTGCTGGAAAATGCTAGGTGGCCTAGTACTCAAGTTTCTTCCCTTTCACGAATTTGAGAGCAAAGCAATAAGTAGTATTTATCATATACATGCTGCTAGTTAATGCATGGAGGTTTCTGTCTGATGAACCAGGTTTTAGCCCTCAGAGGATCTTACCACGGCGACACTTTGGGTGCTATGGAAGCACAGGCGCCGTCACCTTATACTGGTTTTTACCAGCAACCATGGTATGACCTTAATATTTTTGAAAGTATTTCCTTTTTTCTTTTGTCCTTTGGTAATATCTGAAGTATTGTACCTATTGTAAATATGCAGGTATAAGGGAAGAGGTCATTTTTTAGATCCACCAACAGTTGCCATGCGTCATGGTGTTTGGAAACTTAGCCTTCCGCAAGAGATTGATACTCAAAATCCCAGTCGTGAAGATTTGAGTAAGTGAAGCACAACTTCTGGTGATATTCTTATTTCAATTTTCAGTACTATAAGTATTAGTTTCTTTTTCAGCTTTCAGTTTGCGCGAGAACATATTCAAGGAAAGCCGCGACACTTCAAAGCTTGCTGATATATATCACTCTTATATATGGAAAACATTACAGCTAATTATTGATTCAAGCGGGTCTACTCGGACTGGAGCATTGATTATAGAACCAGGTAAGACTTTGACAGTTTTTTTTGGGTTTCCTCCCCTCCATCTTTTCCTTCTTGGTGCTTACTTAACTCTAGATGCATTTACTTTTTTTGAATCTTTATCTTCCATACTCCGTATCGTATATGGTTTACTTTTCTTTTTGAAAGTGTTTTGGTGAACAACATGCACAATGGCTTTCCATATAGGAGTTTTTGACTATATGAGATAAAAGAATTTTTCCTAAGTCATGAAACTTTTAATTGTTACTTATTAAACAACAACAACAAACCCAGTGTATTCCCACATAGTGGGGTCTGGGAGGGTAAGATGTGCGCAGTCCATACTACTACCTCCGGAGAAATAGAAAGGTTGTTTCCGATAGACCCCCGGCTCAAGACAAGTAATAATAAACAAATCCGTAATAAGCATGGAACAAGATGACATAACATAAATATGACACCCGCAAGGAATAGTAAACAAAGAATAGTAAACAAATTCGTAATAAAGCATGAAACAAAATGGCATAACAAGAAATATACACCCACCAAGTAATACCCTACACTAACGACTCAAGCTGGCACTAGCCTTCTATCCTAATTCGCGTCCTCCAGATCTTCCTTATTAAACAATGGAGTAATATTGTGTAACATGTTCTTAGTGATTTTCTTTAATGTCTCCTATGAAGTTAATTAAGAATATTTCACGCTATTCGTAATGATTCTTCAACTCTCCATAACAATGCGGTTTACTTGCAATTATTTGCAGTGATACACGGCGCTGGAGGAATGGAAATGGTTGATCCACTATTTCAGAGAGTACTTGTGAAAGAATGCCGAAATCAAAAAATTCCTGTTATTTTCGATGAGGTTTTTACGGGATTCTGGCGTCTGGGAGCAGAGGTTTGTTTGCTAGAATACTTGATATATGAGTTTCCAGGTTCTTAGCCTCATCACTTGAGGTATCACTTCTCTGGTTTTAGGAATTTCAATTTGTGTCTTTTGCTTTTTCAGTCTGCTACGGAGTTTATTCGCTGTAAGCCAGATATAGCCTGCTTTGCCAAGTTGATGACTGGTGGCATTGTGCCCTTGGCTGTCACTTTAGCATCCGAAGCTGTATTTGAAGCATTTGTTGGAGACTCAAAGGTATATTCTTCAGTGTTTACCATCTGCTTGTCAAGTATTTGCTTCGGTTTGGATCTGCTAAAATGCTCTTTTTGCTTCTCATTGATAGTTATGCCCAATTTAAGTACAATATCATATGATTGGTGGTGTAACCTCATTCCTTTGCTTCAGCTCCAGGCACTCTTGCATGGTCACTCCTACACTGCACATGCACTGGGTTGTACAGCTGCTGTAAAGTCGATCAAATGGTTTAAGGACTCCAAAACAAATCATAATCTGATATCTGAAGCTATGCTGCTCAGGGAGGTATGTGAAAAATGCAGTTGGCTCATAAATGTTGCACATTTATAAATACAAAGCTTACTAACAGTTGCATTCTCTTTCTGTTCCCGGAAACAGTGTACTCTTCATTTTTATGAAAGTTTTCTAATAACAGTTTTCTGTTCTCTCTAGATTTATAAAAAACAGTTCTCTACTTTCTCGTCTCCTAGACTGTTTTGGTGGAAACATATAAATGTCATTGTTTCAGACTATTCAGCACAATGTTCTTAGGATAATTAAAATGGGAAGTCACACATTTGGCCGCTCGGCCAAAAATATTTACATCTGCTAATCAATGTACATAATATGCAATAGCATACCCAGTATAATCCTACAAAGTGGAGTCCGAGGAACATATACACAATATGCAATTTCCTTCATTGGAGCCCGTAAATTTGGAACCTGTCGAAGCTGGGCAAGCATATTAGTATCATACGCCAAAATATTAGAGGCACACTATAGAGCACCAAGCGTGATTTTGATAGACTTCAAAGTCGGTAAATCAGAGGCACACTATAGAGCACCAAGCGTGATTTTGATCGACTTTAAAGTCGGTAAATCACCGTATAGTTTTTGCTATGTTATATGGATCCTTCATTAAATTGATCCAAATCTCTACAATTATCCACCGATTAAATTTGAACAAAAAATTGAGTAAACACTGCAGTAACTCTAGGTCAACCCTGTAAAGAACTTGTAAGGGGCCTGTTGTAAAAGATGAATCCCCAACATCTTGTTTTTAACATGTTACAAGTGTTTCTCACTTCATCAATTCTTGGATGTTTGCAGCTGTGGGATCCAGACTTGGTGAGACAAATTTCCTTACTTCCAGCAGTGCATAGAGTGGTTGTGTTGGGGACTCTATGTGCATTGGAACTTCAAGCAGAAGGCTCTAATGCTGGGTATGTAGTCTACTATGCCATTTCTTGTAAATTAGGAGTTTTATGCAGTGATTGTTTACCCATGGAAATTCTTATGCTTACCTTAAATACCATATTAAAGTGGTGCAACTATGTAAGCTGTGACATAGAGCTCATATTAAGAATCATTTAGAAGCTTATTTAAGACATATTTGACTAGCTAGAGACTGCTTTTTGACATGTATATTTCGTTGGTTGCATGCAAAATTTACACCTGGGACTTATTTACTCCTCAAAGGAGAACCTTGTTTGGACAAATTTTGGTCGAAGTTGAAAAGACTAGAATATGGCTCAATCAACTAGTTAAAGTCTAATTATAGCTTATGGTGAAAGCTGGAACATGTAAATTGTGCTACAGAAGGGTGTGGCCTAGTGTCAATGAAGTGGGTGAGAACCATGAGGTCTCATGTTCAAATCTCAACGGAGACAAAAACACTATGAGATCTCTTCCCATCTACCCTAGCCTCGGTGGGTTACCTGGTACAAGTTTGCTTTTGTGGGTGTGGGGTGTGGGGTGTGGGGTGTGTGTGTATTCTGTGGAATTAGTTGAAGTGCGCTCAAGCTGGCCAAACACCACAGTTGTTAAAAAAAAGTCCATATTGGACTGCATAGGGAATATTTTGCTACATAGGGAAAACTAGTATACTTTTGCTCAGCAATGTTTGTACGTCTGATATTGTTACATTTGATAAGAAACACCACCATCAAAGTCAGTTTATACATCTGATTGTTGTAGTGCAGGCATTTGATTAGCAAGTATGCCATAAAAGTCACTTCCTTGTGTTATATCAACAAAAAAACTCAGTTACCTTATAGAGGACTCTTGTTATCTTGTTCATTATCTTCTACTCATCAGTGTTTGTGCATCTGTTCGTCGTAGCGCCAGCATTTGATTAACAAATTACAGCATATAGTCAGTACTGTTCTGGTTTTATGTTGCTTGTACTGCACTTGTGAAGCGTCATTTTGTGTCAAAACATGCAGGTATGCTTCTCTGTATGCTAGATCTCTCCTCCAGAAACTCCGCGAAGACGGAATCTATATGAGGCCTCTTGGCAATGTCATTTATCTCATGTGTGGACCTTGCACATCACCTCAGAGCTGCACCAACTTACTAAACAAGGTGTATACAAGACTTGCAGAGCTGTGAATCTATGGACAAGAGGGGCATAGTTTGGGCCAACTCGAAATCCAAAACTTTCTGGATATTCGATTTAGATTTTTCGATTGTAGGTTAAAGACTTCGATTTTTGTTGGATCGGATAGCGAATTTAGTACTATGAACTTTTGGTGCAACAAAATAAATATTTACTACTTGGAAGAAGCAACTATAATTATAACAGAGACAATATACTAATGATAGCTGTATAGATAACGAGAATGCCAGTAAATACATGATACAAGCGAAGACTCACCTAGAACTTTATGTAGCTCGTGCTCTTCAAAAATGGCTACGCGGTCGTGTCTGATCCTCAGAAAGTGTATTTTCAGAAGATCTGCCATCGGTGAGCAACTTTTTTGGACAGCCCGAGCAAATTCCTTTATTTCGATGTATTATATTTCCTACAGAGACTAAGAAACTACACTAGCTACTAAAATAACACATGATATGCATAGAGCCCTCGTCTCAATGATAACATGAATCATGGTCAGATTCAAACAGTTCCAGGTAAAAATGCTCGCCCGGGTTCCCTTGCAGCTAATGGTCCATGACAGCCAAGAAGCTGCAAGCCAAACAAGAAAAGATGAGAAAAGAACAATGTTGGTTGACTAATACGATCGAAAGAGTCTTTCTTGTTTGTTTGTTTAGTAATGTCTCGCTTTTCTATAGGAGTAGGTGTGCTTCTCTAAACTAACAATTGGCCGATTGGGGATGTCTGTGTTATTAAAAAAGTTCTATTCAGGGAAGAGAAATGAATGTCGAACCTTAGCATTGACGCCATCTGGCACCATCCTGTTCCCGGCTCTCCATTTCAGGTAATCGGTACGTTTGTAAGGTGTGAACCCCCTGAAATGCAAGAGAATAAGAACAATTTCACAATATGCTACAACTACAAGGCTGAAGAGCGTCGAGATCTTATAACAATCCTGTGTTTTCGCAGAAACCTTTATGTCAAAACCGGTACCTTTCAACAGTCAACACCTTTCAACAGTATAGAGGCTGTTTCCGATAAGACCCTCCGCTCAGGACCCATTTGGGAAACCAGCAACCCAAAATACTACTACATTATATCATTATTCATTAAACGCTGAATGTCGAAAGCTGTTTTACTAGTAACAGCAGAAGAGCTGTAAGCCGATGTAGAGCGCGAAATACAGGAACAAGAGTATAAAGCAATACCATTTACTGCTAACGATGACTTTCTGGCGACCAGGAAACTTGAACTTTGCACGACGAAGAGCTTCTTGGGCATGACGAGAGTTTGAATCCCTGCATCTAACAGACAGCAGCACTTGGCCAATAGCAATACGTGCACAAGTCCCAAGAGGCTTGCCGAATGCTCCCCTCATGCCTGTCTGGAGCCTATAGGCTCCAGCACAGGACAACATTTTGTTTATGCGCAAAACGTGGAAAGGATGAGCTCTGACCCTCAGATGAAAAGCATCCTTTCCTGCATTCTTCGCCATGTACTTGTTGCACGCGATACGTGCAGCTTCTAACGCCTCACTTGACACATTCTCTTTCTCCCAACTAACCAAATGCACGCAGCACGGGAGCTCATCGACCCCCCTCTTCTTCATGCCAACATCGTAAATCCTAATCTTAGGATCAGGCACACCGCGATTAAATCGCGATTTTGGATAGGGCTTCCCCTTTATGTGACGATAGCACCTAGCAGGTCCTACAACCAGAAAAACAATTCCAATGACCAATGTAAGCAATCTACTTTTGCAGGTCTTGCTAAAAGTCCTCTTAACAGAATACATAGCATACAGCCAGCTATGTTATTCGGACTCTCCAAAAATCTTGCCGCACCCTTGTCAGATCCTCCGAAAGGCCACTACTTTTGGAGGATCCGACCCACATCCATCGACATTTTCAAAGAGTCCGAGCAACATAGATAACCAACGACAGAGCCACATAGACCGAAATCAATCTTGACAGCAAAATAAGATCACAGTAAATACCAAAATATATATTTTTTTTCTTTAAATATAAACACAATTTATCCTATTGTAATCCAAGATTATGCAAACCCCCTCACCCCAAAAAGTAAATTCATAAGAATTTTCCAAGTTAACACCTTTTCCAAACTTCAAAAAAATCCAAACTTGCCAACTATATAATATCATATCAGAAAAGAAAAAAAAAAAAACTGCATAAGTCCCTCATCTAAGTGGACAAAATTGTCCCATATATGTGCTGATACGAGATAACACATGCTTCAAAATTAATCGATGTGTGCAAATTGACTCAAACACTACGAATATAGAAAAGAACACTGCAAGAATTCTTAAAATCAGGTCTACAAAGTTATCCTATACATGTACTGGTATGACATAACATGTGCCTCAAAATTAATCGATCTGCATATAAACTGACTCAAACACTAGGAATATAGAAAGAAACACTGCAAGAATTCTTAAAATCAGGTCTACAAAGTTATCCTATACATGTACTGGTATGACATAACATGTGCCTCAAAATTAATCGATCTGCATATAAACTGACTCAAACACTAGGAATATAGAAAGAAACACTGCAAGAATTCTTAAAATCAGGTCTACAAAGTTATCCTATACATGTGCTGGTATGACATAACATGTGCCTCAAAATTAATCGATCTGCATATAAACTGACTCAAACACTAGGAATATAGAAAGAAACACTACAAGAATTCCTAATATCAGGTCTACAAAGTTATCCTATAAATATGTCCGTATCTCAAAATTAATCGAGGTTCATACAGACTGATTCAAAAACTAGGAGTATACATGTGCTGGTACGAGATAACACGTGCCTCAAAATTAATCAAGTTACGCACAAACTGACACTATGAATAAATAAAAAATACTGCAAGAATTCCTAATATCATGTCTACAAAGTTATCCTATACATGTGCTAGTGTGAGGTAACACGTGCCTCAAAATTAATCGAAATGTGCACAAACTGACTCAAACACTATAATTATAGAAAATAACACTATAATAATTCCTAATATCACATGTACAAAGTTATCCTATACATATGCAGGTATGAGATAACACGTACCTCAAAATTAATCAAGGTACGCACAAACTGACACTATGAATATATAAAAAAAACACGAAAAAAATTTCTAATATCAGGTGTACAAAGTTATCCTATACATGTGTTGATATGAGATAACACGTGCCTCAAAATTAATCAAGATACGCACAAACTATACACTAAATATATATATAAAAAAAAGACTCCTACTATTAGGTATGCGCTTGTATAAAATAACAGATGTCTCAAAATTAATCAAGGTGCATATAAACTAACTCGAACACTACGAATACAGAAAAGAACACTACAAGAATTCCTAATATATGGTTTACAAAGTTATCTTATACATATGCTGGTATGATATAACACGTGCCTCAAAATTAATCGAGGTGCATATCAATTGACTGGTGCCTCAAAATTAATCAAGATACGCACAAACTACACACACTAAATATATATATAAAAAAAAAAGACTACTAGATTCCTACTATTAGCTATGTGTTGGTATGAGATAACACGTGTCTCAAAATTAATCAAGGTGCATACAAACTAACTCGAACACTACGAATGCAGAAAAGAACACTGCAAGAATTCCTAATATATGGTTTACAAAGTTATCCTATACGTATGCTGGTATGATATAACACGTGCCTCAAAATTAATCGAGGTGCATATCAACTGACTCAAACACTAGGAATATAGTAAGAAACACTGCAAGAATTTCTAATATCAAGTATAACTTAAGTGCGAGGTAAATTAATCGATATATACACAAACTGATTCGAACGCAACAAATTAATATACAAAAAAAATGTGAATTGAGTTTAGAAAACTTTACTTCTTCCCATGGTAAGAGTTGTACTGTTACTCTAGTTATTTATTCAAAGTTCCCAGCACCTTGCAATATGTTAACAAGAAAAATATAAAATGAAAAATTCTTGATCATATCCCATATATTTATATACACAAATAAAATTATTCCACCGTTTTTATTGACATACACATGTAACATAAACACTTGTTATTAAATTGCGAACAAGAGAAATTTAATTAAAATTGCTTTAATGATGTCTTTATCAGATTATGTGTAGAACTTTCAAGACTAAAAATGAATATTTATCTTATAGTAATATAATAATAATATGTAATAGTGCATGAGTTGTAATGTAAAGTTAGCTAAGAACATAAAGAATTTGGTTGGAACTTTACATGTGTCTATTTTTGCACCAAAAAAAAAAAAAGAAAAAAAAAAAGAGAGGGAATAAAAAAGTGAAAAGAATAATAACCATAGGTGTGAAATTTTTTTCAAACAACCTATCAAATCAGTTGAATTGAATTAGTATGTGTTTAATATGGAAATATTTATTTTTTCATAATTAATTGATTAAAAGATTTTGATTTTTTTTATAGAAAAAAAAATTCTAAAAATAAAGAAAATTGTTTGCTAAATAAATAAGAAAACACTAATTTTATGCACACTAAATTAGGAAATATATTTAATTCAAAAAAAATATTTATAGGAATATAGTTTTTTCCTTCATACCAAACACACCCTAAGTTTTGATACATTCGTTAAAGAAACATTTAAGTGAAAAGGTGTAAATTATTATGTTCCTGAACTTTGCGATTTAAAGTTGATATATTACTCGTTTAAAAAATGACTCATTTATATCTCTGTTGTTATATAAATGATGAATATATATATCTTTTTCGGTTGACGAAAGTGAATAAATTAATTTTAATAGCCTAAAAGCTATACATGGATGTATTTGATCTTTCTGACAAAGTTTAAGGTATATTTGATCATTTTCAAAAAGTTTAAAAGTAATATTTAATCCTTCTCACATATAGATTTCTTTCCCTTCTTTAATTTAATTTAATTTAATTTAATAAATAAATAAAATAAATACGTTTTTTTTTTAAATGTACTTTTAAAATTATTTCACACATAATGTTTTATACAACTATTTTCCTATACATTCTTTTACAAAGTCTGTTTGGTTGTACTGTTATTCTATATAAAGAATCTATTGTTGACCATATGAACTTTCACCTAATTGGTGACAGTATGATTTCACACGTTGTACTGTTTGAATCTACTGTTAAGTGATCCTATATGAGGAATCTACTATCAACTACCTGAATTTTTACCTAATTGGTGACGGTTTGATTTCGTACGTTGTACCATTTGACTCTACTGTTAAGTGGATCCTATATGAGGAATCTACTATTAACTACCTGAACGTTTGTTTAATTTGTGACAGTCAGATTCCGCAGGTTGTATCGTTTGAATCTACTGTTAAGTGGATCCTATATGAGGAATCTACTATTAACTACCTGAACGTTTGCTTAATTTGTGACAGTCAAATTCCGCAGGTTGTATCGTTTGAATCTACTGTTAAGCGGATCCTATATTAGGAATCTACTATTAACTTCCTGAACGTTTGCTTAATTTGTGACAGTCAGATTTCGCAGGTTGTATCGTTTGAATCTACTGTTAAGCGGATCCTATATGAGGAATCTACTATTAACTTCCTGAACGTTTTCTTAATTTGTGACAGTCAGATTCCGCAGGTTGTATCGTTTGAATCTACTGTTAAGCGGAGCCTATATGAGGAATCTACTATTAACTACCTAACGTTTGCTTAATTTGTGACAGTCAGATTCCGCAGGTTGTATCGTTTGAATCTACTGTTAAGCAGATTCTATATGAGGAATCTACTATTAACTACCTGAACGTTTGCTTAATTTGTGACAGTCAGATTCCGCAGGTTGTATCGTTTGAATCTACTGTTAAGTGGATCCTGTATGAGGAATCTAATATTAACTACCTGAACGTTTGCTTAATTTGTGATAGTCAGATTCCGCAGATTGTATCGTTTGAATCTACTGTTAAGTGGATCCTATACGAGGAATCTACTATTAACTAATTAGTGATGATTTGATTTCGCACGTTGTACCATTTGACTCTACTGTTAAGTGGATCTTATACGAGGAATCTACTATTAACTACCTGAACGTTTGCTTAATTTGTGATAGTCAGATTCCGCAGGTTGTATCGTTTGAATCTACTGTTAAGCGGATCCTATATGAGGAATCCACTATTAACTTCCTGAACGTTTGCTTAATTTGTGACAGTCAGATTCCGCAGGTTGTATCGTTTGAATCTACTGTTAAGTGGATCCTGTATGAGGAATCTACTATTAACTACCTGAACGTTTGCTTAATTTGTGACAGTCAGATTCCGCAGGTTGTATCGTTTGAATCTACTGTTAAGCAGATCCTGTATGAGGAATCTACTATTAACTACCTAAACGTTTGCTTAATTTGTGACAGTCAGATTCCGCAGGTTGTATCGTTTGAATCTACTGTTAAGCGGATCCTGTATGAGGAATCTAATATTAACTACCTGAACGTTTGCTTAATTTGTGATAGTCAGATTCCGCAGGTTGTATCGTTTGAATCTACTGTTAAGCAGATCCTATACGAGGAATCTACTATTAACTACCTGAACGTTTGCTTAATTTGTGACAGTCAGATTCCGCAGGTTGTATCGTTTGAATCTACTGTTAAATGGATCCTATACGAGGAATCTACTGTTAACTAATTAGTGATGATTTGATTTCACACGTTGTACCATTTGACTCTACTGTTAAGTGGATCTTATACGAGGAATCTACTATTAACCACCTGAACTTTTACTTAATTGGTAACAGTTTGATTCCGCATGTTGTACCATTTAATCCTCATGTTAGGTGATCCTATACAAGGAATCTACTATTAACTACCCGAACTTTCACCTAACTGGTAACAGTTTAATTCCGCACGTTGTACCGTTTGACTCTACCGTTAAGTGAATCCTATATAAGGAATCTACTATTAACTACTTGAACTTCCGCCTTATTGATGACAGTTAGATTCCGCACGTTGTAATCTTCTACCTATTTCCTTCCCTTACCCCCAAGGCCCACACTTTTTTTTTCTTAAAATAAAAGTGGATCTTATATGCTCAATTTTTCAAACTTAAAGGTCTATAAATGCTCAAAATTATACATCAAGGACAAATATAGACTTACCCCGAAAATTAAGGGTCAAAGTTAAAATTCATCAAAACTCCTCTTTTCTCTTCTTTACACAAATTCAAGAATTGAGCTTTGCATAAACTAAAACAAAGTGAATCTCTATAAAATCCCTTCTCAAATTGTTACAAAGTTCAATTCTTTTTGCATCACAAAATTCTTGCCAACACAATTTTCAAGAAACAAAGAAAGAGAAAGAGAAGTTTTTGCCAGCGTTCAACGAATCAAAGTGTATGCTTTTTTCTTCTTGCTGTACGTTTAATTGTCTAGTTGTGTGTAATTAAACAACCCCTTTTCGTATTTTGTGAAATTAAAGACACCCTTTTCGTTTCTTGGATTGAATTTGACAATGATGATTTGAGGGAAGTAAAAGGAGGTTCTTTTATTGGGTACTTTTTTGCTTTTGTACTTGATTTTTGATGTGTTTATTATAGCTGAGGTACCTTGGTATGGTAGTGGTAAGGCTGTGTACTTGTGGTATGTTGTTGTTGTTGTTTCATTACTAGTGTCAGGATAATCAAGTATGTAATCATCTATTTGTGTCTAATTAAACAACCCCTTATCGTATTTTGTGAAACTAAAGACACCCTTTTCGTTTCTTGGATTGAATTTGAGTATAGTGATTTTAGGTGAGTAAAGGAGGTTCTTTTATTGGGTACTCTTTGCTTTCGTACTTGATTTTTGCTATGTTTATTGGAGCTGAGGTACCTTCGTAAGGTAGTGGTAAAGGCCGCGTACACACCAGTCACCACCCTCCCTAGAACCCACTTGTGGTATGTTGTTGTTGGTTCATTACTAGTGTCAGAATAATGAAATGTTTAATCACCTATTTGTGTCTGATTAAACAACCCCTTTCGTTTCTTGCATTGAATTTGACTATGATGATTTTGGGTGAGTAAAGGAGCTTCTTTTATTGGGTGTTTTTGATTCTGTACTTGATTTTTGATGTGTTTATTCGAGCTTAGGTACTTTGGTATGGTAGTGGTAAGGCTGTGTACACTGTACACACCATCCTCCCTAGACCTCACTTGTGGTATGTTGTAGTTGTTGGTTCATTACTAGCGTCAGAATAATGAAGTGTTTAATCATCTATTTGTGTCTAATTAAACAACCCCTTTTCATTTTTTAAATGAAATTAGAGACACCCTTTTCGTTTCTTGCATTGAATTTGACTATGATGATTTGAGGGGAGTAAAAGGAGGTTCTTTTATTGGGTACTCTTTGCTTTTGTAGTTGATTTTTGATGTGTTTATTCGAGCTGGCGTACTTTGGTATGGTAGTGGTAAGGCTGTGTACACACCATTCTCCCTAGACCCCGCTTGTGGTATGATGTCGTAGTTGTTGGTTCATTACTAGTGTCAGAATAATGAAGTGTTAATTATCTATTTGTGTCTAATTACACAACCCCTTTTTGTTTTTTTAATGAAATTAGAGACACCCTTTTCGTTTCTTGCATTGAATTTGAGTATGATGATTTTTGGTGAGTAAAGGAGGTTCTTTTATCGGGTCTTTTTGCCATTTTGTTATTTGCTTTATGTACTTGGATTTTGGTATGTTTACTCGAGTTGAGGGTCTATCAGAAACAATCTCTATACCTTCGTAAGGTAGTGGTAAGGCGGGGTACACACCTTCCTCCCTAAACCCTACTTGTGGGATTACTCTGGCTATGTTGTTGTTGTTGTTTATGGTTCATTACTAGTGTTAGAATAATGAGGTGTTTGTTGTTGCAGAGTTGCTGACCTAAGATGGGCTATGAAGCTGGTGGTACATCCCGTGATGGGCGTGATGAAGGTAACACTATATATATGTATTTTTGGATTCAGTTTTGATAGTTAGGAAGCTGGTTCTTGATTTTAGTGTTATCTCAGTTATCATATTATTTGTTGTTGCTACTTGTTCTCTTCTTAATTGTTTTCTGCATTGTTTCTTTGTTACCTTATTTGCTTTACATGCTTGATTTTGATATGCTTTACTTGAGCTGAGGGTCTAACATAAACAAACTCGCTACCTTCACAAGGTAGTGGTAAGGCTATGTATACACCATCCTCTCGAAAGTCCACACTTGTGGGATTACACTGGGTATGTGGTTGTTGAATTATCTCCTGGATGAAGAGAAGTCAGTAATTTTGTGAGAACAAAAAACCGATGTTAAACATTTTAGTGAGATGAAGTCAAGAGAGAAGCTCAAGCTTATTTGAAGTAAAACTCAGAATTTAGAATATACGAATTGCAATTAAAATTAGTAATTTCAGCATCCTGTGTACAACAATGTCGATACTAATCTAGCTCTTTCAAAGTTGAGACTCAAAAGTGTTTTTTAGATTTGCTGATGCCGATACTAATCCAGCTGTTTCAAAAGCTTTTCACGATATCTTGACCCATGAAGTGATAACCCCTCTGAACATGTTGCTTCATCGCTTTAAGTTTTTTTCTGATATCCAACTTGCACCTAAATTTTTCCACCAAGTACTTGCATTCTCCCATCAAGGCTTTGGCTGATTGAAAGAAAATCATCTAGTATTTTTTTCCAAATTCAAATCTTGGTCTCCCACAGTCTTAATTGTACCTACATAGATTAGATCACACCCTTGGGAGCTTTGGTAAAATGCGTAGGTTGTGTGGATCTAAAATACTTTTTTCAAAAATAAAGGTGTATATTATAAATTCTTATTTTCGTATATGTGTAATTAAATAGGGTGAAGCCTTGTATCCAAAACAAGTGGGCTTTCTAGTTTAATACTTCTTGATGAGTTTTCAAGTCAAACTATGTAGCATGGAGGTTTAGTGGTAGGTTGTCACGTTGCTAGGATTTTTTTAAGAAGGGTAACATTTGTGTATTTTCTTTAAAACAATACATAGGTTGTACTGAAAAACATATTTGCGAAGTTTCAAAATGAAGAAAACTGTGTCAAGAACCTATAGTATTCTGTAAATACAACTGTCTACACCAAAAAAGCCTAATGCAGTTTCTTTTGATTATCTGAAGATCATAATTTTTGCTCTCAAAAACATCTTGAATTCCTTCCTTTCTAAATTGTCCACCAGATATAGGCTGGGACAATCTGTCTCTGTTTGAAGCTCCTGCTCTTGCCGCCTCTGAGCTGTAGAGTAGATGAGTAATTTTGTTAGGCATAACCCAATCTATACCCCTGAGATAAACAAAAATACTCCACCACTGTGTTGTTATCCTGCACTGTAGAAATAGATGGCTAACTGTCTTATCCTCTTCACCACATAAGTAACATCTTGAACACAAGGACAATTTCCTCTTCTTCAGATTTTCTTGAGTCAAGACGGCTTCTTTGCCAGTAACCAAGTGAAACATGCCACTTTGAATGGAATCTTCACCTACCAAATATGGTACTTGTTGTGTCAGTTGATTACCCTGATTCAAAAACTTATAAGCAGAACTCACTTTGAAATTGCCTTTACTGTCTAGGTTCTACCATAGTCTGTCTACTTCTCCATTTGTGCCTTTAAAAACCTCCAAAATCATGAAGAACTCATTCACTGTCTCTATTTCCCAGTCATTAATGTTCCTTCTAAATTGGATGTTCCATCCTTGCCAGGAATCAAATAAACTCATATTCTGTTGTACTGCCATCCCGTGCATCTCTTGGAACTAACCCTTTAGACTGGCTGGTCCCAACCGTTTATCTTCTCCAACAGAGGTCATCCGTTGTCTTACACTTACTTTCCTCGTCTTATTTTGCTTTGATAACTTTACTCCAGTATGCTTGAGGTTCTTGAGAGTACTTGAGGGCCTTGCTTTGAACCTTCAGTTCCTAGTGCCAAGACCTCACTGCTTCTTTGCTCTAAGCACTTTCTTCCATTTGACTAGGTGTAGGACTGTACAATCAGTTTCTTTGTTCCCTTTCCATAGAAAATCCCTTCTCATCTTGTCCAGTTTCTATATGATGCAGATGGGAAAGTTGGACATCATGTAGGTTGGCATGACATCAAAAACAGAGTTAATGAGAGTGACTCTACCTCCTAGGGATAAATAATGTGATTTTCCACCATGTTTGCTTTTCCTCACACTTTTCCATCACTGAATTCCAAATGCTCGTGGATTTGGATTTAGCCCCAAGAGGCATTCCCAAGTAGGTAGTAGGCAAAGAACCTACTTTCCCACCGAAAATCCTAGCTAACTCCCCATATTGGTGACCTCATTGATTGGAAATAACACACTCTTAATCTTCCAGCTGAATTTCTTTACACCAACATATGGTCTTTCTGAAGCCTTGTACATCCACCAAATCGACCTCATTCTTTCTTCCTTTTTTTTGAAATGGTAAGTATATCGATGTCAAAAATCAGCACTAAGTATGTGCTTGTGATTACAAACAAAAATGAAGAAGAGACCGGAGGTAAAGCGAAAAACTTGGCTAGTATACAAAAGATTCCATGAATTGTAATTGGGTTCAGAATCCTCTATCCATTCCTTTTTACACCAAAATTTATCAACAAAAAATGATCTGATCTGGACATGTATGTTGGAACCAAGACCCTGTGGCGTATGGAGCCAAGACATGGATAAGGATAGTGGGGGATATTGGAGCACTTCCCCGGGGGATGGGACCTTAGCCCATTTTAATTTGCCTTAGTGATGGATGAATTGATGTCGTGAATCTAAGGTGAGTTGACATAGTGCATGTTATTTGCGTATAACATAGTTTTGATTGCCGATATCCGTACCAGAGTTAAAGTTGTGCTGGAGGTTTGAAAACAAACCCTGGAGTTTGTTGGGTTCAGGTTGAGTAGGACTAAGACAAAATACTTGGAATGCGAGTTCAATGACGTAAAGTATAAGGCTGGCATGGAAGTGAGGTTTAATACCTAGGTCATCCAAAAGAGAGGAAGTTTTAAGTATTTTAGTTCTATTATCCAAGGAAATGCGGCGATTGGCGATGATATCTCACATTGTATTACTGTAGGTGTAGGAAGCTCGCATTCGGAGTCTTGTGCGATAAGAAGGTGCCACCAAAATTTAAAAACAAATTCTATGGTGTTGTGGTTAGACCAACTATGTTGTATGGGGCGAAGTGTTGTCCAACCAATAGCTCTCATGTTCAGAAGATGAAAGTTGCGGAAACAAGGATGCTGCTATAGTTGCGTGAGCGTACTAGAAGAGACAGTATTAGAAATAACGACATCTGAGACTAGGTGGGAGTGGTTTTGGTGGAAGATAAGATGCGGGAAGCAAGATTGAGATGACTCGAGCATGTGAAGAAGCGAGACACTAATGCCCCAGTGCGGAAGTATGAGAGGTTGACTATGAACGGTTTCAGGAGAGGTGAAAGAGTATTGGGGAGACTGAAGAGGTGATTAAACAGGATATGACACAGTTTCAGCTTACCGAGGACATGACCATAGATAGGAGGTTGTATAGGATACAGGTTAGTGTAGAAAGTTAGTAGATACTAGATCGTTAAGTTACCTGTTTCAAAAAAAAGTTAGTAGATAGTTGAGCATAATTCGCTACCCCTGCATAGTCCGTACTAGTAGTCGTAGTATTACTCTGGTAGTTTCTCTTAATTTCGGTTACTATCTGTTGTTTCTTTTATTTCGATAATCATATTATTTTGTTGTAGCTACTGTTCCTTTTTCAAAATTGTCATGCTTTCTATAATATTTTTCTGTTACTTCTTCACTTCCTTCCTTTTCTGTTTTGAACTGCTTTCATTTGCTTTTCCTTGAGCCGAGGGTTTATTGGAAACAACCTCTCTACCTCCCAAGGTAGTGGTAAGGTCTGCATACTCTCTACCCTCCCCGACTCCACTTGTGGGATTACACTGGATATGTTGTTGTTGGTTGAGTTCTTCTCTCTGTTTATAGCGTCTCATTATTTCTACACCTGTTTCTGCAAAATGAGGAAGCTGGCAATCTGAGTGTGATTCAACTGACAACTATGTCTGTTTTTTGCAGATGATGATGAGGAATATGAGGAAGCTGGTGGCGGTAACCGGTTTTTGGGATTTATGTTTGGAAATGTTGATTACTCTGGTGATCTCGATGTTGACTACCTTGACGAGGTGATTTGCTCCTCTTTATTCTTTTGTCCCCATGTAATTTGACTCTCAAATACTTAGTATGGGGTGAGATCCCAAATTAATATGTTAGTATGAGTACTAAAGTGTCTCCAACTCCAAGTAGCAGTTGAACCTAACAGGATAATTATTTACTGGAATTTCTGCATAAGCAACTAATTTGTACCTTTACATGGACCATGTTTTGTAATTTGATGTGGAAAGTGGTCAGCTTGAGGTTGGGCATAGCTTGAGGGTGGTGAAGTTTTCAAGCTCCCTTTCACTTATTTAGTTGTCGCAAGGAGCGACCTAAGGAGTACTTGCATGGAATCTGGTGATGCAGAGTTTTGAGAGAACCATGGAGGTTAACCTGTTTTTCCTAAGGGAAAAACTATTGCTAATTAAAAGCACACACTCCTGGTTTAGGAAGTGCCACACGTCAATTCGAACAATAGCTATGCCTCAGGGCTCCTTTTTTTTTTTTTTTGGCCTGTCCATGTTTGTTTAATCTTTTCTATTTCTCCTTTTCCATACTCAACTTTGTAACTCATTACTTTTATGATTAAAATATTTTGCGTTATTCAATTTGGGAGCCGAGGGTCTATTGGGAACAACCCCTCTACCTTCACAAGGTAAGGTTAAGGTCTGCATACACACTACCCTCCCGGACCCTACCTGTGGGATTACACTAGATATGTTTTTTTTGTCCCATTTTTGTGTCTTTCATGTTCTTTACAAAAGCCATATTTGCTCATCAACCCTTCAAGAGATTTTCCTCTCTTTTAAGGCTTCATCATTCAAGATGATTCAGGAATGCACTCGCATCGTCGCATAATGCGATATGTGAAGCGATGCAAGCCAACCTTACAGAAGAGGGCGTATCACAGGGTTATGTGAGATGCGAGCCGATGGGAGAAGCGAGCTGATGCGAGTGCATCATTTTGATTTTATTTTTATGATCAGTTTTTTTTTTTTAAAAAGTCGCTTCATGTTGATTTTATATTTAGGTTCAATTTTAAATTTAAAAAAGGAGTCTACTGCTGTGACTACCACTGCTGTGACTACCACTGCTGCGATTTTCTAGGGTTAACCTTGAAGTCCACTGCTGCCACTACCACTAACCATTGCTTTTTTTTTTTGGTTTGTTTTGCTATTTTGCTGAATTGTTTGCTGGTCTGTTTTGCAGCAGGTGTCTCAGTGATCAAACCTGTGATTTTGGTGTTTACTTTAAACTTCTGCTTATATATATTGTCTTTATTGTTGATTATATAGCTGTTGTGGTCTTCTCAGTTCCGTCTTACTGTTTGGATGCTCTTTTTAGTCTTTTTTCTTTTAAATTGCGCTTCACTTCAATGATGCGCTCGTGTCGCTTCACGCTTCGCGTAATGTGTAATAGGGAGCCTTGTCGCTTTTTTCCACGTAACGCTTCCCTGAACACTGTGATGCGCTGTAAGACCTTCCCATCATGCTCTTGCTTTATCGTCATGTTTCCAACTTGCGAGGGGCATAGTTATTGGTTCGCCTCCCTTCTGCTTATTAGTTGCAGTGGTTCTTTCGATAAGAACAGTTCCAACAAGAGCCAGATGTTTCCTGTAGCCAATATCTCAGCAATCTCACCAAGGGAGGATGCTAGCTGGGTTTATAACTTATTTGTGGAATTGTCGTTCATTCATTTTCATGCTCCACAAATTCTCTTTCAGATTTTGCATGTTGTGTGATTTGAGCTTCTTCTGGTGTCTTCTTTACTTATTAAGAGGTCAAACTCTAATGTAAATTATGTTTTTCAGGACGCCAAGGAGCATCTTGCTGCTTTAGCTGACAAGCTTGGTTCGTCTCTGACAGAGATAGATGTATGTATCAAAACTCTTTTGTCTCCATAATTTGGAATTATATCTTCTGAGAAGTGTAGACCCAATCTTTTATCACTATGATTGGCTTGGAATTATATTTCGGATCAGGTGGTATAAATATGAATGATTGTTACCCAATTTCTACCTGAGTAGTTTTGGTGCTAATATTTTTTCCGTCTCTTTCCCTTGGATGTTCAGTTGTCGGTGAAGTCCCCACAAGCATCTGCAGATGCTGCTGAACAAGGTACATGTTTTTCCACGAATGGCATCTCATGCAGCTTCTTTCTTTCATCGGTATTTAGTTCTTTGATACTTACATTGACAATTCTTTTGTCCTTTTCTTTTCTTCCTATAAAAGTTTGCCATTATCACAAGTAAAAGAATTCTTAATTAGACATTGTAAGCATATTAAGCACCATTTTGGTCTGGTTCGCTTTTGGTAAATTTTGTAACTATCCCGCTGTACATATGGTTTTTCAGTACTAAGTGCTGGCTTCATTACAAAATGTTACCTTGATTAAAAAAACAACAACATTGTAAGCATATTTGAACCTGTAATGCATTATAGAAAGATCCAGAAACAATTCACTTGTTTGACATTCGGATATTCATATTACTGCAGTGAATTTGGAAATACTGGCAATTATTATTAAGTTGATATCAGAGGCAGATAGTAGATGTTGAAACTCCTTCGAATAGTTCGTGCGTTTTTTTCTTTCGATTTTAAACCTCTCTAATAAAATTTTTGGCTCCGTCACTATCTCTTAACAGGAGTGGTTAAAAGAAGGAATGCTTCAGCATTTTATCTATTTATTTTTTAAAAAAATATTAAAAAATTATGACTTTCGCAATTTGGCCTCAATTTTGTGTGCAAATTTTTATTATAACAATTAAGAATTAAAATTCATTATATATTCAAAATTTACAATTTGGTATTTTGAAATAGAGTCAGAACTCAGACATTAAAGTGAAAATAGAATTAGTCTCTTTTTAAAAATAAAATAAAATAGCAAGCTTAGTAACATATAAAGAACTTAAACCCTCTCCATTCTTCGCCCTAAACTTGCTATTTCAGTCAAAAATAAATTAGTTAATATAAGTCAACAATAATTAAAAACATCTCTAGTGAAGAGGAAAAAAAAGAAAATTTTCAATTATAATATCGAGCTATTATTATAGATCAACTTAATTTGAATATTTAAATCTTATTTATGTTGAAAGAACAAGTTAAATAATGAGTTCTAATTATACCTAAGTTAACGTCCTAATTGCATGACTGCATTGTTGGATACAATTGATTTAATTGATAGAATTAAACTAAGTATAAATAACCAAAAAGAAGTGTTGATGCCAGCAGGATTCGAACCTGCATCCTCTGAGCGGAATATAAGCCCCTTTGCCAATGGTGCTATGGAACACTTTGGCATTCAGGGTGGCACTACTATTATATATCTACATTCTTTATATATATACCTATACATGTATAGAGTTTACGTCGAAGCTTACGGGTGGCGTGGATCCACCCCTGGTTGATATTCATGGTTAGGATATACGCTGATATTTGAAATGGTTCCACCAAATGGAGCTCTGTAGCAAAACTAAGCTGCAGCTGACATTTTTTTGTTTAACAGATTCTATATGTTGTTTTGTGCCAGATATTCTTATGTTTCTTCATTTCTTTGTGCTACTATTCTGAAGCTTGGTGTGTTAAAACTCCAGAGGGCATATAGTTCGTTATTCTGTTTTCTGAATTATTATTATTACAATTATTCACAGCACATGGTTCGGTGTTTCGTAAAGCTTACATTGGGTTTTCATCATCTTCTGAAACCATTAGATTTTTTTCGACCAATCTTTTCTTTTAGAAGTCATTTCTCATTACTTCCTCCCCCCCGCTTCATTGAAAACACAGATTATGATGAGAAGGCAGAGGATGCTGTAGATTATGAGGACATTGATGAGCAATATGAAGGACCTGAGGTACAAACTGTGACCGAAGAGGACCTATTATTGCCGAAGAAGGATTATTTTTCAACAGAAGTCTCTTTAACTACTTTGGAGAATCGTGCTTCTGTTTTTGATGATGAAAACTATGATGAGGATGATAATGACGAGGAGAAGGAACAGGAGGTGGTAGAGAATACTGCTGAAGCTCAATCTACTCCCGGAAAAGGTTAGTTTAAGGGCAATGTTTACTTGGGCACTGGTGTTTCGTAAATGTTTTTATATTGTTATTCTCAATTATTGATGACTCTACAATTTTTTGAGTGTAACTTTACCTTTTGATATTTAATCTCTTTTACTGGCTACCACTACTAGATTCATAGGGCTGTTCATAATGTTTGTTTGTTACATACCTCAGTTCTATTACAAAAAGTTGCCGTTCTCCTAAAATGAAATTGAAAGCCGACCTAATAGCATCAATAGCTAAATGGTCATGACTCTTTGGAACATTCACATCCCAACAGAAACATGTGGAGCTCAAATGAAGCTGAATTTTAAACTCGTGAATCAGGAGACACTCAAGCAAAATATAACCCAGAGTCCCATCTGTAAGAGGGCAGCAGAAAATAAAACCAACATTGTGAAAGCAAGATACTATGGTGTTGGTGTCACTTGCGTTAATGTGAGTTGTTTGGAGAGAAAGAAATAGGAGACGTTTTGAAGGAGTAGAGTCGAGTTTCTTTCAGTTAAGGAGTAGTCCCTGTTCCCTTATTTTCTTTTGATGCACAAAGAAAGTGCCTTGTTGTATAGGTGATTGGGTGGCGTTTGTAGAGAATCATATCCTTTGTAGATCCTTTACCTTTTGATATACCTCTTCTACACGGCCAATTTGTCCATGTTTAATGAGAATATATTTACTTGATCAAAAAAATATTTCGAAGTTTGTGCCATTATTTTGCTTCTCTTTTGATGGTATCGTCTTTTATAATCAGCTAGCAGTGGATAAGTCCTCGTTTCACTTTTTGATATCAGTCTACAGTGTCAAGACTTCTGTGGGGGGTTTGTAATTGTGACTTTAGCTTCCATCTTCTCTTGGAAGTCTCAAATGATTATCTTGTGAGGAAGCTAATTGCACGGCAGATTTCAGTGTCAGCAAAATCAGAAAGTGGGAAAACATATTGTTTCTCTCTATTTGTTTGAGAAGATAATAATATCATAAAAATAAATAAAGTGGGAGGAAAATAATTTTATTTTCTATTGCTACTTCGTATCTTATTTGTTCCCCTTGGGTTATGTTACGGAAGTATGGAATCATTTCAGCAGCTACATGACATATTTCAGTCCTTAGAGCACTTAATGTCATGGAATGGATTAGTATCAGTTAGCTTTGCATTTCATCTCAAAGATTTCTGGGTAACACTATTAAAGAATTCTACTCCTGAATGGTAGCCTTCTGCTGAAGGAAAAAAACGATGTTAAAGATATGAAAAATTTGATTTCTTTCCAAGATCTGCTGAGATATGAGAAATTAATTTAGGATAGGGAGTTCACAGTTGGAGGAAAAGGAATAAATCATGGAGTTGCATGATTTCATTTAAATCAGTGTTAAATATTTCTCTTTGCATCTTCGCGTTAAACGTATTTGTCATGTTCTTTTCGTAGGAGAGTATAACAATGATGCTTCAGTGCTTTTGCATGGGGAGAAGGTTCCAGAAGAAGTTATATCCACAGATGCTCCCGAATCTAGTGAAGATCTTCAGGAGGTTTGTCCTCTACAAATTACAATGGAAAACTACTTATTTTTTTGTGTTCCTTTGATTCTGACTTGTTGCATGAAGTGTATGCGGTCTCTTTCTTTCTCTTCTTGTTCTTTCCTTCTTGTGAAGTAGGTCATCAAACAGTGGATATTTTTGCGTCACTTTCTTTTAAGAGCGATCTTTTCAACGGCTTCTTGAGATTTTCCTGAAATAGTTATTGGAATAATTCATATTTTTCTACGACGATTAAAAAAAATTGCTTGAAGATTGATGAGGCTAGTTAATGCATTTTATAAGTGCCTTCAGTTATTGTATTTATAGGCTGAAGTATTCTGGACATATGGATTTTTATGTCAGTTTAAATCCTATAAATTTCTGGTGGAACACTCTTAGTAATATATTAAAATTTCAGTTTTACTTTCGGTTTTTTTCTTCACAGTTAAAAACTATTGGGAAGTCGACAAATTTTAAAGCACTCTCTTTTTTCTTTTCTGCATATCTATTCCATGGGAAATCTGCATTTATTTGAAAGTAGTTCTGGAATGTCTTTGAAATATTGTTCTCCTCTGTTATGTACTACTATGTGGGAATACACTGGGTATGTTGCTGTTGTTGTTGTTGTCTGTTATGTACTACTACTCTATGCTTGGGATAAGCTAACAACTGCAGATAAGTTGACTTTATGGAGACGCTAATTGTCTGATTTGTTGTCTGCTTTAGAATAATTCTTGTTTTCTAAATAGTGCTGCTTTTTATGCTGGTTGTCAGGATGAACCTCTTGCTTTGGAAGAGCCAGTTGATAGTCAAAGCTCTATGCCTCTACCTGTTCTTTGTGTAGAAGACGGGGTGGCAATTCTGAAGTTCTCTGAAATTTTTGCCCTCCATAAACCTCGGAAGAAAGCAGAGAAGAGGGAGCGACGTTGCTTTTTTCCTAAAGGTACCTTTTGCTAATAAGAAAAATCTCTCTTCAGCTCTATTTAGTAGTATTAGTATGGTTGAGCCTTTCTGTAGCACATTCTTGTATCAACAGACAAACACAAGGCCATGGACACACTGGATAGTGTTGAAGAAGATGAAGTTACATTACTGAGAGGGTCCTATGAAGAGTTTCCTTGGTTGAGAATGACCCATGTACATCATGATAGTTCTTTAATGTTGCTGGATAATGAACCAGGAACAGTTCAAGAGACTGATGACTTAAAGCCAAAAATCGAGAAAAAGGATTCTTGTTGTAGTGCTGAACCAATGAAAGAAAATCTACCAATGGATCTTTCTACTGATTGGAGCTCACCTAATTGTTCTGAGTTCTATCCCCTTGACCAGCAAGATTGGGAGGATAGAATTATTTGGGATAATTCTCCTCCATTGAGTGATAATACTGCTGAGAGTTGTGAGATTTCTGAACCTGATTATGAAGCATTGACTGATAAACAACTGGATGTGGAGGCTGAGTCTCAAAGTTTTCCGTCAGAAAAAGAAATCGAACCCCACGAGAAAAGTCATAGGTCCTTTTTGTCTTGCAGTGTTTCTGTGGAGCCTTTTGATTCAAAACAACCTTCACGACATCTGGATAGTTCATTATCAGAAGGAAGATATCATCCTCAGATTTTGAGATTAGAGTCTCGCTTGAATGCAGTTAGGCAAAAGAGCACAGATACTCCAAATGATGAAGCCACTGATGAAAGCCTCAGTAGCGATGCCTTAAGGCGATTTAGCAAGCTTACATTACAAAATAGAGATATACTGGAGGAATCTTGGGTGGACAACATTATTTGGGAACCAGATCAACCCTTTCCGAAGCCAAAGCTCATATATGATCTTCAAGACGAACAAATGCTTTTCGAAGTTTTGGATAACATGGATGGCCAACAGCTTCTGCATCATGCTGGAGCAATGACCACAACTGGTTTAATAAAGCCCAATGATGGTGATTCTGCTGAGTTATACGGTCTTAGTGATTTATCCGGGAGTTTCAATATTGCCAATGACAAATTCTATCTGAACAGAAAGTCAACTCAGCAACTAAAATCACATTCAAAGAAACGCACTGCACATGGTCTTAAAGTTCTGCATTCAATACCTGCTCTTAAGCTGCAGACAATGAAGGCTAAGCTAAGCAAGTAAGTCTTTGTGTGTTTCATTTGACATTCTCTTGTACAAATGTTAATTCTTCTCTAATTTCTCTTTTGGATAAAGTAATTACTTCATTCATGTGGCGGGAAAATTTCCCGTTTTACAATTGATAGAAAAATATAGTTCTCTGTGAGTAAGACCCTATAATCTATACCCCATGGGGCACTCAACGTTTATTGGGAACAAAAACATGAAAAACATGATTACATCTGTATGGAAGTACGTTCACTCCCTTCGTAATCTGTATTTTTCTTTTCTTTTTGAATACCTAGATGTACTGTGAAAGATAGTTTGGATGAATTAGAGTCTAGAAAGATGGAAGAGCTTCTCTCTCCAACTAGCCCTTGCCTTACACGAATGAACTTTCCACTCTATTTGTTCTGTCTTGTATCTTTCGTTTGACACTTGCGTACAGAGGTGGATTTCACATAGTCCTGCCCAAGCTATAATACCAGAAGTGTCTTTCCTTTTGCAGTTCAGTAAACTTTGGAGTTTGGACTGTATTTTTTTTATCGGTTGACTTGAGCAACCCACGGGAAAAAAGTCTGTCCTTGCATCAGTTTCTACGGGCGTAGGGATTAGCATCATAAGTGCCATACTTCCATGTTAGAACTACTAATCACCTCTATTAACAAGATTTTGGAAGTGCGTTCTTTTGGATTTATCATATGTATTGCTTGATTGCTTCAGTTTTAATGTTCATTTATGTGATTTAATCCTCTTTGCAGTAAAGACATAGCAAATTTTCATCGGCCAAGAGCTTTATGGTATCCCCATGACAATGAGGTGGTACTTAAGGAACAGAGAAAGTTGCCTACACAAGGGCCAATGAAAATCATATTGAAGAGCTTGGGTGGCAAAGGAAGTAAACTTCATGTAGCAGCAGAGGAGACCATTTCTTCCCTTAAGTCAAAGGCGTCCAAGAAGCTTGGTTTGTAATTTTTTCTATCCTTTTAGTTCATAACCATCACTTATATTACATCTATTTGGTACCCTTGTATCCCAGCTATTACTAACTTTCATCATGCTATTTGTTTACAGATTTCAAACTGTCTGAGTCAGTGAAGATAATTTATTGTGGGAAGGAGCTTGAAGATGATAAATCTCTTTCTGCACAAAATGTGCCACCAAACTCTGTGCTGCATCTTGTTCGTACAAGGATACATTTGTTGCCTAGGGCACAAAGGCTTCCCGGTGAGAACAAGTCTCTGCGTCCTCCTGGGGCATTTAAGAAAAAATCTGATCTTTCCGTGAAAGATGGCCATGTTTTCCTAATGGAGTAAGTAAACCCAAAGATTTAGTTGTGCATTTTCTATTGATATTCTGATGGTATTTCTTTTTGGGTTATTTCATGCTCAATTTTGGTAAATACCATATAGATGAGTGGGTGTTATTAGTAGAAAACCATGTCCTCGTGTAAGGTTCTTGTATACTGGCAAGCCTTTGCCCTTTCCTAATGAAACTTTTACTTCTATCAAAAATTATTGCTTTGCCTTAAAAGAGAAAAGTGATTTCTGTCAATTTGAATAGATCTCTTGCATTGGTTAAGTGGATATTCGTGTTGCATATAAGTAGTTTATTTTTGTGAATCTTTTGAAGTGCTTTTTCTTGTTTTGTTGTAATGGAATTTCAAAGTATCCAAGTAGGGTACTGAAGAATGTTAATTTCTGAGATGTAACTGAAGCTATTTGTTTTTGGTGTGAATTGTGCAAATAGCATTTATCTTAAATGCTATTTGTATAGAGGTGGATATATGAAGCACTAAAAGATCTTTTTCCTGTCATCTATACTCTATAAACATTCCTACATATGTTTTTGACCAACTTGGTGTTGTTGATGCCTAAAGATCTTTCTTATTTCATCTAAATTTTTGGTGTTAGGAGTAGATCCCTTTTCGTATAACAACAACAACAACAACAACAAACCCAGTGTATTCCCACAAAGTGGGGTCTGGGGAGGGTAAGATGTACGCAGTCCATACCGCTACCTCTAAAGAAGTAGAGAGACTGTTTTCGATAGACCCCCGGCTCAAGATAAAGAATAGTAAATAGGGGGGATGGGTGACATAAAAGAAAATCAGGAATAAGAAATGATAAAAATAGTAATCGTAGAAATACGAAATATGAGAAAATACTGGCGACACGAAATAAGACAAATAGGAACTAAGACATAAGAAAAAGGGCACCCACCTATGTACACAGTCCTAGGGTTACTTTCCCGGCTACACAAGATCTCTCCTAACTGCATGTTACAACCCACACACTCACACTAGCCTTCTACCCTTATCCGCGCCCTCCACACCTTCCTATCTAGCGTCACGTCCTCAGTCAGCTGAAGCTGCTCCATGTCATGTCTAATCACCTTCCTCCAGTATTTCTTCGGCCTACCTCTACCCCTCCTGAAGCCATCCAAAGCTAGCCTCTCACACCTACGAACTGGGGCATCTGTGCCCCTCCTCATCACATGCCCAAACCATCTCAGCCTTCCTTCCCGCATTTTGTCCTCCACCGAAGCCACTCCACTCTATGCAATCACATGGTACATATTTTTGTCACCACCTTGTGTGTCTAAAGAAATCTTTTGATTAAAGAAAATCTCTCCACTTCTTTTCATGTATACACAACTTTATGATGTACATCCTTTGTCTGCCTCAACAGTTTTGTCTGCTTTTTTACTTGCAGATACTGTGAGGAGAGACCTTTGCTCCTTGGAAATGTTGGAATGGGTGCACGATTGTGTACTTATTACCAAAAATTATCTCCAAATGATCAGCAAGGCACCTTGATGCGCAGCGGAAATACTGGATTGGGGAGTGTGCTCACACTTGATCCTGCTGATAAATCCCCCTTCCTTGGGGATATAAAACCTGGTTGCAGCCAGTCATCTCTCGAAACAAATATGTATAGGTCACCAATATTTCAGCAGAAGGTCTCATCAACTGATTATTTGTTGGTTCGCTCAACAAAGGGTAAGCTGTCCATAAGGCGGATAGACAGGATTGATGTCGTAGGGCAACAGGTTATCTACTAACCTTACTTGTCTCATTTAAGTACTTTCTTGATCGCTCTATGAAAATTCCTTTTTATTTTTTTATTTTTTGAGAATGTAACATTTTGTATATATTTATCAAAGCAGCACTCAGGTTGTGCTGAAACCATATTTACAAGTGAAATAGAAGAACTTTCCTCCAGAAACCTTAACAAAAACCTATGTGTCTATCATTGAAGCAATATCTTCTATATATCTCTGGTTAGACCAAAAACAGAAAAGTCTAAAACAATTCAACTTGATCCTCTAAACTGAACTGCTAACATCTTCAAAACATCTGGAATTTCTTTCTTTCCATACTGTCCACCAAATGCGAGCGAGGACAATCCTCCATCTATCTCTGTGTGTCAATCCTACACCTGCCTCTTCCCAGCTAAGCAAGACCTCAGTAATCTTCCTTGGCATTGTCCAAACAATACCTCTGATGCTAATGAAGATCTTCCACAGCATGTCCATGACCCTACAGTCTATGAAAATTTTCTATGTCATTTTCTGATGAACTTATTGCTAAAATATTGATTGTTTTAAGAGATTGTTTTAGTAGGCCATTAGTTTGAACCATGGCATCATGAAAAATTTGTGATTCATGTTATTATGTTTTGCCAGTATGAACCTAAAACAATGAGCTGTTGCATAATAAACTTGAGTTTTGAAATTCGGAAGGCATATAAGTTGGTGCTCCCGTGAAGGGGGGATTCCTTTGATTTTCTCATATTTTTCATTGTGCACATCCATTCTCTTTGAAGCATTCAACTTGTTTTTCTTGATCTGGTGACCTGAGCTTTAGTGCTAATGATTAGAAGTTCTCTTGATGTTTCCTGGTGGGTCTATTTCCTTGTTTAATCTACCTTTTCGTGTTATCTTTGAAGGAGCCTCACATGGAGGTAACCTCTCCTGGATCAAAAGGTGTTCAGACCTACATAATGAACAGGCTATTGGTATATATGTATCGTCAATTTCGTGCTATTGAAAAACGCGGTTCACGTCCTTTCATCCGTGCGGATGAGCTGTCTGCACAGTTTCCTAGCTTGTCAGAGGCCTTTCTTAGGAAAAGGCTCAAACATTGCGCTGATCTGCAGGTACTTTTGTGAAGCATCATTTCAATTCTTTAATACAGACATCAGAGGGAAAGAATTTATTGAAACTCGTCTTTGTCGCACTTCACGTGTTCCTTCCCCTTATGTGTCTGTCATAAGTAATTGGGTGCTGACATGATGCAGAGAAGATCAAATGGACAGTTCCAATGGGTTATGAGGTTCAATTTTCGGATACCATCTGAGGAGGAATTGAGGAGGATGGTTTCGCCAGAAAGTGTGAGCCAAAATTTCTAATTTCCCTCCCCCCCCCCCCCCCCCCAAAAGACCCCTCTCTCCCAGTTATTAAAAAGAGAAGAAACTTGGGTACAAATAACACTTCCTTAAAGCTTCATCTTTCGATTATAATGGAGTTCTTAACTTTAGCACATTTGGTATTGGCAGGAGGCTAAATCTTAACGTGCAATCTTAATCTTTAAATGTGCATTCAGATTTAGACACTTCAATCTTAATAAAAACAAATGAGGCCTAAATCATGCTGGTCCCCACTCTCCTATTGGAGACCTAGGACATAATTCATCAAGAATAGTATAAATTGTTGATGGTCTATAACTTGTGTTTCTTGGTGAGTAGTTTAAATTGCTGGACTCTGTTGCAATAAGAAATTTAAAATTCACTCTGAAAGTCATTGACCTCGGTGCAGGCTAGGATTCAAATTCCATTTTCTGAGAATGATGTAATGTTTTCCGCTATACTGTTATTGCGCCAATGCAGTCTCTTCTTCTCTACTGTTTCACATTGACTATGTTATTGGGTTTTCAACCATTTATCAGAAATTCTTAGTTTCATGATTTTCCTTTGGCGCAGGTATGTGCATATGAAAGCATGCAAGCTGGCCTCCATAGGCTTAAGCGCCTAGGTATTACGCGGCTTACTCATCCTACAGGTCTATCAGCTGCAATGAACCAGCTCCCAGATGAAGCAATTGCTTTAGCTGCTGCATCACATATTGAAAGGGAACTTCAAATCACACCTTGGAACTTGAGTAGCAATTTCGTTGCCTGCACAAACCAGGTAGATCATGCTTGCATCATTTATCTTTGTATTCTAGTCTTCGACAAAAAGTCTGTCTCTTTTTGGATTGTATATTCCTAGGGAAAACACAATAAATAAAATGTGGAACTCCATCCTTTCCTTCTTGGTGATTGGCAGTTAACTATCTCAATGTATACATGGTAGTATATCTCAGCTACTATGTTGGTCATTCTTTTTCCTGTATGGTCACTTCTGTTATCTTCTTAATTTTTTATCTGGTCATCAGAGAAGCGTTGACATGAAGCCTTGGTGGGTTTAAATAATTCAAAACTTTCTGCTGCCTTGATAGAGTACAAGGAACGTTCCTTTGATCATTAAGAAAGTATAATAATTATTTATATTGTAATGTCTACTGTTTCATCAAGTTAGTGCTATGAAATACATGTAACATTGTTTTCTCTATCCATAGCATCTTAGCTAGTCCTGAAACTTGATCTTTCTTGATACTTTTCTGCAGGATAGAGAAAATATTGAGCGTCTGGAAATTACTGGTGTTGGTGATCCATCTGGTCGGGGATTAGGGTTCAGTTATGTCCGCGCCACTACTAAGGCACCAATATCAAATGCAATCTCCAAGAAAAAAGCAGTTGTTGCCAAAGGGTCAACAGTAACAGGCACTGATGCAGACTTACGAAGACTGAGCATGGAAGCTGCACGGGAGGTGAGTTGATCGGGATAGTATTAGGATTGGATTTTACAAAATGTGGTTAGTTAAAACTAAATTGGCTTTTAATAATACATATGTTTCCATTGACATAGCACCCAAGGGTGTGGCCTAGTGGTTCAATAAAGTGGGGTTGAGCACCATGAGGTCTCAAGTTCACTTCCCAACAAACAAAAACACTAGGTCATTTCTTTCCATCTGTTCTAGCCTTGGTGGACAGAGTTACCTGTTGCTGTTGCTGGTGGGAGGTGGCAGTTACCCCGTGGAATTAGTTGAGGTGTGCACAAGCTGGTCCGGACACCATAGTTATAAAAAAAAAAACTGTTTCCATTGACATATATGTCAACTGATTTCTACAATTTTATGTGGTAAATTGCGAGGAAAATAAATTCCCCCTTTTTAGATTTGGAACCTAAATGAATATATCCCTTATGAAAGCTGATTCAAAACAAAATTAATTCTGACTAATCGGAAACGTTTTTATAGTTTATAGCCCTTAGTTGATGGGTGCCTGTGTAGTTGATTGTTATGCATTAAGTGCTCATGTCCTTATTGAACCCCATTTCTCCTTCTAATTCTTTTATCTTGTGGCTAGTCGAATGTTGTTTATGGATGAGTAGCACAATGGGGGTTTTCCTATCAATTCATAAGTACGTGTTTCTCATTCGACATAATAGTGTATTCCCCTGCATTTTAGGTTCTTCTCAAGTTTAATGTTCCAGAGGAGCAGATTTCTAAACTAACAAGGTGGCACCGAATTGCTATGATTCGCAAGCTTTCTAGCGAGCAAGCTGCATCAGGTGTTAAGGTTGATCCAACAACAATAAGCAAATATGCTCGTGGCCAGCGCATGTCCTTTTTGCAGCTGCAGCAGCAAACTAGAGAAAAGTGTCAGGAGATTTGGGACCGACAAGTCCAAAATCTTAGTGCAGTTGATGGTGAAGAAAATGAGAGTGACGCTGAAGTAAACAGTGACCTAGACTCATTTGCTGGCGACTTGGAAAATCTTCTTGACGCTGAGGATTTCGAGGATGGAGAGGAGGGTAGTCATGAGCCAAAACATGATAATGTAGATGGAGTCAAAGGACTCAAGATGAGACGGCGCCCCTTTCAGGCTCAGGTGGAAGAGGAAATCGAGGATGAGGCAGCTGAAGCTGCAGAATTATGCCGCATGCTCATGGATGGTATGGAACATGGATATATGTATATATTTGTTATATGTTGTTTCTAGTCCATCGTTGGCATCTTTGATGTAATATCGATAGCGGAATTGAAACCCTAAAGTTATGAAAACTATAGCTATAGAAAGCTAAAACCCTCGATCAATGGAAATCCAAAGAACACCTGATCTAGAAAGATAATCCTCAAGAAGAATGATTCTCAAGCAAGCAATTCCATCAACGTTGTTTAGCATCAAAGACCATAGCCCCAATACTCAAGATTATCACTTATCATTCTTAATATCTCAAAAATAATCTATCTAATAAAATGACATAAGCTAGTATTTGTACTAGACTAATGATAAATATTCTTAATGAAACAAGGGTCTTCTGAGGCATGAGGGCTTGGGTTTAAGAATAACCTCTTTGCATGCGTAACCCCTTTCCTCCCTACTCCAAGTAGTCTTCAAAGTGCAGTCTTGTACTTCTCTTTTAGCAATGTTCTTGAGCTTCAAGCCTTCATTCCTAGATCCCTCTAAGCCTCTGAAATGGCGACTTGATGAAAGCTCTTGAACTTCTTAGCTTGGCGTGCATGCATATAATCTGCTATAATCTGCAAGATTCAGAAAATTAAGGTGTACCTTTCTCTGTTGGTGCCACTTCAATGTTACTTTCTATTTCCCCTGGAAAATGGAGATTTAGTGTGAGGGATTTTGGAGAAAAAAGAGCATATTAGGTTGGTACTTGATGTATATCTTCATGCCTATGGGTTTGGGACCTTTTGTATTGTCGAGGATTGTCTTTGTTGATACGTCTTGGCATGATCAATACTAAAATTCTTTTCATGTGACGTTCGCGATGAAGCAGCAATTTGCTCCTTGCCTAGAGTAGAGTACTTTGAGGTTTTTACGGAAGTCTTGACAAGTTGTTTAATTTGCATCTTGTCCTTGAAAGACCTACCAGCTCGGAATTAGCTTTGTTTAAGAAGATTGTAGGAAATATTACCAAATTGAGGTTGATATATCCAAATTGCCCATAAGAACACTGCCTGCTCCCTTTTATAGGTATAAGACAACAATTTTCCTTTGAGGTGAATTGCAATCCTCTTCTTCAATAGAATAATTTTACACAGCATCTTTTTTCATGGTAGAAACAATTTTATTTGTTGCCTGCCAGCAAGTGCAGCCTATTTTAGAACATGTTTCTTATTTGGTATTGATTATATCTACTATCTTGCAGACGATGAAGCTGATCGGAAGAAGAAAAAGAAGGACAAAGCCATGGGGGAACAAGTTGGTTTTATACCAGATATAAGATACAGTTTTGTTACTGAAAGCATTGATCGGGGTAAAAAACCTCAGATATTTGCTAAGCCAAGCATCAAGTCTGATGGGCCATTTGCATTGGATTTCGGTGGAAATCAGAAGGAGGTTGTTGCCCTTTTTTCCTCACTTATTCCATGCTGCTCCACTTATACAAATAGGACATTGTAGGCATGTCCTTAGTATGTCAACCAGGTGGTGCAATTCACTGATTTTCTTTTTAGCTGCAGGCTGAAGGTTTTTCTATTAAAAGAACTCCACCTAGCAAGGTGAAACCCAAGAAAAAGTTTGATGTTATGGACGCTGGATTGTTTAATAAGAAAGTTAAAATATTAGGGGATGGAATAAAGGTAAATGTCCTTACATAGTTGTCTATATCCTTAGTGTTTCTTGATTCTTATAAGACATGAAACTGATGTGAAACTCTCCTTGGACACAGCCCCTGAAAGAGAAGAAGTCAGCAAGAGACAGCTTTGTCTGTGGAGCCTGTGGTCAGGTTCGTGGTTATATTTGAATTTATCATCTTATTCTTTCCAAAAGTTATGAAGGCTAATCAATTGACTGGTCTTATTGTACAGCTTGGTCACATGAGAACTAATAAGAATTGTCCCAAGTATGGGGAAGACGTGGAGGCACGAGCAGAAATTACTGATCTGGAAAAGACTACAGGAAAATCTCTGAGTTCTACTGATCACTTGGATCAGCCCCAGATCTTCTCAAAGAAAGTCATCCAAAAAAGTGGAACAAAGAATGTGATGCTCGATGCTCACGAGGATGATAATTCCAGTTCAAAGGCCAAAGTTCTGAAGGTCAAATGTAGCTCAACTGACAAGCTTCCTGATAAACCTACTCCTGCTACCTCAGTTAATTCTGAGATACCAGTCACTTCGGATGCTGAAACTGGAACTGTACCACCCCCCATGAAATTTAATAAAATAAAGTTCTCAAATAAGATGAGAGCTGAGGATGTTTCCAATGAAGCTCACAAGTCTTCCATTGTGGTAAGGCCACCAGCGGAGAGTGCAGACTCACATCGCAGCAAGAAAATTGTAATTAAGCAGCTTAAGGACTCCTCAAGTGTGGATGAAGGCTTCCTGGATGGGAACGGTGGCATGGAGTTCAGAAAGACAAAGAAAATCAACGAATTGTCGTACTTGGGGCAGCAAGAGAGGGAATACTTCTATGAAGAGGCTTTAGGAAGGAAAAGAATGGACGACAAACGATTATGGGAAGAGGAGGAGAGGAGAATGGCTGTGAGGCAGAGAGAAGAAAGAAACAAGATGTATGAGCGACAAAAGGCGTTAGAGGAGCAGGAGAAATTAGCAGCGATTGAAAGCTATCAAGATGCCATAAGAAGAGAGAGGGAAGAAGAAGAACTTCTAAAGGAGAAGAAGAAGAAAAAGAAGAAGCCTGAAATAAGAGATGATTACTTTGATGATTTTCTTCCCAGAAGAAATGACAGAAAGATACCAGATCGAGACAGATCGGTGAAGCGGAGGCAAACTTTTGAGTCCGGAAGGCATGCTAGAGACCATGCACCGCCAAAAAAACGCCGAAGAGGGGGAGAGGTAACTAAATCTATTATGCTTGTTTATGTCTTATCTCTGCAGGATAGTGATAGTCGATTTACTATGGCCACAGATCTAGATCATATCTAACCCTTAGTGCATTTTGTGTTGTGTCCAAGTGGTCTAACTGACCTTTCTCTCATGTTCTTGTTGGCTAATTTGGTTGCATGGTGGTGTTCATAGAGTTTTCCGATAAGAAATGAATATTACTGGGTAAGAGAATACTCGTCTAACTACGATCATGGTGGGTGGAGGTTTATGGTTAGTTTTTTGAAATGCTGAGACTCATGGGCTCCTTGTATGTGAATAGAAAGGGAAAATGATGAAGGCCTACAATAACATACTGGTTTGTTTTTCCTCATACGGCTGATTATCACATCTTAAGCAAGGACACATTCTGTATGTGCATAATTCTGTCATTGTTGGTCAATAAGCTGCATTTGGAAAAGCTAGATGTTAGCAAGAAATCCTCTGATCTTATTTGATCCATGCTTTCTAAGAGTTGCTTGCTTCTTCTGTAGTACCCTGGGGCGATTTTGCAGTAGTCTTTTCATTTAACTGAGATGTGGTTGAATTTTGTTTGAAGGTTGGTTTGTCAAATATTTTGGAAGAAATTGTTGAGACACTGAAGTCAAATGTGAATGTATCGTACCTCTTCTTGAAGCCAGTGCCTCGAAAGGAAGCTCCAGATTATCACAAGTATGTAAAGCGTCCTATGGACCTATCTACAATCAAAGAGAAAGCCAGGAAACTGGAATATAAAAACCGCGGGCAATTCAGGCATGATGTGGCACAGATCACCATCAATGCACATCTGTACAATGATGGGCGGAACCCAGGTATTCCTCCCCTTGCAGATCAGCTTCTAGAGATTTGTGACTACTTGCTCGAAGAGAATGATTCCATCTTAGCTGAAGCTGAATCTGGCATTGAGTGATGATACTTCATATCCGAACCCTCGTCTCTGTTGGATTTAAGTACCATCAAGAAAGCTTTCATTCGCCGCTCACAATCTAGTGTCTATTGTTCAGCAATCTAGAGGATAGATCTTCGAGTCGCGTCATTTGCAGCCACCCCTACGCATGTATCAGATAAACAAAACACAGCTAAAGGGGTTGTATCCCATCTGTATAATGGGTTTTAGTAAGCCGATGATGCTGTGTATCGACCATTTTGTTCTAGCTCATGCTCAACAGCTCAAGGAAGGAAACACGACGATTGGGGTGTGGAGGAGAGAATGTTGGTGTATCTTAATCATAGAGTAGGATCTCAATCATGTGAAATATATGTGCAGTTTCTGCAAAACATTCTAGTCATGTAAATGTTAGCAATTATTTGGTTATTCCTCATAGTCCTCTGGGTTCTAGGTTGCTTCTTTTAGCTATGTGAATAGAATGAAATTTCAGCTAATTAATTGGATTTATTCCTCATAATACATCTTCTTGTTATAAACTATTGTGACCATTTAACACTGTACCATGGTCTCTGTTGGTTTGTACAAATGACCATAATGAGAGTTCACAGCAACATATCGAGCGTAATCCCATAAGTCTGAGAAGAGTAGAGTGTACACATATCTTATTCCTATCCCGTGGAGGTAGAGAGATTGTTTCCGGAAAGCCCTTGGTTCTTGTATTATGTACTGGTAATTATGTGTCAATGATATTTGTTTAGATGAGATTTTGATATTATTTCTCATCATGGAGTCATAGAAAAGCAAGCACAGGTTAGGTGAAAGTGAATGCCTTTTTTTTTTTTTTTTTTTTTCTTTTATGCATATGGTTCCCAAAGTCATTTTGTTATTAAGTGATGGTTGTTAGAAAACTATTGAATAGTTAATTATAATTACTGGAAACTTATTATCTATCACTCTGTTATTTTAGTGTCAAAATCTTTATTTCTTACCTAACATCATTTTACTACATTAGATTGCAATAAAGTACCTTTCACAAATACACACTTTTATTTCAAAGAAATAAGTAATTAATTAAGTTTTCACTTAAAAATCTCTTTTCTAACCTACACTATCTATCTTGTAACCTTCTTTTATCTGTATCCGCTTTGTAAGTTCGATTAATATGTCTCAAGTCAATGATTTAACTATTCGTTAGATTAGTTGTTTCAACTTTATCCAATTCGGTAAAACACTTTCTACCAAAAGTGACAGTACATTATATTGAAAGCTCGAGCACAAAAAAAACCTTACTTATACCATATTTGCTCCGAAATCAGTAAAACACTTTCTACCAAAAGTGACAGTATATTATATTGAAAGCTCGAACACAAAAAAAACCTTACTTATCATCCAAATAAATCTAATCTTATCCCATTTTTAACCTTCCATAGGTATGACAAAAAGGAAAAAATATAATAAAAAACTTTCAGAAAACGACAAAAGATGACATCACCTAAATTATGCTGACATCAGATCACAAAAAATGAATGGTCTAGATTTCCTCAATTCTGATTCAGCTAACTGGTCTGTTTACCATTCTATCCAAAGTAAAGGCAGCCAGCCATAAGGCAAAAACCAAAAAGACCTTAAACTCTGAATAGTCTTCTAAGTGGGACCCACTTATTACAACCCCGCCATCCCCCTAAGGGTACTTCACCCACCCACCCAACTCAAAAGGGCAAAAACACAAACTGTTAGAGAACTAATAAACACTCTGTTCAGTTCTTGAAAACCAGTGAAATCTCAAGAGGGGTTCAACTAAAATTTCAAGAATTACCAAATCAGGTGACTTTTAGATACTTATAGTGAAAACCCCACTTGTAAAGTTGTGTTCTTTATTTGTATATGTTGATATTTTTGTGTAAATAAATTAGGGTTCAACTAAAGTTTCAAGAATTACCAATCAGGTGACTTTTAAATAAATTTAGTGAAGACCCAAGTTGTAAAGTTGTGTTCTTTATGTGTATATGTTGATGTTTTGTGTAAATAAATTAGAGTTTTAGTGGTGGTGGGGTGGGGGGTGGGGGTGGGGGTGGCGTGAGGGGTGGATCTTGATTTTTGTGTATTAGGGTGTTGTGGGAAATTTTCTTGAATTGTCAATCAGGTGACTTTTGTATACATACAGTGAAAATCCCACTTGTAAAGTTATGTTCTTTATGTATATATGTGAATGTTCTTGAGTAAATAAATTAGGATTTTGGTGTGTGGGATCTTGATATTTGTGAATTAGGGTGTTGTGGGAAGTTTTCATGAATGGTAGTTAAAGATCTGTGGATTGTTTTGTTGATTGTTGTTTCTTTTGTGGGAAAAAAGGTATTTGCCTAAATGCACACTAGGTATATGGAGAGGACTAAATCTATGAAGAGGAGCTTGGAAGGTGGTGGTGATGATGACCAGCAGCAGCCTGAGCGTAAAAGACCTGCTTTAGCTAGGTAAAGCTGTGTAATTTTCTTGAATTTTAAATGATATTTTTTTTGTTAATTTTGGTATATGAAGGGTGAGTTTTTTGTATTGTTTTTAATTGAGCTGGCATTATATTAGAAACAGCCTCTCTACTGTGTAAGGGTAAGGTATGCGTACACACTACCCTGTTCAGATCGCACTGGTGGGATTACACTCTGTATGTTTTTGTTGTTTTTGCTGAAGGGTGAGTTTGGGGGCTGCTGAAAAGTTCATTTTTAGTCACTTTAATGTGAATCTGTGGTGTGAAACAGTGGTAATACCGTTGCTTCTAAATTTATTGCTTTGGATTTTATGCAGAAAACGAAATGTCATTTTTACTGTTTGGCTGATTTATCATTGTAATTGCTGAAAGGTTAATCCTGTTGAAGTAAAAGTTAGAAACTAGTCAGAGTATTAGTTCAGTTGCTTCTCTTGAAATCCAACTTTTCGTTGTTGTAAGATTGTGGAATTCTTTTTTTGACATATTTGCTTGATCCCACAGTTGTGGATTCCGATGGCTATATTATTGTATGTATTTAGTATAATTTTTTACGTATCTATTGAATTCCTTCTAAAACTTTGATTTGTCCATGTTTGAAATTTATGCCAGTTGAGTCACATTGTGTGATAAGTTTCTTAAAAAACAGTTTGCTCAGTGTGCATCCGTTAGTATCTAGGAAACAATATACCAACAGGCAACATGTATTGGGTATCTCGAGATTTTAACAATTCTCTTTCTGCTGTGTTACTTGTCTTTTTGGGGGCTTCTTCTTCGTTTTTTTTTTTTTGTGTGGGGGGAGGGGGGGCTTTGTTGTCATTATTTATTTGTGGTGTGTCATCATATTTACAGATGTTTACCTGGTCATCAACTCTGAAATGATACTTTATGCAGTGTAATTGTGGAAGCTCTCAAGGTGGATAGTCTTCAAAAGCTATGCTCATCGTTGGAACCGATTCTTCGGAGAGTTGTAAGATATATGGCATTATGATTTGGGCTTTTTCCTGTTATCTCTCTCTCCTGAAATATGTTTAATGTTGGAGTAGTAATTCTTTTCATTATATTCAATTGGTTGATCCTGCTAGAAAAGATGTCTTCACAGTAAGTTTATCATCTATGTAAAAGCAAGTCTGTTTTGGAGGTCATGTCTCCATTTTTTTTTGATCTGCACTGCTTTTTTGTTCGCTCCTAATGTTTTGCACTTTTTCTTTTTATGTGGAACTTGTACTTGGGAATTCACCTTGACCGGTTGTAGATATTTGGTTGAGTTATCTTCCTTGAACTCAAAAAGCTAACTTTGTTCTCTCCTTTATTTTTGAAATTGTACCTGTTGTATTCTTTATTTTATGTTACGTACGCTTTCTCTATTATTTGGTACGACTTAGTTGCCATGTGTTATCTAATATTTGTATTCTCCTTTTCAAACTGCTTTGTTATGCTTTACTTGAGCTGAGGGCCTTTACAAAGCAACTCATCTAATCTCTATCTCCACAAGGTAGGGGTAAGGTCTGCGCACACTCTACCCTCCTTAGACCCCCACTTGTGGGAATACACTGTTTATGTTGCTGTTTTATAGTTGATTATGCTATTAGAGTGAGAAGATGAATGTCCCTTCGCATATAACTACATAAAGACACACACATGTATTTGTACAATATCCAATAATCTAACATGCTGTGAGAATTATCGTTTGTGATTTCAGTTATTTGATGTCTAGGCTTCTTATTGGATTTTCACCATTTGAACTGAACAGGTTAGTGAAGAGGTGGAACGAGCATTGGCTAAATTAGGCCCTGCCAGAATTGCTGGAAGGTTAGGCTATGAACTATTTTGTTTTGTATCTAAGTCATGGTTTTCTTATGGACACTATTTGGAACAGTTTTTGCATTTTTATGCTTCTAGATGAGAGAACTTACCTTTTTAATTTAAAAAAAATTAGAATAGCAATAGACACTATGGAGTTGCACTAGATTGTGTTCCCGGCCACCAGCTTCATCGGGTTTTTTTTTTAGGCAACTACGTGTTCAGAACTAGTGTTTAAACCCTTTTGACCACCCTGTGTGGTCCTCGATCGCTATCTGCATGAGATAATATGCCAGGCCATTATTTTTCTTTTAAGAACTCAAATCCATTCCCCCATTCTCGTTCCTCATCTTCTTCCCCCCCTCTAAACTATTCCCATTTCTCTCTTCCACCACCATAACCCCACACATCACCCACCTCTAGCAACTTATTGAAACCAAAATATCTTTAGATCCTTGAATCTGATTCACTGTTGGTTCAAATTCATCAATTGCGGGTTATAAAAAAGATTAGTCGATGAATTAGAAATCGACGAAGAATCGGGAAATTTTGGTTTAAAAGAAACCCTTCTAGGATCTATCTAGTTCATGTTATTGATTTATCAAAAAAGTTCAAAAACAAAAAGAATTATGTGTGCTTGTAGAATTTCAAGGTTCCCAAGGGGGTGTTTGGATGGACTTTTTTTAAGTGACTTAAAAGCTAAAAGCCAAAAGCCAAAAGCCAAAAGCCAAAAGTAGGTATCAGCCTGCTTTTGGCTTTTTTTTTTTGTACCTTTTAAACTTGAAGTAAAGTGCTTAAAAACACTTTTTGTCTTTGTCAAACACCTCCAAAAGTTTAGAGCTTAAAATCCAGAAGCACTTAAAAATAAGCCAACCCAAACAACCTCTAAATAAGTTAGTTCACTCTTTGGCCATCACGTAGTACCTTTTTCTTTAATAGTTCAGCGGCAGTGTGCACTATGTTGTGCCATAGTTCAGCTGCAGTATGCACTATGTTGTGATTCTTTTCGTGAACGCGGAGTGATGCTTATTTTCTAATTTAAAGAAGAAGAGTATTCCAACTATGTGCTACAATAATATATAAGTTATGTGTTCTTTCCTGGTTGTGCATGTTTCATGGATTTTGAAGGGCATTAAACAAATTATTTCTGTTTGGCGGAGTTGGACCTGTTTGACCTTATTAGATAGGAAGGTGTGACAGACGCTAATTAAGGGGGAAGGTTAGGAGGACGTGCTGGTACGTAGGAGTGTTGGCCTTTCCAGTAGTAGGGTATGCTTGTAGTTTCTTGCTCTTAGATTCCAATATGTTGTTTCGGGTAAGATTGTTGGTAGTATTATTTTGTGATAGTGTTGTTCTGTTGTTATCGGTTGATGTGTTACTCCTTGTTGTCTATTGTAGCTTTATTACATCTTTTTCCAGCTGAGGATCTATCCGAAACAACCTCTCTACCTCACATCTGAGGTAGTGGTACGGACTGTGTACACTCTACCCTCCCCAGACCCCACTGTGTGGGAATACACTGGGTATGTTGTTGTTGTTGTGGTACTCTTAAGTTGCATGGACTCTTCATTTTTGCTGCCGCACCTGTGTCCACACGAGACAGGTGCAGTTGCGGGATACATGTGGGATTCGGTCAACCGACATTGGATACTTTGACCAGAGACAGTGGACAAAGTTGGGGGAAAATTGAGATTTTGATTTTTTCAAAGTAAAAGATAAATTAGATGTAAGACATGGGAAATCACATAACTTCGATATTATAATCCTGTTGTCTCCTTTTTAGCTTTTCGTCTTGGTCAATATTTGTTGCTTCATATTTTAGGCTGAATTGGGATAAACTAAGAATTTTGTTCTGACTTCTGATGGACAGTAGCTTTAATCTGTAAGGAGAGTTAGTAAAAGGCCGTGAATTACTTTCTTTTTCTTTTTTGAGGGAAGAACCGGAGAGCTTGAAAGAAGAAGAATGGGGTCTTAAGGAAGTCGACCTAGAAGGTCTTTCAAAATTTTGAATGTCTTTATAGCTCTATTTCATAATTTAGAATTTTAGCTGAATCTCAGAACCTGTATCCATACTTGGATCCGTTCCCCGCAATCTTAAAATTTAGATTTTGCCGTATCCGAACCTCAGTTTTGCATCCGCGTCGGATACCCGAACCTGAGTCGAGCAACTTAAGTTGTACTACTATCTGAACCGATCCCTGGAGCCCCATGTACTATATGTGATTGAGGTTGCTTGGTGAATCTTACGCGTATCAAGGGAAATTTAAGAAGTTTAAAGCATTTCTGATATGCTATTAAAATAGAACGTATAGCAACCTTGTCCTAAGAAAAAAGTATGTATAAAATTAGATTTATCTATGTTTAACTGAATATGCAATGTAGCTTTTAGTAGATGCCATCCTAAAATCTTCGGGTTTCAGGTCATCTCCTAAGAGAATTGAAGGGCCTGATGGAAGAAACTTGCAGCTTCAGTTTAGGTCTAGGCTATCTTTGCCTCTGTTCACTGGAGGCAAAGTAGAAGGGGAGCATGGTGCTGCTATCCATGTTGTCTTACTTGATGCAAATACTGGCCATCTTGTGACTATTGGGCCCGAATCATGTATAAAACTGGATGTTGTTGTGCTAGAAGGTGATTTCAACAATGAAGATGATGAAGGATGGACACAAGAAGAATTTGACAGCCATGTTGTTAAAGAGCGTGAAGGAAAGAGACCTCTTTTAACTGGTGACTTGCAAATTACACTTAAGGAAGGTGTTGGAACTTTGGGGGATCTGACATTTACAGATAATTCTAGTTGGATAAGGAGCAGGAAGTTTAGACTTGGCATGAAAGTTGCTTCTGGGTATTGTGAAGGAGTACGCATACGTGAAGCAAAGACTGAGGCTTTCACTGTTAAAGATCACCGTGGAGAATGTAGGATGATTAGTCTAAACTTTTTTGTTGTTACTTTTCTCTATTCCTACAGTTATTGACAATTTCTGAATTTCTTACTCTGTAGTGTACAAGAAACATTATCCGCCAGCTCTAAATGATGATGTCTGGAGATTGGAGAAGATTGGCAAGGATGGTTCTTTCCACAAGAGGCTAAATAAGGCTGGTGTATTTATTGTTGAAGACTTCCTTAGGCTTGTGGTTAGAGACCCGCAGAAACTAAGAAATGTGAGTGTATAGTGGGATATCAAAAGGAAAATGAAAAAAAAAAGTTTCTGAACTTTAACATTTTGTTTTACTTTGTCTTCAATATGACTTGTATTTCTGCAGATCCTTGGAAGCGGTATGTCAAACAAGATGTGGGAAGCTCTAATAGAGCATGCAAAGACCTGTGTCTTGAGTGGGAAGCTTTATGTCTATTATTCTGATGATTCGAGAAATGTGGGTGTTGTTTTCAACAATATTTATGAGCTGAATGGCCTTATAGCTGGTGAACAATACTATTCGGCAGATTCACTTTCAGACAGCCAGAAGGTTGTTTATTCATTTTTATATATTACACTGATTCTTTGCTTTTTGAGTTTTATTTGGGGTTGATAGTACTGGGTTTCTTGCATATCGTGTTAACTCTAAGCGATAATAAGCCTGTTCCTTCAACTGACTTTTTCAAAATCTGGAATTGCAGTCGAATTTGAAGTGTATTTATATAGTTGTGGTGTTTACCTTTTGATAAAGAACGTGCCAGCTCTTACGAACTTCAAATGTTCTTGTAGGTATACGTAGATTCTTTGGTCAAGAAAGCGTATGATAATTGGAATCAAGTCGTTGAATATGACGGCAAGTCATTTCTGAACATTAAGCAAAATCAAAATCCAAGCTCTTCTAGGAACGAGCTTCCTGGTGGGCCAGTGGATTACCCCAACACCTTGGTTAATCAGCTTCCGCAGTCACGACATCCTGTTCCAGTTCAATCTGAGCAATCTTCTATGGATCCCAACTTGCTAATTGGAGGTAATTTTATACCACCGTTGGTGGTAATCAAGGAACGATTATCTTTTTTTTTTTTTACCTCGTCTCTTTTTTCTTTTGTTTTTCCAATGTCTTGAGTTGAGGGTCTATCGGAAACCACCTCTCTAGCTCGTCTCTAATGTAGTGGTACGGACTGCGTAGGCTCTACCCTCCCGGACCCCACCCCAATGTGTGGGAATACCGAGTATGTTGCTGTTGTTTTTCTTTCAAATAATTCCTGTTTGTTTAATTTATTTTGCTAGTCTATCTAGTCCATTAGTCATTGATGGTATGCTTGGCTCTAGTTTGACTGCTATGCATACCATGAGTGACTTTTGTACTTTGACTACTCCCCTCATTTTCATTTGTTTTTGCGTAGAAGCTACTTTTGTCTATAGCATTTGTGCAAATGGTTTTTTTCTTAATTGAGAATGTGTGGTGACTTGGAAGGTTGCAGAGTTGTGGTAATGGATTATAGACTCGAGAAAAATTGTCTAATGGATTGTGAACATGTAATGAGGAAATATTGTTGTGAGGTCTCGTCATAGATTAGAAATTTATATGGTAGTTTTGGCAGGAGTTTATACTCATCAAATGAATATGGAACCACGCAATACCTGAATAATGATACTGCTAAGAGGACGAGTGGACTTGCCCACTCCCCCTTCCACAGAAAATGAAAACACTCATGACTCAACTACCTATTCATCTTTTATCCTAATCCTCGACTTCCATACCTTCCTATATAATGTCATGTCTTAGTCAGATGAAGTTGTGTCTAATCATCTCCTCTAGTTATTCTGCAGGCAACGTCTCCTACCTCCTGCTGCAGCCAACCTCTCGCACTTTCATGTGGGCGTGTCCTCGCACCTCCTATATACAGTCCTGAACCATCTCAGATTAGTGAAATGCCACCCCCACCTTGCCCCAGATAACTTTGTTCATAATCGTAACTCTTCAAATATGCCCACACATCCAGTTGAGCGTACTCATCTCCGCTAGCTTCGTTTTCTGAATGTGGGCGTTCATGACTGGCCAGCACTCTGCCCCATATAGCAGTGTTGGTCTAATCACCACAGTGTAAAACTTAATTTTAAGCGTTGACGATACATTTTTATCGCACATTACACCGGATGTGAGCCTCCACTTCACCCATCCTGTCTCCAATATGATGTGTGATGTCATCATCAATCTCCCTATCTTCTTGGATGATGGACCCAATATATACTTGAAACTTCTTCAATCTCCACTTCTCCACCTCTGGCGTTACGTCACTGAACTTATATTGCATGAACTCTGTTTTAGTCTTGCTCAATGTGAAACCTTTAGACTCTTGGGTCTCTCTCCACACTCCATCGTATTATTAACTCCAACACGCGTCTTGTCAACGAGTACCATGTCATCTGCGAATAACATTACACTGTGCACCTTCACAAGCAAAAGAGGCCCTTCCCCAGACCCTCGCGCATGGCGGGAGCTTGGTGCACTGGCTGCCCTCTTTTTTCCCAAAAGGAGGATGTTATGTTATTATTTACGTCTTTTGGCATATGTAGGATTGTCAGTAAACTTGTAGAAGAATTTGCCGAAGAAGTAAAAATGGAGTTCCATAATTTGTGATCAGAAGACTAAAAAAAGGAACTGAAAGATTAGGCAATATTTTGGAGGACAAAACGGAAAGGAGGGGTGGGGGAGATAGGATTTGTGGATTGTGTCCCTATCATGTCTGTGGTTAGGTTTCTTCGACTCTTGAAGATCTTTTGTGGCTAAGCACTCTCGTTTTTTCCAAACTTATCCTCTGCACTACAATTGTCATAATGCCACCATCTTTTACTTTGGTGTAACAGGTTCAGGTTATAATGACAACATGGTTGCTAGGATGCCTACCCAAAGTCCTATGTTGAATTCTAATTCCCGCTCACAGTTTGAGAGCACTCCATTTGCGCCTCAGCAGCAAATAACCAGCAGTCATCAGCTCCAGAGTACGAGATATGACAACAATGTTGGCCTGGCTCTTGGTCCTCCACAATCATCTTCATTTCAGACAATTACCTCTCTCCCACAAAGCAATCTCAATCCTTTTGATGACTGGTCGCACAACAGGGACAAGGGAGTTGATGAATTCTTGTCTGAGGAGGAAATTCGAATGAGAAGCAATGAAATTCTCGAGAATGATGATATGCAACATTTGCTGAGACTTTTCAGCATGGGAGGCCATGCCTCCGTCAATGTGCCTGAAGATGGATATGGTTTCCCATCTTTCATGCCTTCGCCATCTCCTAGTTTTGGTTATGATGAGGACCGCGCACGACCAGGAAAAGCTGTTGTGGGTTGGCTGAAAATTAAGGCTGCAATGAGGTGGGGTTTCTTTGTGCGGAAGAAGGCAGCTGAGAGACGTGCACAGCTTGTGGAACTGGATGATGAATAAAATCTGGTTTGGAAACGTAGGGCATTTAGACTTAACCATCGACCATTTGAATAACTATTCACTAGGCCGTGGTGATGCAGGCCCGAGTAATTAGGTTTCGACCCTAGACAGTATATTTCCCAGGGATTTAGTCCATTCGATTGTTTGTTTTTATTGTATGTACAGAAGCCTGTACAGTAAATTCACTTTTAACTCTCTCATTGTTGACTCCATCGTGCTCACTCTCTCAAGCTGTTTCAAGATGTAATGTATTAGTTTGCAGACCCAAGGGAAATATGCTTTCAAGAACACCTGTGTGTTGAATTCTATATGAACTTCTATGATAAAGAGGATGCTTATTGGCTTGCCATTTGAGTATTTAGTTAAAACTTACATTATGGTTGTTGCTCTCTCACCATTGCCATTTTTAGTGCTAAAATCATAGTAGGTGTCATACCTCTCTTTTGTGCTATTGCAGTTTTAAGCCAACTTGTGTGCTCCTCAGCTACTTCCCACAAGATAATTTGGAAGTGGTGGTATCCGCTTTGTCTTAAATAAGCCAAAAACATGCCAAGGCAGCACATCAGGGCCGAGTAAATGAGCAAAAATCTTAGCCACACTGCACAGTTGGTTGGCTTGAAGAAAACAGCCCGTTCGTGCCGTTTCGCTCGTTTGACCACCCAAACGGCTCCGCCGATCCTGTCAGGCCACCCTCAACTGCTCCACACATGGCCGGGGGGCCGCCGGTCGATATTCAGCCCAAACCGCGCCCGGACCCCGGACCCACCCAGACAACCGTGGGCTAACATCCACATATATGGCCTGAAAACGGCCCGTTCGTGTTGTTTCGCACGTTTGAACACCCAAATGGCCCCGCTAATAGTGACGACCCACCCTACTCCGCTCCTCAGCCTGCCTGGGAGCCCCCATCGATTTTTGGCCCAAAACATGCTCGGGCTCAGGGCCCACCCCTGAAATCATGGGCTATAACACACTGATTTGGCCTAAAAATGGCCTATTTGTGCCGTTTGGCCTAAATATCCCCAACCACAAAGGCCCACCCCAAAAATCGTGGGCTATATCACATCGATTTGGCCTGTTCGCCCATTTTGCCCGTTTGAACACCCAAACCGTCCAAAAAACCACAAAGGCCCACACTAGGCCGTTTCCCAGCCTATTTGGAGAAGCCCGATCGATTTTTGGCCAAAATCACGCCCGGCACCCCGGGCCAACCTAAAAAATCGTGGGCTATAGCACACTAATTTGGCCCGAAAATGGCCCGTTCGCGTTGTTCCGCTCGTTTGACAACCCAAACTGTTCAAAAAACCACCAAGGCCCGCACTAGGCCGCTCCCTAGCCTGTTTAGGACAACACGATCTATTTTTGGCCGAAATCACGCCTGACCCTCGGGCACACCCAAAAAAACGTGGGCTATAGCACATCGATTTGGCCCGAAAATAACTTGTTCGCGCCGTTTCGCCTGTTTGACCACCCAAAAAACCATAAAGGCCCACACTAGGTCGCTCCCCAACCTATTTGGAACAGTCAGATCGATTTTTGGCTAAAATCACGCTCGACCCCGAGCCCACCCGGAAAACCATGGGCAATAGCACACTGATTTAGCACGAAAATGGACCGTTCGTGCCGTTTCGTCCGTTGACTACCCAAATCGTTCAAAAAATCACAAAGGCCCACACTAGGTCGCTCCCCAACCTGTTTAGGGCAGCCCGATCGATTTTTGGCCAAAATCACGCCCGACCCCCAGGCCCACCCCAAAGACCATGGGCTATAGCACACCGATTTTGCCCGAAAATGGCCCGTTCACGCCGTTTCGCCCGTTTGACCACCCAAATCGCCCAAAAAACCACAAAGGCCCATACTAGGCCGTTCCCCAGCCTGTTTGGGGCAGCCCGATCGATTTTTGGCCAAAATGACGCCCAGCCCCCGGGCCCACCCTAAAGACCGTGGGCTATTACACACCAATTCGGCCCGTTCACGCCGTTTTGCCCGTTTGACCACCCCAAAAACCAAAAAGGCCCACACTAGGCCTCTCCCTAGCCTATTTGGGGAAGCCCGATCAACTTTTGGCCGAAATCGCGATCAGACCTCGACCCAACCCGAAAACCGTGGGTTATAGCTCACCGATTTGGCTCAAAAATGGCTCGTTCACCCCGTTTCGCCCATTTGACCACCCAAACCGCCCCAAGAACTATAAAGGCATATACTAGCCTGCTCCCCAGCCTATTTAGGGCAGCCCGATCAATTTTTGACAAAAATAACGCCTGATACCCGGGCCAACCCTAAAAACCGCGGGTTACAGTACCCCGATTTTGCCCAAGAATGGACATTCATGCCGTTTCGCCCATTTGACCACCCAAAAAATCACAAAGGCCCACACTAGGCCGTTCCCCAGCCTGTTTGGGGCAGACCGATTGATTTTTGGCCAAAATCATGCTCGGCTCTCGGGCCGACCCCAAAAACCGTGGGCTATAGCATACCAATTTGGCTAAAAACGTCTAGTCTGCGCCGTTTCACCCTTTTGACCACCCAAACCGCCCAAAAAACCACAAAGGCCCATACTAGGCCGCTCTCCAGCCTGTTTATGGCAGCCCAATCAATTTTTGGCAAAAATCACACTCGGCCCCGGACCCACCCCAAAAAATGTGGCCTATATAGCACACCGATTTAGCCTGAAATTAGCCCATTCGCTCCGTTTCGCCCATTTGACCACCCAAACCACCCAAAAAACCATAAAGGCCCACACTAGACCGCTCTCCAGCCTCTTTGGGCAGCCCGATATATCTTTGGCCAAAATCACGCTCGACCCCCAAGCCCACCCCAAACACCGTGGGCTATAGCACACCAATTTGGCTAAAAAATGGCCCATTCGTGCCGTTTCGCACGTTTGACCACCCAAACCGCCCAAAAAACCACAAAGGCTCACACTATGCCGCTCCCCAGCCTGTTTGGGACAACCCGGTCGATTTTTGGCAAAAATCACGCTTAACCCCAGACTTACCCAAAAAACCGTGGGCTATAGCACACTAATTTGGCTCGAAAATTGCCTGTTCACGCCGTTTCACCCGTTTGACCAACCAAACAGCCTAAAAAACTACAAAGGGCCGCACTAGGTCGCTCCCTAGCCTGTTTGGGGCAACCCGATCGATTTTTTGTCTAAACTCTAAATCACGCACGGCCTCTAGGCCCACCCTTAAAACCGTAGGCTATAGCACACCAATTTGGCCTGAAAATGGCCCGTTCGCGCCGTTTCGCCCGTTTGACCACCCAAACTGCCCAAAAAACCATAAAGGCCCATACTAGGCTGCTCTCCAGTCTGTTTGGGACAACCCGGTCGATTTTTTGCCAAAATCACGCTCAACTCCCTGTCCCACCCCAAATATCGCGGGCTATAGCACATCGATTAGGCCCAAAAATGGCCCGTTCGCGCCGTTTGACCACCCAAAAAACCACAAAGGCCTACATTAGGCCACTCCCCAGCCTGTTTGGGGCAGCCCAGTCGATTTTTGGCAATAATCACGCCCGAGCCTCGGGCCTACCCCAAAAAGAACCGTGGGCTATAACACAATGATTTGGCCCGAAAATGGCTCGTTCGCACCGTTTTGCCCGTTTGACCACTTGAAGCGCCCAAACCCCCCCAAAGCCCCATACTAGGAAGCTCCCCAACTTGTTTGGGGCAGGTCGATCGATTTTTGACCAAAATCATGCCCGACCCCTGGGCCCACCCCAAAAACAGTGGGCTATACCACACCGATTTGGCCTAAAAATGACCCGTTCGCGCTGTTTCGCCCGTTTGACCACCCAAATCGCCCAAAAAAACCAGAAAGGTCCACACAAGGTACTCCTCAGCCTGTTTGGGGCAGCCTGGTCGATTTTTTGCTAAAATCACGCTCGGTCCCTGGGCCCACCCAAAAATCTTGGGCTATTGCACACCGATTTGGATCGAAAATGACCCATTCGCGCCGTTTCGCCCATTTGATCACACATATCGGCCGCTCCCCAGCCTGTTTGGGGCAGCCCAATTAATTTTTAGCTTAAATATTGGCCGGCCATCGGGCCCACCTTAAAAACTGTGGGCTATAGCACATCGATTTGGCCCAAAAATGGTCCGTTCACGTCGATTCGCTATTTTGACCATCCAAACCACCCAAAAAACCACAAAGGCCTACACTAGGCCTCTCCCCAGCTTGTTTGGGGTAGCCCGATCAATTTTTGGCCAAAATCACACCCAACTCACGGGCTCTCCCCAAAAACCGCGGGCTGTAGCATGTCGATTTGGCCAAAAAATGACCCGTTTGCGTCGTTTCGCATATTTGACCACCCAAACAACCCAAAAAATAGCAAAGGCCTATATTAGGCCGCTCCTCAGCCTGTTTAGGGAAGCCCGGGTGATTTTTGAAAAAAATCACGCTCGACTCCCGGGCCCATCCCAAAAACTATAGGCTATAGCACACCAATTTGGCCCGTTCGCCCATTTTGCCCATTTGACCACCCAAACCGCCCAAAAAACCACAAAAGCCCACACTAAGCTGTTCTCCAGCCTATTTGGGGAAGCCCAATCGATTTTTGGCCAAAATCATGCCTGGCCCCCGATTCCACCCTAAAACATTGGCTATAACACACTAATTTGACCCAAAATTGGCCCGTTCGCGCTGTTTCGCTCATTTGACCACCAGAACTGCCCAAAAAACCACAAAGGCCTGCACTAGGCCGCTCCCCAGCTTGTTTGGGGCAGATCGATCAATTTTTTACCAAAACCACACCTGATCCGTGGGCACACCCCAAAAATCGTGGGCTATAGCACACCGATTTGGCCAAAAAATGACCTGTTCTCACTGTTTCACCTGTTTGACCACCTAAACCGCCCAGAAAAACCATAAAGGCCCACACTAGGCCACTCCCCAGCCTATTTGGGGCAGCCCAATTGATTTTTGGCTAAAATCACGCCCGACCCCAGGGCCCACGCTGAAAACTGTGGGCTATAGCACATCGATTTAGCCCAAAAATGGCTTATTTCCTCCGTTTCGCCCGTTTGACTACCCAAATCGTCCAAAAAACCACAAAGGTCCATACTAGGCCGCTCCCTAGCCTATTTGGGGTGACCCGATCGATTTTTGGCCAAAATGATGCCCGACCCTCGGGCCCACCCTAAATACCGTGGGCTAGAGCACACTGATTCGGACAAAGGCCCACACTAGGCCGTTTCTCAGCCTGTTTGGGGATGCCGGGTCAAATTTTGGCCATGATAACACCCGATCTCTGGGCCCACCTCAAAGAATGTGGGCTATTACACCGATTCAGCCCGTTCACGTTGTTTTTCCCGTTTGACCACCCAAACCACCCAAAACACCATAAAGGCCCACACTAGGCCTCTCCCCAACCTATTTGGGGCAGCCCAGTCAATTTTTGGCAAAAATCATGCCTGGACCCCGGGCCCATCTCAAAAACTGTGGGCTATAACACACTAATTTGACCCAAAAATGGCTCGTACACACCGTTTTATCCGTTTGACCACCCAAACCGCCAAAAAACCCACAAAGGCCCGCACTAGACCGCTCCCAAGCCAGTTTGGGGCAGCCCGATCGATTTTTTGCCAAAATGACACCCGGCCACGAGGCCCACCCCAAATAACATGGGCCATAGCACACCGATTTGGCTCGTAAATGGACCGTTCACACCGTTTTGCCTGTTTGACCACTCAAATCGCCCAAAAAACCATAAAGGCCCATACTAAGCCACTCCCCAACCTGTTTGGGAAAGCCCGATCAATTTTTGGCAAAAATCACGCTCGACCCCCAGGACCATCCTAAAAACCGTGCGCTATAGCCTACCGATTTCGCCCGAAAATATCCCGTTCGTGCTGTTTTTCCCGTTTGACCACCCAAACTACCCAAAAAAACACAATGGCCCACACTAGGCTGCTTCCTAGCCTATTTGGGGAAGCCCGATCAATTTTTAGCTAAAATCACGCTCGACCTCAAGTCCATCCCAAATACCGTGGGCTATAGCACACTGATTTGGCCCAAAAATGGCCCGTTTGTGCCGTTTCGCTCGTTTGACCACCCAATCTGCCCCAAAAACTGCAAAGACCCGCACTAGGCCGCTCCACAGCTTGTTTGCAGCAACTCGGTTGATTTTTGGCCCAAATCACGCCCAGCCCCAGAGTCCACCCCAAAAACTGTGGGCTATAGCGCACCGATTTGGTCGAAAAATGGGCCGTTCGCGCCGTTTTGCTCGTTTGACCACCCAAACCGCCCAAAAAGACACAAAGGCCCACACTAGGCCGCTCCCCATCCTGTTTGTGGTAGCCTGATCGATTTTTGGCCAAAATTACGCCCGACCCCCGAACCCACCTCAAAAACTGTAGGCTATAGCATACCGATTTAGCCAAAAAATGGCCGTTTGTGCCTTTTCTCCAGTTTGACCACCCAAACCGCCCAAAAAACCACAAAGGACCACACTAGGCCGCTCTCTAGACTTTTTGGGGTAGCTCGGTCGATTTTGGTCTAAAATCATGCCCAGCCCCCGGGCCCACCTTAAAAATTATGCTAATTGTCTGTCCTTCTATTTCTAAGGACATTTGTGTTGGTACCAACATCGCAAGCGAAGGAGAGTAAGAACGAAGAGAATTTGCTGCCCAATCTTATGGAGTACCTTCACACCATGGCAAAGAGGAATCTTCTCAAGATCTTCAAGGTAAAATAGCTAACTCTTGCACTTTGGCGCGTGTGAATAATAATTGTGTGGCTAGTATCCCATTGAGTATGAGCTGTAGCTTACTTGTGAGTCTAATGATTCTTTGCCACTTGTTGATGATGTACATGTTGTGAGTGTGGATACACTAGTTGATCCTATTGATGACGAAATTGACTCTTATTGTAAGGGCAATATATGTCGACCTAGTGTTAAAACCAATATGTTAAACAAAAGTACATCATCTTGTGTAATTGCTGTTGATCAACTTATGTGTAAAACTTACCCGCCACTTGAGGTTATGTGTGATATGATTAATAGAACTCAACTGAGTAAAGTATTTGAAAATTTTGGTCAACAAAATGGGAGTAAATTCGAGAGCTATTCTTGGGATAATCTTTTTCTTGAAATCTCTTTGAAACTTGATATTAATCTTTTAGAGAGTGATGAACGTATTTGTTCCGAATCTACCCGTGAAATAGATCATGCTCTGTTTAGGTATAATGTTTTGGTTGAAGATGATATAAACAATCCTAATAGACCCAGTGGTGAAAATGATGGTATAGCTTGCCTTGGAAGCTATAGCCTATATGCTAACCCACTATGGTGTGACAACATTCCTCCTAAAGATGGAAATCTCTTCTTGGAAGATGAGAGTACTCTTAAGGGCAAGGAATGTGTGGTCTTGAAAACTACTTCTCCTTCTACTTTGTGTGACTTTATTGTTGAGAGTACTCATGGTGATGATTGGGAAACTAGTAGTGAGTACACACATGAGGACACCTTAGTAGAAGTTGACTTGAGTGATTCCTTTCTCTACTCTCTATTCTCTTTGGATGATATGCTATTATAGAGAGTATGTCGTTTAGTTTGGGTGGAGACCACGGGAAATGAGAGTGTTATCGAGACCCGTGTCTATGGCCACACTTCCCGTTTGACCCCGGTGCCAAATGTAGAAATGGTGATGTTGGTGCACCCAATTTGTTTCTTGGTCTACACGACATGCAAAGTGTAAATCTTGGTGAATCCCATAACCAAATCCTTCGTACATCTTTCATTGAGTTTTTAATATTTCGTTCAAAAGATCCTTCGTTATATTGTAAATATGTGCAACCTTGGATGTTGAAATGATTTGTTGTGCTAACCCTAACCCTGATGCCATGAGAAGTTTGTATTTGTTTGTCCTCTCTTAAATTTTGTAAGGTTTAGATTCGAGGTCGAATCCTTTTCAAGAAGGGCAGGATAATACGGGACAAATAGCTATCTTAGTTATTGATGACATCTTTGAAGGCCAACACATAGAGGCTCAAGACTTGGTCACCTCGAGGATACGAGATCATGCATGGAGGACCCATTTTGAGCCTACCATTGAGCATACCATACATCAAGGCCGAGAGTGGAAGATTGCTTGGAGCATTGAAGACGTGAGGACTCACGGTTTTGGACCCTTAATGGCTCACGATTTTAGAGTCATCTTCATTGAGGGCATTTTGGTCACTTCACTTTGCCCAAAATGCACTCCATGGTCGCCCCTATCATTAAGGGTAGTGTAGTCATTTTGTCTCCTTTTGTAATACACTATAAATAGGACATTTTAGTTCTTCTCATATTAGTTGTTTAATGATGAAAATATGAGACTTTGAAAATCCTCTCTATTGAGAGTAGACCACCTTAGTGTAGTTCTTAGTTAGGGCTTGGATAAGCCATTGTAGTTTAGGGCTTAGAGAAGCCAATATTGTTCTTTGCTTGGAAACGGTGGATCTTGAGGTGAGTTGATTCCCTTGGCGGTCACCGTAATAATGTGTTGTTGTTGATACATTCATTAGGGGTTGTTGAGTTTAATATACTCTTTAGTTCCTAATCTTTGTAATAATCTATGTCCAACTATCTATCTATCTTTACCTTTCTTGCAATTATGTTAGTGTTTGTATCTTGTAATCATTTGTTCTTATTGAATCCGAATCTTGTGTTCATTGTGTTCATCTTGTTCTTATTGTATTTTTGCTATTTTGGTGTTAAAACACCTTGTAAACTAGTGATACTTGTGTTGTTGTTGTTGGCCGAAACTAGCACTCAAAGGGGTCCTCGGGTTGCTCTCAATTTGTAGATTGTTTTTGGTAGTTTTTATGCCTTTCGTGGTATTTCTTGTATCACTAGGCCGCTCTCCAGCCTGTTTGGGACAACGCGGTCAATTTTTGGCTAAAATTACGCTCGGCCCTCGGGCCCTCCCCGAAAATTATGGGCTATAGCACACCGATTTAGCCTGAAAATGGCATGCTCGCACCGTTTCGTACGTTTGACCACCCGAACTGCCTAAAAAACCACAAAGGCCCACACTAGGCCCGCTCCCCAGCCTGTTTGGGCAGCCCGATCGATTTTTTGCCAAAATCACGCCCATCCTTCGCGCCCACCCCAAAAAACGTGGGTTATAACACACCGATTTGGCCTAAAAATGGCCCGTTTGAGCCGTTTCGCCCGTTTGACCACCCAAACCGACGAAAAAACCACAAAGGCCCATACTAGATCTCTCCCCAGCCAGTTTAAGAAGACCGATCGATTTTTGTCCAAAATCACGCCCGGCCTCCAGGCCCACTCAAAAATTGTAGGCTATAGCACACTGATTTGGCTCCAAAATGGCCCGTTCGCCGTTTCACCAGTTTGACACCCAAACCTCCTAAAAAACCACAAAGGCCTACACTAGGCTGCTCCCCAACCCGAGTAGGGGCAGCCCAGTCAATTTTTAGCAAAATCACGATTGGCCCTCACTAAGAAACCGTGGGCTATAACAAACAGATTTGGCCCAAAAACGACCTGTTTGTGCCGTTCCTCCGTTTGGCCACCCACATCGCCTAAAAAAGCATAAAATCCCATATTAGGCCGCTCCCCATCCTGTTTGGTGCAGCCCGATCGATTTTTGGCAAAAATCACGCCCGACCCCCGGGGCCACACCAAATACTGTGGGCTATAGCTCACCGATTTGGCCGAAAAATGGCTAGCTCGCGTCGTTTCGCCCGTTTGACCACCCTAATCGCCCAAAAATCCATAAAAGGCCCACACTAGGCTGTTACCCAACCTGTTAGGGGCAATTCGATCGATTTTTGGATAAAATCACGCCCTTCCACCTGGCCCACTCCAAAAACCGTAGGCTATAGAACACCGATTTGGCCCAAAAATGGTCAGTTCACGCTGTTTCGATCGTTTGGCCACCCAAACCGCCCAAAAAAATATAAAGGCCTATACTAGGCCACTCTCTAGCCTAGTTGGGGCAGCTCGGTCGATTTTTGGCCAAAATCACGCACAACCCCCGGGATCACCCATAAAACTGTGGGCTATAGCATACTGATTTATCCCAAAAATGGCCAGTTCACGTCGGGGCACCCATTTGACCACCCAAACCACACAATAAACCACAAAGGGCCACACTAGAACGCTTCCTAGCCTGTTTGGGGAAGTCCGATCAATTTTTGAAAAATTCACGCCCAGACCCCGAGCCAACCCCAAATTGTGGGCTATAACACACCGATTTGATTCGAAAATGCCCCGTTCGCTTCGTTTAACCTGTTTGACCATCCAAACTACCCAAAATACCACAAAAGGCCCACACCGGACCTCTTCCCAGCCTGTTTGGGGCAGTCCAATCGATTTTTGGCCAATATCACGGTCGGCCCCCGGGCCCACCCCAAATTTTGTGGGCTACAACACATTAATTTATCCCAAAATGGCCTGTTTGCACCGCTTCACACGTTTGATCACCCAAATCTCTAAAAAACCCTACAAAAACTCACACTAGTCACTCCCCAGCCTATTTGGGGCAGCCCGGTCGATTTTTAGCCAAAATCATGCCCGATCGGTGGGCCCACCCTAAAAACAGTGGGCTATAACACACCGATTTGGCTCGAAAATAGCCCGTTCGTTCCGTTTCGCCCGTTTGACCTCCCAAACCGCCCAAAAAAACACAAAGGCCCACACAAGTCCACTCCCCTTCCTGTTTGGGGCAACCCGATCAATTTTTTGAAAAAAATACGCTCGGCTCCCAGGCGCACTCCAAAAACCCTGTGCTATAGCACACCGATTTGGCCCGAAAATAGCCCGTTTGTGCCGTTTCGCCCGTTTGACAATCCAAACAGCCCAAAAAATACAAAGACCCATACTAGGCCGCTCCCCAGCGTGTTGGGGATAGCCAGGTCGATTTTTGGCTAAAATCACGCCCGTCCCCCGGGCCTACCCTAAATATTGTGGGCTAAGCACACCAATTCGGCCCAAATATGGCTCGTTCATGACGTTTTGCCCGTTTGACCATCCAAAACCGCCCAAAAAACCATAAAGGCCAACACTAGGCCTCTCCCCAGCCGGTTTGAGGCAGCCCGATTGATTTTTGGCTTAAATCATGCCCTACCCCTGATTCCACCCCGAAAACCATGGGCTAGATCACACTGATTTAGCCTGAAAATGGCCCATTCGCGCCGTTTCGCTCGTTTGACCACCCAAGCAGCCCAAAAACCATAAAGGCCAACACTAGGCCTGTCCCCAGCCTGTTTGAGGCAGGCCGATCAATTTTTGGCCAAAATCAAACCCGGCCCCTGGGCCTACCACAAAAACCGTGGGATATAGCACACCGATTTGGCACTAAAATGGCTCATTCGCGCCGTTTCACCTGTTTGACCACCCAAACAGCCCAAAAAAACAAAAAGGCCCACACTAGGCAGCTCCCCAGCCTGTTCAGGGCAGCCCGATCGATTTTCAACCTAAATTACACTTGTCCATAGATCTCACCCCGAAAATCATAGGCAATAACACATCGATATAGACCGAAAATGGGCCGTTCGCACCGTATTGCCCATTTGACCAGCCAAGCAGCCCATAAAGCCACAAAGACCTACACTAGTCTGCTCCCCAGCCTATTTGGGGAAGCCCGATCGATTTTTGGCCAAAATCACACTCGTCACCCAGGTACACCCCAAAAATCATGGGTTATAGCACACCGATTTGGCCCGAAAATTGCCCGTTTGCATCGTTTTGCTCGTTTGACCACCCAACTGCCCAAAAAAACACTAAGGCCCACACTAGGACACTCCTCAGCCTGTTTGGGGTAGCCCGATTGATTTTTGGCCAAATCCACGCCTAGTCTTCAGGCCCACCCCAAAAACCGTGGGCTATAGCACAACGATTTGTTCCAAAAATGGCCCGTTAGCGTCGTTTTGGCTGTTTTACCACCCAAATCGCCAAAAAAAATATAAAGGCCTACACTAGGCCGCTCCCCAGCTTGTTTGTGGCAGTTTGGTCAATTTTTGGCAAAAATCACGCTTAGCCCCCCGGCCCTGTCACGCCCCAAAATCCCATCGGGCCGGACTGGCACCTGAAGCCGAGAAGGCCCGGGAGAACCCGTTCAAATACCTGTACTTTCCCTTACATGTCACCAAAAATTTGGGCAGCACTTCGTTACATACAGAAGGGTCTAATTCCCTGTATCAGCACAACACGCACAAATATATATATATATAATATAATACTTGGCCGTCGGGGCCACCACATATACAAATATAACATCACTATATAAACTCCCATGACTTGACCCTTCCTTATGTCTACAAAGCCTCTAGGATATACATGACAAAATGACATAACTAGGGTCGGGACAAACCCCCGCCCACACATGACTCCTGTACAATAACAAAACATAAGGAACCGACTCGGAAAGCTCCGAAGCAAACTGGAGCTCACCAACAATAGCTGTATGATCTGGCTCCTATCTATGCTGCGAATGACCTGAAACACCTGTGCCTGCAGCATGAAATGCAGGTCCCCCGTAAGGGACGTCAGTACGAAATATGTACTGAGTATGTAAAGCTGTAAATAATCATATGTAATATAGGGGATCAGGAAAATCAGACGCAAGTGAATAAATCATAATAGAAGTGAACCACACTTCATAAACACTTTTAGGATCATGTACATTATCATTAATCTGAATTGGATTCGTGAATTCGAACACATTTGTGGAACGGTATACATTCGTTCATTTCATTCTTTACAATTATCATTCGCCATTACCTCCTCCTCCCGAACCTCCAACCACCTAACAATAATAAATATTGTACCGTACTGTGACCATTAGGCTGCCTCCAGTACATATCAACTGGGATCGACCCATGCTAGGCTTATGCCCCTGGGATACCACCCATAAACACATAAATAGGGATCGACCCATGCTAGGTTTATGCCCCTGGGATACCACCCATAAACACATAAATAGGGATCGACTCATGCTAGGCTTATGCCCCTGGGATACCACCCACACGTATATCAAGTAACACACATAAGGGATCTTTCCAACAACTTAGTTCAAAAGCTTTTGAGATTATTACATTAGTGTTCATGCCAATATAGTACCTTTGGAACAATGATACATCAATAGGAATCAAGTAATAGACCTTCTATACAATAACGATGTTATAAAGACTCATTGGTACATCAACAATGTGTTTCAGAATCATCAATATCACAACAATGGAATAGGAGCCTTTTGGTATATCAATGAAACATTTTTACACTTTATAGAATGGAAACAACTTCGTTGGTAATGTAGAACAATACATGTTTTTGGACAACCTTGGAATCTTACTTGATGGAACATTGGTGTTTTCATGCCAAAGAACATTGTTAGAGTATGCTTTACATACCTCGTTGTAGATTCGGATACCAATTCAATACAACTTCCCGCCTTTACAAATCACTCATCTACAATAAAATATTTGGCATCTAGTATTAGCAACCAACACCACAATTCTCTTCCATAATTCCATACAACCACTATTTGCAAAACATTCCAAAAACCAACTTGAACAATAGGTTTATGTGTATATATATATATATATAATCATCATTTCAATACCACATCATCCCTTCACAATTCAACATAATCCAACATCATTTCCCAATCATCTTTCAACAACAATCAAATAGCATACTTCTTATGCTCACATGCATATATATATACATATTCATATAAATAACACCAACATAATTTACATTCTTACCATAAAATGACCCTTTTGATTTCGAAGTCCTGTTGGAACAAATAAGGGATGCTTCTCGAAGCCCTCGAGACGATGAACACAACTACGGAATCAATTTGGACTTTCCACGGTTGAATCACAAGATAATTGGAGTTGAAATTAGGCTAGGGTTTCCTTATTCTCAATAATATGATGATAATTGATGGATATAAGACCAATTATATCTATATAATGACCAATTTTCGTCCAAGAGATGATGGAAAATGACCATATTGCCCTTAAAAATTTAAGTAAATCCGAATCTGTCCATGGTGGACTGTTTTGACAGGCTAAAGTAAATCGGCCATAACTCTTTTCTCCGATATCGGATTTGGGTGAAATTGGTATCTTTGGATAGATAATTCAAAGGTCTTTCATTTAATATAAAGTAGGCCACCCAGTTCATCCTTTACAAGGAGTTATGATCGTTTGAATTTGACCCTAAAAAACTGTTTTGAGAGGCTGAAGTAAAACGAGTATAACTCCTTACTCAGATGTTGGATTTGGATGAAACCAATTTCATTGGAAAGAAGACTCAAAGATATTTCTTTTGATAGGTCGCATCCCTCCCAGTTCATTATATTGAGAGAGTTACGATCGTTCAAAGTCGACCCAAAAAACTGGCAGGCCTCAGTAGTTTGAATTTCCTGCACATTTACTGTTCACAATTATCCCGGCCGCCGTTTTATAGTTTCGAACGTGCTCGATTATATCCGAAACTTATCCGTTTTTGGAAATATTTATATCGTTGGAAAGCTTATTCAATAAACTTCATATGGAAACATCGACGGGAAAATTCCGATATAACTACAGTCGATTCCTATACACATATAATCAAACTATACACTTGAAACCATCTCAAAATAATCAATACTCATACTTAAACTCATATATACCTTAGGATCAATACTTATACTCCAACACATATAACCATGGCTAATGCACGTAATTAAGTATGGGGTGTTACAGGCCCACTCCAAAAAACATGGGCTATATCACACTGATATTGCCTGAAAATGGCACGTTCGCGCCGTTCCCCCCGTTTGACCACCCAAACCGCCAAAAAAACACAAAGGCCCACACTAGGCCGCTTTCCAGCCTGTTGGGGGCAACTCGGTATGTTTTTGGCAAAAATTACGCCCGGCCCCTGGGCCCACCTTAGAAATCGTAGGCTATAGCACACCGATTTGGCGCGAAATCGGCCCGTTCGTGCCGTTTTGCCCGTTTGACTACCCAAACCTCCCAAAAAACCACAAAGAGCCAAACTAGTCTGCTCCCCAGCCTATTTGGTGCAGCCCGGTGATTTTTGGCCAAAATCACACCCGGCCCCCGGGTCCACCCTGAAAACTGTGGACTATAGCACATCCATTTGGCCCGAAAATGTCCAGTTCGTGTCGTTTTGCCCGTTTGACCACTAAAACTACTCAAAAAAACACAAAGGCACACACTAGGCCTCTCCCCAGTCAGTTTGGGGCAGTCCGATCGATTTTTGGCCAAAACCACGCCTGGCCCCCAGACTCACCCCAAAAACCGTGGGCTATAGCAAACCGATTTGGCTTGAAAATAGCCAGTTCTCATCGTTTCGCCCGTTTGACCACCCAAACCGCCCAAAAAATAATAAAGGCCCACACAAGGATGCTCCCTAGCCTATTTGGGGTAGCCCGGTGGATTTTTGGCAAAAATTACACCCGGGCCCTGAGCCCACTCCAAAAACCGAGGGCAATAGCACACCAATTTAGCCTGAAAATGGTCAGTTCGTGCCGTTTCACCCGATTGACCACCAAAACAGCACAAAAAACCACAAAGGCCCATACTATGCCGCTCCCCAGTCTATTTGGGGCAGCCCGGTCAATTTTTGTCCTAAATCACACCCAGCCCCAGGCCCACCCCAAAAACCGTGGGTTATAGTACACCAATTTTGCCTAAAATGGTCCGTTCGCAATGTTTCACCTATTTGACCACCCAAACTACCCACAAAACCACAAAGGCGCACATTAGGTTGCTCCCCAGCCTGTTTCGGGAAGCCCGCTCAATTTTTGCCAAAAATCACGCCCTGCCCCTGGGACCACACCAAAAATCATAGGCTATAGCACACCGATTTGGCCCAAAAGTGGCTCGTACGCGCCGTTTCGCTTGTTTAACCACCCAAATCGCCCAAAAAAATACAAAGACCCATGCTAGGACGCTTCCCAGCCTATTTGGGGCAAGGCGATCAATTTTTGGCCAACATAACACACTCGGCCCCAGGTCCAACCCCAAAAACCATGGGCTATAACACACCAATTTGGCCTGAAAATATTCCGTTCGCGCAGTTTCGCTCGTTTGACCTCCCAAACCGCCCAAAAAACCACAAAGGCCCACATTAGGCTGCTCTTCAACCTGTTTGGGGCAGCCCAATTGATTTTTGGCAAAAATCACGCCTGGCCTTCGGGCCCACCCCAAAAACCATAGGCTATATAGCACACCGATTTGGCTCGAAAATGGCCTGTTCGCGTTGTTTCGCCCGTTTGAGCACCCAAGCCACCAAAAAATCTAAAAAGTCCTACACTAGGCCGCTCTCCAACCTTTTTTGCGTAGCCCGATCAATTTTTGGCCAAAATGACGCCTGGTACCTGGGCCGAACCAAAAAACCATAGCTATAGAACACCTATTTGGCCCGAAAACAACTCTTTCTCGCTGTTTTGCCCGTTTGAAAATCCATAACGCCCAAAAAACTATAAAGGCCCACACTAGGCCGCTCTCGAGCCTGTTTGGTGCAACCCATTCGATGTTTGGCCAAAATTACGCTCGACTCCTGGGCGTACCCCAAAAATCGTGGACTATAGCACACTGATTTGGCCCAAAATATGCCCGTTTGCGTCATTTTGCCTTTTTGACCACCCAAACCACCCAAAAAATCACAAAGTCCTGCACTAGGCTACTCCTCAGCCTGTTTGGGGTAGACTTGCCGATTTATGGAAAAAATCATGCCTAGTCCCTGAGCCCACCCCGAGAAACGTGGGATATATCACACCAATTTAGCTCGAAAATGGCCCGTTAACGCCGTTTCGCCCGTTTGACCATCTAAACCGCCTAAAAAGCCAAAAAAGCCAACACTAGGATGCTCCCCAGTTTGTTTGGGGCAGCCCAGTCGATTTTTGGCCAAAATAACGCCTGACCCCAGCCGCACCCTAAAATCAGTGGGCTATAGCACACCGATTTGGCTCAAGAATGGCCCGTTCGTGCCGCTTCGCCCGTTTGACCACCAAAACCTCCCAAAAAACAACAAAGGCCCATACTAGGCCGCTTCCCAGCCTGTTTGGGGAAACTCGGTCAATTTTTGGCAAAGATTAAGCCCGACCCCTGGGTTCACCCCCAAAACCGTAGGCTATAACATATTGATTTCGTCCGAAAAAGGCTTGTTCGCGTTGTTTCACCCATTTAGCCACCCAAACCGCCCAATAAACCGCAAGTGCCCATACTAGGCTGCTCCTCAGCCTGTTTGGGGTAATCCAATCGATTTTTAGCAAAAATCACGCACGGTCATCGGTTCCACCCCAAAAACTGTGGGCTATAGCACACTGAGTTGTCCTGAAAATGGCCCGTTCGCCCGTTTGACCACCCAAACCGCCCAAAAAATAGTAAAGGCCCACACTAGGCGCTCCCAAACCTTTTTGGGGAAACTCGGTCAATTTTTAGCCAAAATCACGTTCGGCCCCCAGGCCCACCCCAAAATTCACGGGCTATAGCACATCGATTTGGCCCAAAAATAGCCCGTTCATGCGTTTTCATTTGTTTGACCACCCAAACCGCCCAAAAAAACATAAAGGCCTACACCAGGCCGCCTCCAGCCAGTTTGGCGAAACCCGACCTATTTTTGGCAAAAAATACGCCCGACACCGGGGCTCACCTCAAAAACCGTGGGCTATAGCACACCGATTTGGCCAAAAAATGGCCTGTTCACGCCGTTTCGCCAGTTTGACCACCCAAACAGAAATAAATACCACAAAGGCCCATACTATGCCGCTCTTCATCCAGTTTGGGACAGCCCGGTGGATTTTTGGCAAATATTACGCTCGGCCCCCGGGCCCACCCCAAAAACCGTAGGCTATAGCACACCGATTTGGGTTAAAAATAGCCCGTTCGCTCTGTTTCGCCCGTTTGACCACCCAAACCATCCCAAAAACCACAAAGACCCACACTAGGCCACTCCCCTACTTGTTCGGGGAAGCCCGGTTGATTTTTGGCCAAAATCACCCTTATACCGTGGGTTGTAGCACATCGATTTGGCTCGAAAATGAACCATTCGCGCCGTTTCGACTGTTTGACTACCCAAACCTCCCAAAACCCCACAAAGGCCTACACTAGGCTGCTCCCTAGCTTGTTTGGGGCAACCCGATTGATTTTTAGCCAAAATCACGCCTGACCTCGGGCTCACCCCTAAAAACGTGGGCTATAGCACACCAATTTGGCGCGCAAAAGGCTCGTTCATGTTACTTCGCCCGTTTGAGCATCCAAACCGCCATAAAACTACAAAGGCCCATACTAGGCTGCTCCTAAGCCTGTTTAGGGCAGCCCGGTCGATTTTTGGTCAAAATTACGCTCGGCCCCCGGGGCGACCCCAAAAATTATGGGCTGTAACACATCGATTTAGCCCGAAAATGGTCCGTTTGCGCCATTTCACCCGTTTGACCATCCAAACCGCATAAAAAATAACAAAGGCCCACACTAGGCCATTTCCAAGCTTGTTTGGGACAGCCTGGTCGATTTTTGGCCTAAATCATGCCCGACCTCCTGGACCACCCTAAAAATCGTGGGCTATAGCACATCGATTTGTCCCCAAAAAGGCCCGTTTGCGTTGTTTTGCCCGTTTGACCACCCAAACCGTTCAAAAAACCACAAAGGCCCACACTAGCCGCCCCAACATGGTTAGGGCAACCCGGTTAATTTTTGGTCAAAATCACACTTGACCCCTGGGCCTACCCCAAAACCCATGGGCTATAACATACCGATTTGGCCTAAAAATGGTCCATTCGCGTTGTTTTGCCCGTTTGACCACCCAAATCGTCCAAAACACCACAAAGGCCCATACTAGGCCGCTCCCCAGCCATTTTGGGGCAACCCGGTCGATTTTTGGCAAAAATCACTCTCGAATTCTGGCCCACCCCAAAAATCGTGGGCTATAGCGCACCGATTTGGCCCCAAAACGGCCATTCGCGATGTTTCGCCTGTTTGACCACCTAAATCGCCCAAAACACCATAAAGGCCCATACTAGGCCGCTCCCCAGCCAGTTTGGAGTAGTCCAATCAATTTTTGGTGACAATAACACTCGACACCCGGGTCCACCCTAAAAATCATTTTCTATAGCACACCGATTTGGCTAAAAAATGGCCCGTTCGTGCCATTTCGCCCGCTTGACCACCCAAACCGCCTAAAAACCAACAAAGTCCCTCACTAGGCCTCTCCTAGCCTGTTTGGCGTATCCCACTCAATTTTTAGCAAAAATCATGCTCGGTACCCGGGCCCACCTCTAAAACCTGGGTTATAGCACACCGATTTGGCCCGAAAATGGCCCGTTAGCCCGTTTGACCACCCAAACCGCCCAAAATATAGTAAAGGCCCACACTAGGCCGCTCTTAAACCTGTTTGGGGCAGCCCAATCAATTTTTAGCTAAAATCACACCCGGCCCCCAGGCCCACCCCAAAATTCGCGGGCTATAGCACACTGATTTGGCCCGAAAATGGCCCGTTCGTGCTTTTTCGCTCGTTTGACTATCCAAACCTCCCAAAAAACCATAAAGGCCCACACCAGGCCTCCTCTAACCAGTTTGGTGAAGCCCGACCAATTTTTCGCAAAAATGACGCCCGACCCCTGGGCCCACCCCAAAACTCGTGGGCTATACACCACTGATTTGGCCCAAAAATGACCCGTTCACGCCATTTCGCCAGTTTAACCATACAAACAACCCAAAATACCACAGAGGCCCATACTAGGCCGCTCCTCATCCAGTTTGGGACAGTTCAGTGGATTTTGGGCAAAAATTACTCTCGGCCCCCGGGCCCACCCTAAAAATCGTGGGCTATAGCACACCGATTTGCCTTGAAAATGGCCCATTTGCTCCGTTTTGCCTGTTTGACCACCCAAACCATCCCAAAAACCACAAAGACCCACACTAGGACGCTCTCCTGCTTGTTCGGGGCTGCTCGATCAATTTTTAGCCAAAATAACGCATGTTCCCCAGGCCCACCTCAAAAACCGTGGGATGTAGCACACCGATTTGGGTCGAAAATGGTACGCTCGCGCCGTTTCGACTGTTTGACTACCCAAACCTTCCAAAAAACCACAAAGGCATACACTACGTTGTTCCCTAGCTTGTTTGGGGAAACCAAATTGATTTTTAGCCAAAATCACGCCCGACCTCGGGCTCACCCCTAAAAACGTGAGCAATAGCACACCAATTTGGCCCGAAAAAGGCCCGTTCGCGTTGTTTTGCCCGTTTGAACACCCAAACCGCCATAAAACCACAAAGGCCCACACTAGGCTGTTCCTCAGCCTGTTTGGGGTAGCCCGGTCAATTTTTGGTCAAGATTACGCCCGACCCCCGGGCCCACCCCAAGAATTATGGGCTATAACACATCGATTTAGCCCGAAAATGACCCGTTTGCACCATTTCGCCCGTTTGACCATCCAAACCGCCCAAAAAACAACAAAGGCCCACACTAGGCCGCTTCCAAGCTTGTTTGGACAGCCTGGTCAATTTTTTGCCTAAATCATGCCCGGTCTCCTGGCCCACCCCCAAAATCGTGGGCTATAACACACCGATTTGTCCCCAAAAAGGCCCGTTCGCGTTGTTTTGCCCGTTTGACCGCCCAAACCATTCAAAAAACCACAAAGGCCCACACTAACCGCCTCAACCTCTTTAGGGCAACCCAGTTAATTTTTGGTCAAAATCACACCCGGCCTTTGGGCCCACCCCAAAATCTCACATCGATTTGGCCCAAAAATTGCCCATTCGCGCCGTTTTGCCCGTTTGACCACCTTAAGGCCCATACTAGGCCTCTAGCTCCCTAGCCATTTTGGGGCAGCCCAGTCAATTTTTGGCGAAAATCACACTCGACTTCGGGCCCACCCCAAAAATTATGGGCTATAGCACACCGATTTGACCCAAAAATGGCCATTCGCGACATTTCGCCTGTTTGAACACCCAAACCGCCCAAAACACCATAAAGGCCCATACTAGGCCGCTCTCCAGCCAGTTTTGTATAGTTCAATTGATTTTTGGTGACAATAACGCTCGGCACCCGGGCCCACCCCAAAAACCGTTGGCTATATCACACCGATTTAGCCTGAAAATGGCCCGTTCATGCCATTTTGCCCGTTTGACCACCCAAACCACCTAAAAAACCACAAAGTCCCTCACTAGGCCGCTCCTAGCTTGTTTGGCACAACCCATTCGATTTTTAGCAAAAGTCATGCTCGGTCCCCGGGCCCACCCCTAAAACTTGGGTTATAGCACACCGATTTGGCTCGAAAATGGCGCGTTCGCGTCGTTTTGCCCATTTGTCAACCCAAAACACCATAAAGGCCCATACTAGGCCGCTCCTCAGCCAGTTTTGGGAAGCCCGGTCGATTTTTGGAAAAAATCACGCCCGACCCTCGGGACCACCCTGAAAACCATGGGCTACAACACACCAATTTGGCCTTAAAATGGCCCGTTTGTGCCATTTCGCCCGTTGGACCACCCAAACCGCCCAAAAAACTACAAAGGCCCTCGCTAGGCCGCTCCCCAACCTGTTTGGGGCAGCCCACTCAATTTTTGGTCAAAATTATGCCCGACCCTCGAGCTCACCCCAAAAATTGTGGGCTATAGCACACCGATTTGGCCCAAAAAATAGCCCGTTTGCGCCGTTTTTCCTATTTGACCACTTAAACCGCCCAAAAAATCACTAAGGCCCACACTAAGCTGCTCCGCAGCCTGTTTGGGGAAGCTCAGTCGATTTTTAGCCAAAATTACGTTCAGCTCCCGGGCCCACCCCAAAAATCTTAGGCTATAGCACCATCCCAAAAATCGTGGACTATAGCACATCGATTTGGCTCGAAACAGCCCATTCACACCGTTTTGCCCGTTTGACCACCCAAACCGCCCGAAAACCATAAAGGCCCATACTAGGCCGCTCCCCAGCTTATTTGGGGCAGCCTGATTGATTTTTGGCCAAAATCACACTCATCCCCTAGGCCCATACCAATAACCGTGGCTATAGCACACCGATTTGGCCAAAAAATTATTCGTTCGCATCGTTTGACCACCCAAATCGGCTAAAAAACCATAAAGGCCCACACTAGTACGCTCCCCAGCCTATTTGGGGTAGCCCGATTGATTTTTGGCCAAAATCATACCCAGTACCCGGGCCCACCCTAAAAACCGTGGGCTATAGCCCATCGATTTGGCCTGAAAACAGCTCTTTCACCCGTTTGAGCACCCAAACCGCCTAAAAAGCCAAAAAGATCCACACTAAGCTGCTCCCTAGCCTTTTTGTGGAAGCCCAATCGATTTTTGGTCAAAATCAAGCCAGCCCCCGGGCCCACCCCAAAAATCGTGGGCTATAGCACACCGGTTTGGCCCAAAAATAGCCCATTCGTGCCGTTTTGTCCGTTTGACCATCCAAACCACCCAAAAAACCACAAAGGCCCACACTTGGCCGCTCTCCAGCCTGTTCGGGGCAGCCTGGTCGATTTTTGGCCAAAATCACGCTCGACATCTGGGCTCACCCCAGAAACCGTGGGCTATAACACACCAATTTTGCCCGAAAATGGCCCATTCGCGTTATTTTACCCGTTTGACCTCCCAAACCGCTCGAAAAACCACAAAGGCCCATACTAGGCAGCTCTCCAACTGTTTGGGGAAGCCCGGTCGATTTTTGGCCAAAATCACGCCCGACCTCTGGGCCCACCCCAAAAATTGTGGTCTATAGCACATCGATTTGGCCCTAATATGGCCCGTTCGCACCGTTTCACCCGTTTGATCACCCAAACCTCCCAAAAAAACACAAAGGCCCTCACTAGGTCGCTCCCTAGCCTGTTTAGGGCAGCCCGGTTGATTTTTTGCCTAAATCACGCCTATTCCCCAGGCCCACCCTGAAAACCGTGGTCTATAGCACACCGATTTGGCTAGAAAATGGCTCGTTCATGTCGTTTCGCCCGTTTGACCACCCCACTATTAAAAAAGAGGAAAAAACCTTCTACAAAAAACCTTCCACAAGCTGTGGTCGGAAAAAACCGACCACTTGTGGTCGAATTTTAATGTTCTTTTTTTTTTAATTAAAAAAAACGACCACAAGTGGAAGCTTTTTTATTTTAAAATATAAAATTAATCATTACAATAATTTTAATAATAATTATTATTTATTTAACAAATAATTTTTTTTAAAAAATAATAAAACCGACCACTAGTGGTCGTTTTTTTTTTTAAAATTTAATTTAAAAATATTTAAGAAAACCATCCACTTGTGGTAGGTTTTGAAAATTCTTTTTTAATTTATTTTTAAATAAACCGACCATAAGTGGTCGATTTTTTTTTTTAAATACTTGTAAAAACCTTCCACTGGTGGTTGGTTTTTGAATTAAAAAATTATATAATTAAAAATTAAATAATTAAAAATTAAAAACTAAAAATTTAAAAATAAATAATTTTAGTAACACCTAATTATATATATATAATCAAAACCTAATATATTAAGCTAATCAAATATAATTAATCGATCACTAATCTAAGTATGTATAAGAAACACATCGCATTATATTATTGTATAATATACTTGTATACATGTGATGTATATAGTTCGTATTTTGAACTTGATATAGTCGATAGTGTGTATATGTGTGTGTATGTACACGTGTGTGTATGTACACGTGTATATATAATATATAGATATTATATAGCGACGGTATATTAATGACATAAGATAAATCAATCGATAATTTATTTGAGTATATGTGAAATACAATGGGATGGTACAATAGGGTATGTGATGTATATAGTACGTATATGAAATACGTCGCATTATATTATTGGATGATAACATACGTTGTATATTATTATGGGGTAGCAAATTCGGGTATGTGATGTTTGTAGTACGTCTTTGAATATTAATAGCTAATTGAATATATTTATATATATGTATATCAATCTCATGTAGTGATGAAATAGATATACTATTTTGAGTCAATATAATGTAGACAGACGCAAATTAACGTAACAGAAATAATAGATAATTTTTTTGATTAACATGTTTTACGAGCGAGGTACATATATATATATATATCAATGAATTTTGAAAATTCGGATAAATTTCTGGTTAATTAACTTTTAACTACGATATTATACACACACACATATATATATATATATATATATACTTTTGGTCTTACGTCGTGCTACGCACGGCCCAATATTGATCCTTAAAAATTCTACGTCATGTAATTTTATCATTGTTAAAACCTTTGCTCATTTGGTTGATAAATTATAAGTCAGACATATATTATTATATTTAGATTGATGAAATTTGTATAACAATATTTTTATAAGTTATTCAAACTTATGTGCCATTGATAATCAATTATATTTTTTAAATAATTTTAGTTTTTAATTATTGTAATTTATAATATTTTTTTATTGTACTAACTATAAGGGACTAAAATTATCTTAATAAAGAGTTGTGAATTTTTTTTCAAAGTGATCCCATATAAGTTTCAAGTTAATGGAAAACATCAAAAAAGAATTTATTTTTGTAAAATTTTAATTAAGTTAATTAATTGATTAATATTTTTTAAATTTCTATTTCAATATTTTTATTAAATATTTTTAATTTTTTAATACGTAACTGATTTATATTAATTAATCAGGGATAATATAATAAAATCACGATTGAAGTAGGCATGACATAAATATTTAATTTTCTTTGTGATCATTTTTTTAAAATTTTAATTTACTTAATTAATGAATTAATTGATTAATATTTTTTCTAACTAATTTATAAAAAAAGTTATCTTTTAACTAATTAGATTTATTTTTTTAATATTTTATGAAAACCAACCACATGTGGTCGGTTTTTCAAAATTTCAAAAAAACCGACCACTTGTGGTCGGTTTTCATAAAATATAAAAAAATAAATTGATTAATTAAAATCCAACCTGACCCGACCCACTTAAATATATAAATCCCAAAATCAGAAACAACCGTGTGCCCTCATTCCAAATCGCGATTTCAACCAAAAAGTTCTCCAAATCAAACCGGTCTACCGTGTTCCGCCGTTCTCCGTCGCCCCTAGATCCGGCAAGTTCCAAAAACTTCATTTAGGTACTAATTTAAAACCCTAAAATCCCTTTTATGGTTCTGGCCATTGATCAATTTTTTCTTCTTTGTTTCATGAAGCCAAGGCGTTAGGATATTCTATGAAATTTCCAAAGTTGATGGTGTATATATATATATCCAACTCCTTTTTCTTCTTATTTTTGTAGCCTTATAAAGATATTATTATGCATGGTTTACTTATTTCCGTAAAAATTTTTAAAATTTATGTTGATGACAGTGATGGTGGCGTTTCTCATATTCAAGATTCTAGGTACAAATTATTTTTCTCTATAAACTTTTTCTTATGGGGTTTTCTTTATTTCAAATTTCATCATATTACATTACCCTAGATACTTTATTCGCCCCTGAAGGTCCTTATATGGACAAAATATCCCCTAGGCAAATCCATAGGTGAAACTTTTGGCTTGCAGTAAAGTTAGGTTTTTATTGTTCTTGTGAGATCTCTCAACTCTCACATTTATTGACCAAGAAATGGTGAAAATTGCTTAAATCTGTGATAATTTTGTGAAATGGAAGGTTACAACTTGATCTAAGACTATTATATATTACTAATTTATTTTAGTCTCACATGATTACTACTATGATTTGTAGTAATCATTAAACCAAGAACCCCGGTTTAGTTGTAGTATTAGCTGTCTGAGAGAGATAAGAATTTTGCTTTTATTATGTTTAGAATTGTAATACGATTATGAAAGTCAACAATTCAATTATGAATGTAATTTCTTTTTATTTGGGGGAATACATGGACAACCTATTAAACTTATTAATGAATTTGTTGTAGAAACTCTAGTTACGATATATTCAACTGATGAACATTTGAACATACGATAAAAGTATTTTCATTAGATTTATAAAATTTTGTATAGGAATTTTGAAGGTCATTTTTGTGTTTTGAATATGGTTTGTTAGGTGAATTATTCACTTGAAAATGGTTAAGTATAGGGACTTTAAAGGTGATTTTTGTGTTTTGAATTTGAGTTGATAAGTGACTTAGTCACTAGAAAATGGTTAAGTGTAGGGACTTTAAAGGTGATTTTTGTGTTTTGAATGTGAGTTGGTAAGTGACTAAGTCACTAGAAAATGATTAAGTATAGGGATTTTGAAGGTGATTTTTGTGTTTTGAATGTGAGTTGGTAAGTGACTAAGTCACTAGAAAATGGTTAAGTAAATGGACTTTAAAGGTGATTTTTGTGTTTTGAATTTGAGTTGGTAAGTGACTTAGTCACTAGAAAATGGTTAAGTATAGGGATTTTGAAGGTGATTTTTGTGTTTTGAATGTGAATTGTTAGGTGAATTATTCACTTGAAAATGGTTAAGTATAGGGACTTTAAAGGTGATTTTTGTGTGTTTGAATTTGAGTTGGTAAGTGACTTAGTCAGTAGAAAATGGTTAAGTATAGGGATTTTGAAGGTGAGTTTTGTGTTTTGAATGTGAGTTGGTAAGTGACTAAGTCACTAGAAAATGGTTAAGTATAGGGACTTTGAAGGTGATTTTTGTGTTTTGAATGTGAGTTGGTAAGTGACTAAGTCACTAGAAAATGGTTAAGTATAGGGACTTTAAAGGTGATTTTTGTGTTTTGTGACTTCATTTAATTAGTTGTATCTGATTGGTTGCGTAGATGGAACCTGATTATGGGTTGATATATTAACGGAGCAATGATAATAGAGCGGGTATTAGGGAGGAATTTGTTGAAGGTGTCAAAATATTTGTTGAACATACTAAGGCACTCGATATGTGAACACGTTATCGAGTTATTCATTGTCCTTGTGTTAGATGTGATGGTATAAATCTTGTAAGTGAAGAAGATGTGAAGGAACATCTTAATAGAAAGGGGTTTCACGAGGACTTTTTAAGATTGCGTGGTATTCATGGGAATGTAGCGTAAAATAACTTTGTTGTTGGAAAAAGTAGTACATCTACAGGGCATAATGAATATCAACATACTAGGATGACACAAATGGTGCACAATGTTTTTGGGACGCAACATGGGGTTGACATTAGGGAAACTGTTGAAGATGTTCCTAATAGCGAAGCGGGCAATTTCTACAAAGAATTGCATGTTGCTGGTCATCCTTTGTTTGACGGGTGTTTGCACTCTCGTTTGTCTATTACTGTTAGATTACTAAGTATTAAATCTGATTGGAATATTACTGAAGGAGGAATAGACTCAATGGTAGACCTTATTATAGAGTTAGTTGACCCGGGCTTGGAGGTTCCTGATTCTTTCAATAAGGCAAAAAGATTGGTGTCAAAGTTAGGTCTCTCCTCGGTTAGAATTGATTGTTGTGAAAATGGCTGCATGTTATACTTTAAGGAAGATGCTAACCTAGAGTTCTGTAAATTTTGTCAGCACTCTCAATATAAGCGTGGTTCTACTGGAAATCAAATTGCTATTAAGGAGATGCATTATTTACTTCTTATAACAAGGTTGAAGAGGTTGTATGCTTCAAACAGCTCAGCTCCTCATATGAGATGGCATAGTGAAAATAGAAGGCCCACTGGTGTTATGTGTCATCCTTCTGATGGAGAGGCTTGGAAGCATTTTAATGTAACTTATCCAGATTTTGCAGCTGAGCCACGCAACATTCGATTAGGATTATGTGTGGATGGGTTCTCACCTTTTTCAGTTGGTGGTGCGCTATATTTATGTTGGCCTGTATTTATCACTCCTTATAATCTTCCTCCTGAACTATTGATGACTAGTCCATATATATTTCTGAATTGTGTTATTCCTAGCCCGCGCAATCCAAAAAGCGGAATAGATGTCTACTTGCAACCTTTGATCGATGAACTTTAAATTTTATGGCATGAGGGGGTTGAAACTTGGGACATCTCTCTTAAACAAAATTTCAATATGCGTGCATATCTAATGTGGACTGTTAATAATTTTCCTGCTTATGGAATGTTGTCTGGGTGGATGACAACTGGAAAGCTGGATTGTCCATACTGCATGGAAAAAATAAAATCCTTCACATTGAGACATGGCAGAAAAAATTCATGGTTTGATTGTCATCGTTGTTTCTTGCCACATGATCATGAATTTAGGAGACTCAAGAATGTAATCAGAAGGAATAGAAGGGAACATGATGGTCCACCTCTAAGGCTGTCTGGTTATGACATCTGAGAAATAGTTCAGGATTTGCCTAATGCCAGTGAGGAAAGATTGTACAGGCTTGATGGTTATGGCGTTTCGCATAAATGGACTAAGCAAAGTATATTTTGGGAGTTAGAATATTGGCCAGATAATTTACTTAGAAATAATGTTGATGTCATGCATACTGAGAAGAACTATTTTGACAACTTCTTCAACACAGTTACGGATGTCACCGGCAAAACAAAGGATAATCCTAAGGCCAGACTTGACTTGCCAGAATATTACAACCGCAGAGAATTACACTTACAGCAGGGGCCCAACGGCAATGTTCTTAAGCTCAAGGCTAGTTTTACATTCAAGTTGGACCAAAAACGTCAAATATGTCAGTGGGTTCAAAGTTTGAAGATGCCCGATGGATATGCCTCAAATTTGAAAAAGAGGGTTGATATGACACAAGGAATCTTGCATGGAATGAAAAGCCATGATTGTCATGTTTTCACGGAACAATTACTTCCAATTGCTTTTATTGGTTTACCTGAAAACGTATGAAAACCAATAGAAGAGATTAGTTTGTTCTTCAAGGACTTATGTGCCACCACATTAAAAGAAGAAAATCTGGCGCGAATAGAAAGCAATATTGTTGTTATTACCAACAAACTGGAGAATATTTTCCTGCCAGCGTTCTTCGATGTGATGGAACATCTTCCCCTTCACCTTGTGCATGAAGCTCGGCTAGGCGTTCCAGTTCAAACTAGGTGGATGTATCCATTCGAATGGTAAGCATTTGCAATATATTTAATATCAGACATATGTTTTTTAAATATAGTACACATCTAACCTTAAGATTTTACAGGGCAATTGGAAAATTGAAAAGGGGTCCCAAAAACAAACATAGGGTTGAAGGCTCTATAGTTGAGGCATATCTTGCAAGAGAAACTTCTCAATTTTGTTCGTACTACTTTCGTGATGAAGTTGCTTGTTCAAGAAACCGACCGAATCGTCATCAGGACGATGTGAATGCGCCTCATTTACAACCGATATCAATTTTCAATCAATCTGGTAGTAAGGCTAAAAAGATCATACCTCGCCGGCTCACTCCCATGGAGCGCAAATTAGCAACATTGTATGTCATGTTGAATTGCCCGAAAATTGAGCCCTTTTTGAAGTAAGGAGATTAAAATTTTAACATATCTTATTTGTTTACACATTCCCTTAAAGAAACTAATTGTGTTTCCTATGTTGTATGTTCAGTTCATTTAAGACTCAATTCCACGAAAATCAAGTGTATGCATCCTTTGCAACATGATTTAAAAATGAGGTTCGTAAGTGTATTATTTCTACAAAGTTTAAATATTTACACATTCCTCAACTAAAATATATAAATGTAAAATATTTTTAGGTACACCATTCACCAAATGCAATCGCATACGATTAGCTCTTGAGAGATATTTCTTTGGGTCCAGTTAAAGTTAATGAAATGTCCCAATACAAAGTAAATGGCTTTAAATTTTCCACCGAACAACACTCCAGTTCAAGGAAAACAAAAAATACTGGTGTTTGGGTTAAAGGTGATGATGATGTTGATAACTTTGGCATTATACAGGAGATCTTAGAACTGGAGTACGCTGGTTTCCCAATAAAAAAAGTTGTCCTCTTTCGATGTAAGTGGTTTGGTCCAAGCACAAGAGGCACAAGAGGCACAAGAGTACATAGGGAGCATAACATCATTGAAGTGAAGCACAATAGCTCGTATCCTATTTACGATCCATGTATTTTAGCACAAAATGCTAAACAGGTGTATTATGCTCCTTATCCGTTGAGCAATGACAAGTGTGATTGGTGGGCTGTAATTAAAACAAAGCCTATAGGCCGGGTGGAAGTTGAGAATGTGCTGGAGACTGCGTATCAAAATAAAATTTAGATTAATCACCAGCTAGTAGACGTTGAATTAGTGGATGGTTTGAATCACCCGAAAAATATATTTGAAGAAGTTAATATTGCGGAAGAAGAGACTGAGTGGGTAGGAGATGAGGAAACCTCCTAAGAGGGTGAATGGTTTAGTGGAGAGTCTTCATAAGATGAAGATTAGTTGTGTAGGTTGTATTTATTATGTGTTGATGTCGATATGGTTTGTATTATATATTTACCTTTATGCTTCTTGTTTAAGATTGATACGTAATATACTGTTTTACTTTGCTATTTCCACCTTTCCACAATTTATATAGTAATAACAATATTTTTGTCTATATATCGTGTTATTGGAGCGATTTGAAATGTTAATTAGTAACTTGAAATTATATACTTGGAATCTTTTCGTATACATTCATTTTGTAGGAACTAACTACTTATTAACGTAATATAATTTAGATGTCAGACAGAGATGATAGAGGTAAGGGAAAAGTTGATACTACAAAATCAAAAAAGAATCGACAACCTCCGCCTTACAGACGGCCACAAGGTATTCATATATCTGAGGGTCGGTTTGCTAACGCGCCAGTATGACCCTCACATTCTAGGTTGTCAGAGGATTTGATACCTACTCCTATGCATGGGGGCCACTACATGGGTCTGCACCGATTCATTCTGCTCCTATGACCATGCCACCTCCAGCACAGTACTATCGTACAAACGCTGGACCCTCCAGACATGTACCATCATCGATACCTTCCTGCAGCAGTCATGCAGCTTCGCACAATGATTCTACGGGATCTATTGGGTTGTCGGATCTTCGGCTTGGAGGCACTCCATCTGGTGCTTCAGATCCACCCACGCCAGTGCATCCACAATTACTTATTACGCAGCCAGGGAACAAAGATGATTCTGGGAGGATTTATCTTGTTCCAATTGGGAAAGGGTAAGATTTCTAAATATAATAACGTTACTCATTTTTTCATTACTATATTATTATGCTTTATGAAATTAATGTTTGATGTTCTGTTGAAGGTTTAGGCCGGATGGTGGAGCTGGAAAAAAGGTGCGAACATGCATTATTCGCCACTTCAACGGATACTGGACCAGCTGGCAAAAGGTTCCAGAACTTGACAGGGATAGAATGTTTGAAGAATTTAAGGTAAGAATTTAACTTATCGACTACTTATTTACATTTTGTTATAACAAAAGATTGAATATTATATTTTTGTTGTAGAAATTTTACTGGTGGGATGATGCAAATACATTTTGTATAAATAAGAACTTTTTCATTAGATGTAGAGCCAGATTTAACAATCTCTTGGAATATGCCTGAAAGAAATCGGTAAGACCTAAGTGGATTCATGAATCCGCATGGCAATTGTATCTTCTCTATTGGAATAGCGAAGAATACAAATTGTTGAGTGAAAAAGGTAAGAAAGCCGGGCATCATCCAAGGGTGGCTCCCTACATACTGCGGGTGCCAGAAGTACTCTTGTTGTGATGGAAATAATGGTATGTAACTTTTACAGTTTTAATTGTTTGTTTCTATATATTTAAGTTTTTAATTATTTGAACATTGGTAAGTTTTCCATATGCAGGAAAAAGAAAAGGGTAGGAAAATACCACATTATGAGTTATACGAGGAGACTCATGTGATAAAAAAAAAGAACCCGACTGATGAAAATGTCTGGGTTGAATCTCGTGCAAAAGCTTTCCATGTAAGTAACAAATTCCGAATTTATGAATTTTTTTCTTAAAGTTGATATTATTCAATTATAATCATTTCAATATTTTTTTGACTCTTAGTATTAACTTTCTTTGAATATAGGACGAATATATGCGTCTTCTCGGTGCGTATCGTAGTAGTCTGCCTCCTGAAAGTCAGGGTGACCTAATACCCCAACATGTAGAGGAGGAGTTGCGGGAAAAAGTTGTGGGTCCTGCAAATAGAGGCCATTTGGTTGGATACCACAAAAATGTTTTTGGCGATAACATTAGGTGTTCGTCCGTCCCTTCTTACTCTAGCTTTTTAATTGATAGTGAAAGGATTGAAAGCCTACAAAATACGATTTCTCAACTCACTCAAGAGCTTGCTGAACAGAGAGAGAGGCAGAAAAAGACGGAGAAGGCAACAACATCACAATTCAAGAAGCTGCAGTAGCAGATGAGCTGTTTCATTCAGATTGCGAGGAATATTCCTCCGTGTCCTGGTGATGCAGTTCGGGCTGCAAAGGGTCTGGGCCCCCTGGATGATTTCAGCACGAATGATGATATGGAAGACGATGACGAATTAGATGATAGTGACTCTTAGGTTTTTTATTTTTGTATGTGTTGTACTTTGAAACTATTGTTGTAGTATTTTCATATTTTGTTGGACATTTTGTATGTCCTATACACTTTTGAAAGCATTTTTGTATTGTTGTTGTTGCATATGCTGTTGTTGGGTTCAGACTTTTATTTTTTAAAAAAATACCCAGAAAAACCGACCACAAGTGGTCGGTTTTGCAAATATTTTTTTGCAGAAAACCTACCACTTGTGGTAGGTTTTTTAATAAATTAATAAATTAATTTAATTAAAAACCTTCCACAAGTGGTCGGATTTTTAATAAATAAATTAATTAATTTAATAAAAAACCTTCCACAAGTGGTCGGATTTTTAATAAATTAATTAATTAATTTAATAAGGAACCTTCCACTTGTGGTCGGTTTATTAATAAATTAATTAATTAATTTAATAAAAAATCTTCCATTTGTGGTCGGTTTTATTAATAAATTAATTAATTAATTAATTTAATAAAAAATCTTCCATTTGTGGTCGTTTTTTTTTATAAATAAATTAATTAATTTAATAAAAATCTTCCACCAGTGGTAGGTTTTTTTTTTCTCTAAAATAATTTTTTCTAACTTTAATAAAATAATAATAAATTTTAAATACGTATATATATTTAAAAAAAAAACTACCACTTGTGGTCGGTTTTGGAAAAACTACCACAGCTTTACCGACCACAGATTTTGATCGCTTTTGTGGTCGGTTTTTGTGATTGGTTTTAGCCTTTTTTTTTATTAGTGCCCCAACCGCCCATAAAACCACAAAGGCCCTCGCTAGGCCATTCCCCAGCCTGGTTGGGGCAGCTCAATCAATTTTTGGCCAAAATCATACTCGGACCCTGGGCTCACCCCAAAAACTTTGAGCTGTAGCACACCGATTTGGCCTCAAAATGGCCCGTTCACGCTGTTTTGCCCGTTTGACCACCCAAACCTCTCAAAAAACCACAAAGGCCCACACTAGGCCGCTCCATAGCCCGTTTTTGGTCAAACGAGTGAAAATCAGGAATTACGGGTAATTTTTGTCTTTCAGTGTGTGTTAGCCTATGAATTTCTAGGCATAGGTGCGTTAGAATGATTTTTTTGGATGCGTTTGTAACGACCTATAAATTATAAGAGATGCTTTAGAGAGGCGGGCGTAGCCTTCAGGACAAACAAGTGAAAAAATATGAATTGCAGATAATTTCAATTTTTTTTTGCATGTATTAACCTATAAATTTCTAGAGATAGGTGTGTTGGAATAATTTTTTGTTGGAAATTCATCATTGTGCCTATGACGACCTATTAAATGATAAAGATTACCTCAGTAAGATGAACGTAGCCAAGACAATGAAGCGAAAACATAGGAATTGCAAATAATTTTATTTTTTTTGTGTGTGTTGGCCTATGAATTTCTGGAAATAGGTGCGTCGGAATAATTTTTTTCTGAAAACTCATGGTTGCACCCATGACGACTAATTAAATAATAAGGATTGATTTTGAGTGACGGACATAGCCTGTTTTAGGATAAACACGTGAATAGACAAGAATTGTGGATTATATAAGGTTTTTCTTATGTGTTAGCCTATGAATTTCTGGGGATAAGTGTGTTATAATGTTTTTTTTTCGAAACTCATGGTCATGCCTATGACGATCTATTAAATAATAGGGGTTGCTTCGGAGATGTGGACGTAGCTTGTTTTAGGTCAACTAAGCGTAAATGCAGAAATTAGGTCAAACGAGCGTAAAAGCAGGAATTGTACATCATTTAAGTTTTCCGTATGCATTAGCTTAAGAGTTTCGAGTAATAGATGCGTCAAAATAATTTTTTGCAGAAAACTCATGGCTACACCCGTGATGATCTATTAAATGACTCGGCTGAAATAATGAGGCTCGAGACGGAGGATTGTGTCAACCAAAGCTTCAACTCTGACAGCTTCTTTAGATGTTTTTTTTGTATTGTATTGTATTGTATTGTATTGTATTGTATTGTATTGTATTGTATTGTATTGTATTGTGTCTTACTAGTGTCAGTATAATATTAAATTTCATTGTTACTAAATTTTTATTGTATCATATTGTTAAATTTATATTACGAAAAGTCCCATTTTGCATAACAATTCATTTAGTGTTATCTCGTTATTGTCTTTTTTTCTTTCATTATTTTGTCTTTACTTATTAGTAATATATAATTTTATTTTATCTTTATCATATATTTTTTATAGTAACTCTATCCTGATTATCCTACTTTCTTGTAGGCTTATCCTTTAAATTCCTAAATTTTTTGATAGATACTACGAGAATTTTATTTTGGTTAATTCCCCAATCATTAAATTAAAAAGATATACCGAAAATACCTGAGAATTACACACCATATTTATTTGTAGAATTTTGTTAGATTGTCAATTGTTTTATTTGAGTGGGATATCCAGGATATATTATTAATTCGTAAATAAAATTATAAGGATAAGATAGCAAACAAGTTATTATATTATTGGACGTTTGAATTGATTGCCTAATAATTTAAATAAATAAATAAATAAAAATGGAGCAACAAATTATAGATTTGAAAATATATGCAAGAGGATTTGTAGTTATCTAATTCAAGTAAAATCGATACTCCCCCAACTGGCTAAACCTTTTCCCACAAAAATGCTTAAAACCATTTTGATAATTATAAAATCTCTTGTTAATTGGACATTTAATTAACATCTTCCATCTAATAATTCTCAATTAGGGTCTTTAGTTTTTTCTTTTCAGAGTCCATTGCACTATGGAGAACCATCACTCATCTCCTACAAACAATGCTAATATCTCTGAAGAGGACTTAAATAATATTACTAGTGCTCATCATATAAATGAGCTCCCAGTTATTGCAGTGCTTAGCAACTATGATAGTAATGGTAAACAAATTAAGTCTGCTGAAGAAATTGAATCTACTATTAATAGTTTCCCTCCTGGGTTTCGATTTTACCCTACTGATGCTGAGCTTGTTACTCATTATTTGAAGAGGAAGTTGGCTAATTTGCCTTTGCATCTTAACAAGATGTATGAGCTCAATATTTATAAGTACAACCCTGAGACCATTGCTGGTATGTATCTTGTGTCAATAATATATTTTTCTTCGTAACGTGTTGGAACAACTTTGAGTTTTATCAATGGAAAGTACATGTAGTCGAAAGTACTCGGTTCAGATGATAATTGTACTTGGTTTTTGTTTTAGATGACGACTAGGGTTTTATAATTAGGGTTTAGGGTTTTTTGTGTTTTATTTTTTCTTCTTTGAGTGTTTAGTGTGCCCTTTTTTCTCATGTGATTGTTTTAAGATGATTAGGGTTTAAGATTTATTTATTTTTTTTCTCATGTAATTTTTTGACAATCTTGTTTAGGGTTTTTTTAGGGTTTTGTTTGGCAAAGGCTTCCAAGTGATCTAGTTTATGGGTTCAACAAATTTCAGGTTAATCTAATCCTATTTAAGATATAATTTAAACCATTTTTTCCTTTCCTTTAATATGTATCTATCTTTTTACTATAGTTAATACCTTATCTTGTTCATCAAATACTATATATTATTTACTAATTTGCTCGAATTTATTTCCTACGTTGTAATTCATGCTTTCCTTAAATACTGATACAACCTATCTTTAATCTAAACCTTTAAGTAATTATGAATATGATTGGGTGTTGTCGATCTTTTAAGTGACTTGATAGTATAAAAATTTCTACGCTTGTTTATTTGTAGACATACTAATTGTTTATTTGTAGACATACTAATTGTATAACGTTTCTAATGAGAAGTGTATAATATTACAACATGTTGAAATACATTGATAGTGTAAAAATTCTTTACGCGATTATTTTTTTTTGCAGCACAAGTTACGCCGACGACTAGAGAGAAAGTGTGGTACATATTTACACCAAGAGATCGTAAGTACAAAAATGGATATAGACCAAACAGATCTGCTGGAGATGGGTATTGGAAAGCAACTGGAGCTGATAAAGAGGTGTTGGATCGTAAGAAGAATATAATTGGAATGAAAAAAACCTTAGTTTTCTACATTGGAAAAGCTCCAAAAGGAGAGAAAACTGATTGGATTATGCATGAGTTTAGAGTCCCCAATGTTCCAAATATTGCTGAAAGAGGTGCCAATGATATGACGGTAATTAACTATCTTAATTACTTTCTAATTTTGCCTTCTATTTCATTATTTGGTGTATCAAGTACAATGCTATGTTATGTTAGAATGTCATTTGTCGTGATAGCGTCAATGTTTGAGGAAAGACCACACTCTTTTGGATGAATGTACGTAGTCTATTCTATTACTATGTTATGTTAGAATGTCATTTGTCGTGATAGCCTCAATGTTTGAGGAAAGACCACCCTTTTGGACGAATGTAGATAGTCTATCTTAATGCAGACATCAGTAGTTGCTTCCACGATTACCTTGTAATATTATCATTTCATTGTTTTCCTAAGTTATTTTTTTACTATTATCTTTCTTCTTCTTGCAGTTGGATGACTGGGTTTTGTGCAAGATTTACAAGAGGACAGAGGTAGATAACAGTATGTTCACCCAAAGAAAGAGAAGTAGGGAAGATTATGATGATATTGTCGAAGCACTAGACACTTGTGATGGGCAAGCCCATGATTCCTCTGCTGAAAATTCACTCTCCGCAAGTCAGGACTCTACTGGACACGGCTTCAACTACTTCGACATGTCATATAACAATCCCATGCCAACATTTTGTAACATGCCATGGTCTACAACTAGTGCATATGACTACCAAGCTTGTGCACCTCAATTCAACAGTGGTGATGCCCCTTTACCTATGATGATCGAACCTATCTCTTCCGCGATGGCTACCAACACCTCAATCGGAAATGATCACACCATGAAAACTGAAGGATTCGGCATGCCTTGCTTCGGTGCTTGTTTTGCTGGACAACAATGTTATGGTGAGTGTATTGATCATGGAAAGTTGATCAGCAGTAACAACATTGATCCAAATGACTGTGTTGATCAGTATCTTGTGAATAATTATGAAATGATTGACTATAATACTATGTGTTTACCAGAATATAACAACACCAACAGCTTTGTCATTGGTGAAAGCAGTAAATCAAAGGGAGACAGCTAACATTATGTGGTATTTTTACTCTAAATTAAGTACCACAATTCATTAACTTAGGAGTTAGGATATTGGTGGATTTGTTAGATTTTTTTTATTTTTTTTTTGAAACTGTGGTTTGATTTATGTGTAGATATTTGTGTTGTCCCTACATTGGATTTCCTGTGAAATCCTATTCAAAATTAGTGTTGCATTTGTTATCTATATAACAACATATGTTGTGATAATTTGTTGAATCTCTATGGCTTATTCGTTTAATTAACATTTTATAAAAGGGCAGCCCGGTTCACTAAAGCTACCACTGTGCGGTGTCCAAGGAAGGGCCCCACCACAAGGCTTGAACCCGTGACCTCCTGATCACATGGCATCAACTTTATCAGTTACCATTTTATATTGATGAAAATTTTAAGAACCACTGTGGATTAAACTGCGTTAAGAGATTTTAATTGATTAATAATTAGTTTGAAGGTAGTTTACATTAAATATAAGAAGATATACTAGTAAACATGAGTGCATCCAGAATATTTTGTTCTAACAGAAAGTAGAATGAATATCAACAATGGTTAATTATCATTTTCAAGCTGTAATCCAGCAAGTTAGTTTAACCTTTTTTTAAAATTAAAAAAAAAATAAAAATTTTTTTAGTCTTGGTGGGGTATTAGGTAGAAATATAACCTTACTATTATTTTTTCACAAATATAGAAATAAAGCAAAATTTTGAAATTTTAGAAACTTTTTAAAGCTATTAAATTGACTCTCTAACTAACAAATATTAGTATTTTTTTTTTTCAACGTTGATGGAGAGATAGAGAGAGGAAGAGTAGATATGCATATTAAAGTCAAACACGATTAAAAGAATAATATATATCTTATTATATAAGTCTTAAAAGTAGGAGGATTAGTTCCCACTAACCAACATCAACAAACTAATGTTAATAAAATATGTCTCAAAATATTCAATTTTAGATGAGAAATAATTTAATTTTTGTCTGATTTTCAAGTATTATTCACAATCATTTGCGATCCTTAATTCTCATAAAGCTTCAACTTTTTTTGATTGACATGTCTTCTAAATCATTAGCAAATAAATTAGAAGTGTACATTTAAATTTCAAATAAGTGAAAAATTAAATAACCTTAATCATATATTATAAAGATGAAAATTAAAATTTATCAATAACTAAAAGACCATTTTTTCTATTCATCACTCAATAATTAAAGAAGTAAAAAAAAATCTTCTTGTTATTATCACACACAATAAGCTATACCACAAGTAAAAGAAAAACAAGATGAACACATAAATTTAGGTGGAAAACCTTGCGGAGAAAACTACGGGCAGAGGCAGAAGAATTTCACTATAATGGATGGAGAATACAATGGGGAGAATGACGTATTTTCTGAACATCCAAAAAAGACCCACTAATTGCATTTATATAATACGTACGATCGGCCCGATCCCTATGCTACCACAACAGACCCCATAAAAAATCACAAACATGAATCGCACCGCGAACTTTTCAGGACCGAATCAACAGAATTTGGTTTGAGAAACTCTTAACACTTCGTCATAATGTGGAAGAGATGCGGTGCAATTAATTATTATTACTACCAAACACATCACCTAAAGCATATTATTCCATGTTGTAAAGAAACGAATATTAAAACAATGAGACTAAATCATTATTAAAGCACAAAAAGAAGGTGTTATTTTATATTTAAATATGAACATTTGACCACAAAAAAAATAGGTGATAATGATTAAAGCCAGCAAGAAAGAAGGAATAGACATAGTTGGTTACCAATATGAACCCACTACTAAAGAAGAATCTTCCTCCCTCCCCCCCCCAAAAAAAAAAAAAAAAAAAGAAAAAACTAATTAATCAATGAAGAAAAAAAATTCTATTTGTATGTAGATTATATTATTATGAGTAATATAGAAAGAAGAATGCTAGAGTTTTCAAATATCAAATTAATACAATGGCATTATTTCCATCAAGAAATTCATCAAGGTCTAGGTCTTCTCTTCCATTCTTGGTTATCCTCTTAATTGCTGTTTTTTTTGTATTTAAGGTATGTTCTAATTTCTTATTTTTCTCTTTAATTATCATTTCGAAATGTTTCTGGCTATACATTTTCATGCTTTTATAATTATGGTTTAATTAACAATCCATGAATTGAAGTTTGTTTTGATGGAAGGTTCCATGATTATCGACAAGAATGTTCATTGAAAATTCCTGTTTCTTCAATATTAGTTTAACATGCATTGACATGAAAATTCAATCAATGTTATAATTCTAATGTTACTTTATGATTGTGCTGTTTGGTATGATGGAAAATATTTTCCAGAAAATGTTTTCCGGTTTTCCCGTGTTTGGTTCCAACAAAAGTTTAAGAAAATATTTTGCAAAACAACTTATTTTACACCATTTGATGGAAAATGACAAATGTGACTTATGACCTCACCCTCGCCCCTCTTCCCACCCCAACAACACTTATATTCACATGACTCAAAAAATTTACATTACTCGGAAATGTTTTTCACTGTATTTTGCTTCAATTTTTCACTGTTTGAAATAAAAAATAATGAAGCCCGATTTTTTTTCATTTTCAATTCGTTGAATATATTGTTATTTTCATATGCATAGAGGAAGACTTACTTATGTTACTTTTGTTAATTGCATATTTCATTTTGCTATCGATGTAACTTGTTTCACGAGGTTGAATAAGTTTGTCGTTCTGTTATATTTCTATTAATTGTAGTATCTTGAGATTGTCCTAACAAAATGTTGAAAAGTGTCTCCTATATTTGTTAATTAATAGTTGCTTAAATTTAGTGATTGTAATATTTTAGTATTCGATATTGATATTATTTATTATGCTTAAATTAGTTCTTACAAATTGTTGAGTTGCTAGAGGCACTGATATACTAGTTAACAGATAGTAGTATTTTCTAAGAAATATTTTTTCACTCATCAATCGAACGCTAGAAAACATTTTTCTAAAAAATATTCTCTACTCACCAACCAAACACCATAAAATATTTTTCGGAAAATATTTTCCATTCATCAACCAAACATGAGAAAATAAGTAGAAAACCAACTTATTTTCCAAGAAAACATTTTCCATCATACCAAACACACCCTAAGTGCATTTTTTTTTTTCTAAAATATATTTTCTTAATGGTCGTTCCAATTTTATCGTAATATATCTAGTATGTATTATCTTTTAATTCAATTAGTTGTAACAACTTTTTCTTAGCTGCCACAATCTCTGGGAAATATCTTTCTGTCTTGTGAATTTTCTTTTTTTTTTCGTCGAAATTTTACAAAGAAAGCCTTTTAAATAAATTGTGATATGATTTTAGAACATATTTGTATAATTAAGAATTAATAATGTTAATGGAATTAATTAATTAATTAATGACATGAGCAGGTAGATGTTATGATATCACAATCATTTAGTTCAGCACGTCGAAATTTGGAAAATATTCCTAATGGTATTGTAGTGAACTCAGATAAATCACCAGAACATAATGAAAGGTACACAAATTTTTATCATAATATTCTTATTTTTATTTAATTGTTTTTGTTTTTCTATATTATTTAAATATTGTACCTTATTTACACATTTATTAAAAGGCTTTGAATTAGGTTGTATTGTTGTTTAAGTACTCCTTATCCCAATTATGATAAAGAAAAAGAAATCTTTGAAATTTGTATTTAAAAATAAACTATAAATATTTGTGTAGTCATAAATCATTTTACTATAAGTGAAAAGAGAAATCTAAAGATTAAATTATTTTAAAATATAGTAGAATATCCTTTTTCTTTTTACTTTCGAGATAGATCAAAATAAAAAGGAAAGTAAGCGTGTGTGCGCGTGCACACACAGACACACACACACACATATATATAAATTGAGATCGAGAGAGCTCCTAAGTTGTCATAACTACTAAATTATTTCATTTGATCGATTTATCGGTATAGATCGGACAGATAAATAATCTAAACCGAAACCTAAAATATATGAAGCTTAGAACACTATAACATTCGAAATTTCTGAATCTTGAATCCACCTCTGACTTACTGACCATATGTAACAAAATTTTACGTTTCTCTTATCAGTAGCGCGTTCATTTTTTTTCTTTTTTGTTGACTCTTGAATCTTTTTACTATGACAAAAATTACTAAATCCATTTTTTTTTTTTTTTTGTGTGTGTGTATTATTTCTGCAGCCCACCAACAGTAATTGAAAATGGGACATTTCACAAACACATTATGGTATCATGGGGAGATGATAGAGGAAAAATACTTGAAAAAGGAGAACTTTTAACACTCTCTTTAGACAAAAAATCTGGATCAGGCTTTCAATCCAGAAAAGAATACCAATTTGCCAAAATTAATATGCAAATTAAGCTCGTACCTGGAAATGCAGCTGGCACTGTTACTACATTTTACGTAAGTAACGTTCGTTTGACAAAAAAAAAATCGATTTCTTAAGTATGTCTTACTTTTGATCTTTCAGTTATTGGTGATATCTGACTAATCGTATTTAAACTTTAATAAAATTGAAATGTGTTATCGGTCCATTTATGTGAGAAGTACGATTTTTTAAGTATGTTTTACTTTTGGCCCTTTAGTTATTGGTGATATCTGACTAATCGTATTTAAACTTCAATCAATTGAAATGTGTTATCGGTCCATTTATGTGAGAAGTACGACATATTTGGACAATTTTTCAAATTATGTCATCACTAACTGTGGAGTAACTAACAATACAAACTTAACATATCTGTTAGAGTTTGTGACTCGAATTTTGTTGATTCGGTCCTGAAAAGTTCGCGGTGCGATCCATGTTTGTGATTTTTTGAGGGGTCTGTGGTGGTAATGGAAGACCTGTATGTTTCTGCACTTAAGATTTATTTGTACGCACGTATTATATAAGTGCGTTTAGTGGGCTGTTTCGGGTAGTTTTTTACACGCGAAATTGTGACTATCGTCTCCACTTTGTATTCCTCTCCTTCATATTGAATTTCCTATGCCCCTGCCCGTGGTTTTTCCCATCAAGAGTTTTCACGTAAATCTGCGTGTTCTTCTTGTTTTTCTTTTGTTTGTGGTATTGCTTATTCCTATCCAGTTTATAACAATATATATCACATGCTTAATGTGTTATTGGTGAATATTCACAATCAAAGTAATCAAGAAAATACATTTTAGTTAATTTTTATATAAAATACATTCCAGTTTATAAAAATTGTCATCTAATTATTTACTAATTTTATATAATTTTTTTTTTTTTGTGTTTGTTGTAGTTATCATCACAAGGGAACAAGCATGATGAAATAGATTTTGAATTCTTGGGGAATTCAACAGGGAATCCATATACACTTCATACTAATGTTTTCAGTTTAGGCAAAGGCATGAGGGAACAACAATTCTTTTTGTGGTTTGATCCAACTGCAGATTACCATACCTATTCAATCTTGTGGAATCCTAAATGTATTATGTAAGTATTTTTATTTGTGGTATTGAAAAATGTTACATTTGGCGTATATATCTATGATTCGTTTGGTGAAATAGTATCTCTAAGAGAAGACATTATTAACCGGTCAATCCTGGACAAAGAACATATCGGGATCTTATGTAGTATTCGTCAATATCTTGAACATCTTTCGTCGAGGAGCATCACGTTGGCTTAGAAGCAACTGCATGGTAATAGGCATTAAGGGATGACAATTTTTCTCCTTGTATGGTTGGGCGATTTTCATCTCTTGAGCTAGTTTTTCGAGATTGAAGTTGAACTAGGCTCAAAATTCATTTTCTTATCATTGGTGTAAGATTTTGAACCAGAAGGTCACGAGTTCAAGCCTTGAAAACAGTCTCTGGCAGAAATGCAAGGTAAGGCTTCATACAATACACCCTTAGTGGGATCCTTCATCGAACCCTATGCATAACGGGAGCTTTAATGCACCGGACTGCCCTTTTTTGGTGTAAGAGTTTGAACCGGGAGGTCACAGGTTCAAGCCTTGAAAACAGCCTCTGGCAAAAATGCAAGATGAGGCTGCGTACAATACACCTTTGTGGTGGGGCCCTTCCCTGAACCCTATGCATAAGGGAGCTTTAGTGTACCAGACTGCCCTTTTTTGGTGTAAGATTTTGAGCCAGGAGGTCACGGGTTCAAGCCTTGAAAACAGTCTCTGGCAGAAATGCAAGGTAAGGCTGCGTACAATACACCCTTGGTGGAGCCCTTCCTCAAATCTTGCGTATAGCGGGAGCTTTAGTGCACCGGACTGCACTTTTTTGGTGTAAGAGTTTGACGCGTCCAATTCTTGTTTCACCTGATGTTGAGTCCCTCGTATTATCTTATCCACACTCTAATTGTCAAGCCTAGGGATGCGGGGAGGGAGAGACAGTGTTAGTAGTCTCACATTGGTAGGTGGGAATATGACAATTTATCTCCTTGTATGATTTTACGCAATTCTCACACCTCTTGATCCTCTTCTTATTTTATTTTTTTCGAATGTAGATTCTTTGTTGACGACATACCAATTAGAGAGTACAGAAATCTAGAGAGGATGGGTGTTTCATTTCCACAGTACCAACCAATGAGGCTATACTCGAGTCTATGGAACGCAGATGACTGGGCTACACAAGGTGGTCGTGTCAAAACTAACTGGAAACTGGCACCCTTTGTTGCATCCTATCGAAATTTCACTTATGAAGGTTGCATTTATTCTAGATTCACTAGCTCGTCTTCATGTGATACGGACCCTCCACCTTCTGCTGGCAACGCCTGGCTAACGTATGAGTTAGACAGGCGTAGTCGAGTTAGAATGAAAGCTTTGCAGAAAAAACATATGATTTATGATTATTGCAAGGATAAATGGAGGTTTCCTAAAGGTACTGGACCTGAATGCAAGCTTCAATAACAAATAGGAAGATTATAAATTTGTTTATATTATTGTATAACCTAAAGTTTTGAGATTATTTTCCACATGTTCTTTGTAACCATATTTGTTTTGTTGTAGATTGTTATCAATTGGTCCTTTTTTAGAAATTAAAAGCCATTAGTTTGCACTATGGGCTAGAACTTTGAGTGTTTCAAAAATGATTTGTAAGTTGTATTCATCAAAAATGATTTACAAGTCGCACTTGAAAGTTATTGTAGGTGCATTTTTATTTTATTTTCAACTGTAATATTGTAATCTGTAGTATATTACGCCAGCAATTGTTATTCATTTTGAGAACCAATTTGTTGTTTCCGTTGACCATTATTGTAACATTTCCAAAAATATTGTTGCTAATTGAGTTTCTTTATTTCCCAAATAAAGCTAGATTAATTGTATTTCTTTCGTTCAATTTTACTTATCACGTTTCACTGTAATATGTGAGTCGATTTGAGTAGGTATTTGGAGTTAAATTCAAGTATATTTATTCAATGTTTTCAATAGTGTTTGGGTGTGTATTGTTTGTTCTCTTCGGTTTTTATTGCTTTTTAATATATGCATACGTTAGAACTGGATCACCTTGTCTTTACTCGCAATGAAAGTAGGGGTAAAAGATGGAAAAAAAAAAATAAACAACAGAGCGTTGGAGCGATCAACCTTCAATGACTAGCTTGAACCGATAATCTGGAAAAGCTATTGTTGGGATCAAAGATAGGTTTAGTAATGCTAAATTCAGGACAAAAGAATAGTTACTTAAAAGATAGTTGCTTTAAAGTCATTGGGTGAACATAACCTATCGATTCTGCATTTCAAGCACCACGAGAGATCACTAAGTACAAAGAACCTACGGATTTATGAAGTTATTGGGGAACACAGTCCTAGTACTTCTCTCATAATTATTACAAAACAAATGAAATCGATCGACAGCTACTACTTTTGAAATCTTGATCTACAAAACCTCCCTCTTTACAGGAAAATGTTTACTACTTGCTTAGTGATGTATCGTGGATTTACGACACTTAAGACACTTAAAACTATGAATATTTGTAACTACAAGGGTAATTTTTCTTTTTATATAATGGATTTTTGCATGATTGCAGGATAAAAAAGACTCGGAGAAGAAAAGTGTTGAATATTAGAGAAATATTTATCTAATTATAAACTTTTATTTATATCATCGTTGTATAGAAATTGAACATTACCCCGATATATATATGTTGCCTTAATAGAAAAAAAAAAGATAGAGAATAATATTCAAAAACTGAAATTGTGTTGTATATAAGTTCAAACGAAAAATTCCAAATGTCAATACTAAAACGAGGATATTTATTATTTATAAATATACTAATATCATTTTTTCTTTCTTAATGCCAAATTTATTAAAAAGTATAAACAATAAAGAGTGCATAATATTAAAATTTTGACATAGAAAAAGAAAAGTAGGTGAGGAGTAATATTAGCCATTAGATTAGTAATAGTAAGTCCTTTTTCTTGTTAAATAATTAGTTTTGCCAACCTATCTACCTTAGTGACACCTTTAAAAGACCACTTGTAAATATCGACGACTTAGTTATATGATATTTGAAATCTCAATTAATTTAAATTCACGAAATTTAAAATCAGCTATCAGTATTGTTTCAATCTTAAAGCTCAGCTCGAAATTTCTTTTAATTAAGGGTGAAGAAATCATTCGATCATGTCACAAAGTCTTCCTTAGTAATTAGAGGCGGAGCCAGCCTAGTAACAGGGGGTTTCTCCGAACTCATTTCGACGGAAAATTATACTATTAATACATGATTATAATAATTTTTATGCATATATTGTTGATGTTGAACCCCCCTCGATGAGTTTTTCTTCAGATTTTGAACCCCTCAGCAGAAATCTTGACTCCGCCGCCTCTGTTAGTAATATGTCCTTGTAGTTATCAAAGCTTATGCTTATAATATCAACGAAGCTTCTCACCCCATAGGTACAAGTTTGATCCTTACGGGTTGTTTGGTGTAAAGTATTAAAATAAATAATCTCAGAATAAAAAAAAATAATTCAATGATAAATATTTTAGTGCCTTGTTTGGTTGTCAAGTTTAAGATAACTTACTCCGAAATTAACAAATAGCATCGGGATAAGTTGTCTCATCCTTTTGGTGATATAATAGTTCCAGAATAATTTATCTTAGGGTAAAGTCATAAAATGTCAAAATTATCCTCTAAATTCTTTGATTATCACTTTTCACCTACATAAGGTGTGAAGGACGTTTTTGTAAACAAATAATATATTCTTAAAAAAATGCAATGCATATTATTTTTATTACCACAAACCAAATAATTACTAAAAAGTAATATCAGGCTAACTAATTTTAGAATAATTAATGCCAACATAATTAATTTCAGCATATCTAATTTTAAAATAACTTATCTTCAAACCAAAGTACCCGAACCTTTAGCTTCTTACTATCCCCTTCAATTTCAAAATTGATGAACTACTACTTAACAACTCAAGACAAATATAAAAATGGATAATTAGATATTTTAAAAGTAAAGTTTATCACTTAATATATATGACACAAGAAGAGGGGTTAAAATTTATACGTATTTAGTGTATACATCAAGCCAATATGTATATATTATATATTTGAGTTTAGAGTTCATGTTACTTAACTATAATTAATTAATATGTATTTTATTTAAATTAATTATTTAATTATAATAAAAAATATTAATTTGATTTATACACCGAATGCGTCTAAGTTTTTATCAAATATCTTATCTGAGAGAACTAAAAAAGTCTAAAGCCGTGTTAACTTGAATTATAAGTTTTGAAATTTGTTTTCATGATGATGTACATATAATGATGACTAAACTATTTTTACGAACTTTGCTAAACCATGAAATTATGCCACGTCAGATTCAAAGGGCCCACCCACTATTATAGTGGAAATAAAACTATTTGCCAGCTGTTCTATTCCATTGCCAAAATGGTCCCTCCAATTTCCAAGAACTTTCTTTTTGGTCCCTATCAACTTTTCATCCCTATATATATATATATATAGTAGCCTATGTATACAAACTACATAGTTACATACAACCTTTGACTTGTGAAAAACAAACACTAAATATTGAACCAATTAATGGATTCTTCATCAACTCAATGTTTGTTCTTTCTTGTCTTATGCTCTTTGCATTATAGTTTGGTTAGTTGTAATAATTTCAATCAAGATTTTGATGTTACATGGGGTGATGGTAGGGCAAAAGTTTTAAACAATGGGAAACTCCTTACCCTCTCACTTGATAAAGCCTCTGGTTGTGGTGTTCGATCCAAGAAAGAGTTTTTGTTTGGAAGGATTGATATGCGGCTTAAGCTCGTGCTTGGAAATTCAGCTGGTACAGTTACTACATACTATGTACGTATTAAGACTTGTGTGTTTTTTCATCTTAATTATTATTATTATATTTTGGTTATATTATGTTTTTTTTTTTTTTTAATATGAATTTTGTATGTAGTTATCATCACAAGGGGCAACACATGATGAGATAGATTTTGAATTCTTGGGAAACCTTAGTGGAGATCCATATATTGTTCATACAAATGTGTATACCCAAGGCAAAGGTGACAAAGAACAACAATTCTACTTATGGTTTGATCCAACTGCTGATTTTCATACATACTCCATTCTTTGGAATCCACAAACAATTATGTAAGTGATATATATACATATATATATAATCCTGACTCAAAATATTACTCCCTCTGTTCTGTTTCGTTTCGTAGCAGTTGGCCTCTATGAACTTGACATATTCATTAATCTGTTTCGTTTCTTAGCAATTGGCCTCTATGAACTTGACATATTCATTAAGAAACCAGTAAATAGACATGCATATTACATATTTATCCTTGTATGTCTTTTAAAGTGTAATAATCAGCGCAATGATTAAACATTGAAATTTGGTATGTATTACTTTATCCCATGCATTACGTCTAGAACATTGAGTATTTATAATTGAAATTAGTAATAATTATTTAATTTGATTTTTAGAATTGAGATCATTTATGCACCATTTAATAATTTTAAAAACTGTAGATGTATTTAGTATTTCTATCAAGGATAAAATGAAAAATATATGTATAAAATATCTTTAATTTTAGAACTTGAATAACTAAACAAAAATACAATATTTTTAGGAAAAAAGGTAAACTAATACGAAACGACGGAAGTATATAAATATCTCTCTTGGTTTTTCCACCCCAAGGTTCTAAAAAGTTAACTCTATCTTTGTCTTGACTTTGTCTTTTTGACATTTCCTATTAAAATGACCAATATAATACTACCTCGATCCATTTTAATTATCGCTTTAGTTAAATAAATTTGACTTTAAATAAGTATCGTTTTAGAAAATCAAGAAGGCATTTATTTTTTTTAGAAATATTATGAATAAGGTTCATAATATTAACGAGGAAGGTAGAAACACGATGAAAAGTTGAAATTTATATATGCTACCCAAAGACTAGTCTGATAGGTGAGAGAATCTATTTAGACTGTAAATCTATTAGCATTTCTATATTTTCTCAACGTGGGACAATTGGTACATAACAATCGTCTCCACTTGAGAACCAACGATCTCGTTGGTCCCGGCTTGCAATGCCCTCTTAGGTCCACGCCACCGCTCTCGGCACATAGGTCACCACTTTGAGTAGCGGCTCCACGTGTGGATCGATCCTCGCTGGTCACGGCTGGACCCAGTTGATCACGGCTGACACCCTCTTAGGTCTAGGCCACCACTATTGGCGCACAGGTCATTACTCTGAGTCATGACCCACGTTGGGACTCTTAATGAAAGCATCAATATTATAAATCAGACGGGAGCGTCCAATTCGAAAGACTAGTCTGATAGGTGGGAGAACTCATTTAGTCTGTAAATCCATTAGCATTTCTTGAAAATTTTACTTTATTTCTTCCTTCACAAATTGACAACATTGAATATGTTTCTTTTTTTTTTATTTTAGATTTTATGTGGATGGCACACCAATAAGAGTTTTCAAGAACATGAAGTCAAGTGGTCTACCCTACCCAAATAACCAACCTATGAGGGTGTATGCAAGTCTATGGAATGCAGATGATTGGGCAACAAGAGGTGGACTTGTTAAAACTGATTGGTCCAAAGCACCATTCATAGCCTCACTTAGAAATTTCACAGCCAAAGATGCATGTGTTTGGGAATTTGGAAAATCATCATGCACAAATTCAACAATGCCAAAATGGTTCTCTCAACAACTTGACTCAACAAGTCAAGCTAGGTTACAATGGGTGCAAAAGAACTATATGGTTTATAATTATTGTAATGATGTTAAGAGGTTCCCTCAAGGTCTTCCTCTTGAATGCACTTTCAACTGATCTACGATCGGTTAAAACTGCCTTATTCTAAGTGTCTAATCCTTTAAAAATGTATTACTTTTGGAGGATAAGACATTTGGCCGTCAATATTTTTGAAGAATCTGATCAGCAACATTTATTAGTCTTATTGGTATTGTTAATTAATTATCATATTCCTCTTGTAATTTCTGAGATTCATTTTATAGACGATAAATTTTGGAATAGGATCATGTAATAAGATGTAATGTTACACGAGACGAATGTGACAATTGCAGTGCATATAGTAATTCTTTTGCCTTTTTCTTTTTTCTTTGAGAGTTTTGTAATAAATGAAGTTTGATTCAGATTTTGTTTGACATATGTTGCTTTAATAGGTAAACAATAATAGCATTAAAATTTAAGGTAGGGTAGAAATAGCATTATAATTTTAAGATAATTAATTTCAAAATAGTTAATAAATTGTCTCAACCAGGTAGGATCGGCTCAAGTAAATTGGTGGTCTAAGGCGAAAATCAAACAGAGGCCTTAAATTTTCAAGATTTTTTTTGTATTTTATACAATTTATATTTTAAATCTCGAGATGCAAAGTTGTAAATATTATAATCGATTTTTTCTAATAATTTTTTTCGTTAATATAACTAATGTATTTAATCTTTCTTGAGACATATTTTAACTACATCAAAATTCTTCTATAATTCTTTACTTTTATATACGTGCATCCATGTTTGACACACTTATACTTAAAGTTATGTGAACCGCAACTTGTGGATGCCAAGTTGTATTCTTGTTTGTGAAAGAGTCCAAGGATGTTCAAGACTTCTTGTCACCTTTATAGGGTTGGACAATTTTAAGTATCTTGTGGGACTCTTGGGAGCATGTTTGATATCATGGGTATAGAGAAACAATTGTGCCTTATGGTTCCTAGGATAAAGGTAATCTTACCTTTTGTATCTAGTGATGCCATTACGATCATGGTGGCTTCCTTACCTCTTGGTGATTCCCTTAGTCAACTCCTTTGTAACATTTTTACTATGTTCCTCTTGATTAAAACAAAGGATGTTTGGTTATATCTCAAGTGTGTACCACCTTGGCATGATGATGTTGTTTGTTGTACTAACCCCAACCCTCATGTCATGAGAATTTTGTGCTTGTTTGCCCTTTCTTTGTTCTTGCAAGGTGTAGATTCGAGGTCGAATCCTTTTCAAGAAGGGGAGGATGATACGAGCCAAATGGCCATCCTAACTTTGAAAGAAATCATTTGAGGCAACACACGAAGGATCCGATTGTGGTCACATTGAGGGGAAGAGAGCATGCATGAAGAGGCCATTTCGAGCATTCCATGAGGCAAAGTCGCGTATGGAAGGTGGCTTGGGGGATGCTTAAAGAACCACGACCTTGGAGCATTGAAAAGCACCTTCATTAAGGGTTTTTAGGGATTTCACATGCCCAATTTACACTCCATCGGCGTCCACCCTTCATTAAGGGTATTTTGATCTTTTGTCCTTCAATTATAATAAGACTATATATAGTTTAGTATTAGAGCTTTTACTCCATGGTTGTTTATTGATGTAAGACTTTGAAACATTGTAACAAACCCTCTCTAGTGTGAGGAGTGTAACACCTTTAGTTGTAGGGCTTGGAATAGCCACCAAACCGAAATGAGGGCACCAAGTGTGAATATCGCTTGTGTTGCAATCGTTGGCTTGAAATAAGGGTGTCAAGTGGGTCGGGCCGACCCGACCCGACCCGGCCCGATAAGCCCTAGGGCTTTAGGGTTCCGGGTCCCGGGCCGATTATTTTTTTAAAATGGGCCCGGCTAACTCGGCCCGGACCAAGCCCGGTCCAGGTCCGCCGGTTAACCGGTCCGGCCCGGTCCAGGCCCGTCGGTTAATCGGCCCGGCCCGAATACCTTTTTTAAAAAAAAATAAAAAAAAATAGGGATTTTGGGCCAAACTAGCCGTTGGCCCAACGGCTATATAGCCGTTTTTGGGTCCAAACGGCTAGTTTGGGCCCATTTATTAAAAAAAAAATTTTAACTTTAAAAAATATGTTTTAATCCCAAAAAAAATTCTATAAATACCCTACAACTTCAAATCATTTTTCACACAATTTTTCACTCTCTCAATTCTCAATTCTCAAATATTCAATATATTTAATTTCTTAAAGTGTTCACTTTAATTTTTTAATTTTTCGTTTACAAAGTACGAGCGGAAGTTTCTAAAGTCGCAACCTTCGGATACTTCCAAAATTTGGTATTGTCGTTCCATCTCTTACGTTTAATTTTTATTTATTGTATTAATTGTTTAATATTTAATTTTATTATATTTGTGTATTTTGAATATTTTTAGTTTAATTTAATTTATATTATGGATAAATTAAGAAACCTCGCTACTAAAGGTGTTAAATATTTTTATCCCGAAAACGGTAGTGGTAGTAAAAAGCGAATTACTAGCGGTAGAGGTAGTTCAAGTAGTAGATATACCCGTGTGCCTTCGCCTCCGGTACCGCTTGGTACACCTTTTGAGGAAGAAATAGGTGTAGGTGCTCACGATATTGATTATGTAGAAGCTCAGGAAAATTGAGGTATAGAAGAAGAAAATGAAGTAGATGTGGTTAATTTAGACGAAGATAATGAAAATATTGTTGAGACACCCGCAGTAGGAGATGCTAACGTTAGATCTGAATCGGTTAATCTCCCTCCTCGTCCTCCCAGTGCCCCAAGACCTCGTAAAAGAACTAGTGTTGCATGGCAATTTTTTGAACGTATATCAGATATTGAGGTGCAATGCAATATTTGTCAACAAATATATAAGCATAGAAGTGGAGGCAAGCAAGGGGGTACGGGTACGTTAATGAGACATATAGCTGAAGATCACAAAAGAGAGTTAAATATTGCACAAGGTGGTGGGGATGTTGGTGGGCCAACGCAAACTGGAATGGACCCAGCAACCGGTCACGTAGCGAAGAAGTATAATAAATTGAGGGACCGAAAAGAAATAGCTAAAATGGTAGCTGTGGGTTGTTTGTCTTTTAGTTTTCCTTCTTCTGATGCCTTTATTCATTATATACAAGCAATTTATAATCCTATGTTTAACGGTATTCCTAGAACTACTTGTCGGTTTGATATTTTTAGACTTCATTCACAATATTATTTTTATTTATCAACATTGTTAAAAAATATTCAATGTAGATTGTCCCTAACTTCTGATCTTGGTCGTGCTGTAAATAAAAATGATTATTTAACCGTTACTTGTCATTGGATGGATAGTAATTTCGCGATGCAAAAACGTATTCTTGCTTTTTTATATGATGAAGATCGTAAATATACTGGACAATTTGTAATGTATATTGGATGGATAAATTAGTATATAAGTATATCTATATATATTGTAATGTATATATATTGTAGTATATTTTATAAGTAGTAGTATATATACATTTAATGGTGCGTATACACGTGTATATATCTTCTATAGAAGTGTATATTTAACGTATACATGTGTATATGTTTTATAAATTAGTATATAAGTATATCTATATATATTGTAATGTATATATATTGTAGTATATTTTATAAGTAGTAGAATATATACATTGAATAGTGTGTATACACATGTATATATCTTCTATAGAAGTGTATATTTAACGTATACATGTGTATATATTTTATAAATTAGTATATAACTATATCTATATATATTGTAGTATATTTTATAAGTAGTAGTATATATACATTGTATGGTGCATATACACGTGTATATATCTTGTATATTTAACGTATACATGTGTATATGTTTTATGAATTAATATATAAGTATATCTATATATATTGTAATGTATATATATATTGTAGTATATTTTATAAGTAGTAGTATATATACATTGAATGGTGCGTATATATGAGTAATTGACTAATTGTGTATATGTGTATATATTTTTCAAATTCTAATGTAGTATATACTATATATATAGTGTATATATATTATTTAACGTATTTATAATGTATATAGGTGGGTATATGTAATGTCTATTGAAGGAATTTTTTTTTTTTTATATTTTTGATCGGGTTTTGGTGGGTTTGACCGGGTTGGGTTAAGTGGGCCGGGTTAGGGTGGGTTTTAATTTTTTTACTGTTTGGCCCGGACCGGATCGGCCCGGCTAGCGCCAAAACCGGCCCTTGACCGGCCCTCAACCCGGTTAAACTAGAAGGGCCGGTTCCGGATTGGCCCGGCCCGGCCCGACCCGTTTGACACCCATAGCTTGAAATGTTGGTGCTAGAGGAGGTAACGTCCCTCTTGTGTCTACGTAGGAGATTGGTGATAGTTTGTGTAGATTGTAAGAATCCTTAGGTTTGATACATCTTAGGGTTCTTGGAGTTTATACACTCATTTGTCAATCTATCTATCCTTTAATATATCGCATTTCGTTTCTTGTTGTGTTTGTTCCCTTGTTTCCGTCTTTGTGTTCTTCTTGTTCTAGCCGAGTTTCTGGACTTTTTGGGTGCTTGTTGGACCGTTTGGTATTATGGCCTAACCGTAGTCATGCCAAGACTGTCGTAACATGATCACGAGGATGAGTCTCGTGTGATGCTCAGACGAGAAATTCCCACGATCGTACATCGATCATACGATCGTATTATCTGATTGTGAAAAGGGTGATAAGCAAAACTTAACCAGTAAAAATGAACCAAGAGAGTATTATTCATTGGTTATTAGAATTTTCTAAGTGAGCCAATAGAATTCCCTAGAGTTTTCGCCCTCCCACTTGCATATATATCCCCCATAGAAATGATCAATTATATTAACAAATGTAAAAAAAAAATAAAAAAAAATTATATCAGCACTCTAAATTAATATTTATCTAATTATAAACTTTTATTTATATTATCGTTGTATAGAAATTGAACATTACCCCGATATATATATATATATGTTGTTTTAAAAGAATTTATCTTCAAATCAAAGTGTCCCTCAGTTTTTTACTATCCCCTTCAATTTCATAATCGATGAACTACTTACCAACTACAATTAGACATTTTAAAAGTAAAGCTTATCACTTAATATGACACAAGAAGAGGGGTTAAAAGTTAAAACTTATATTCTAGGATTGTACAAAAACTGAACCGACCAATAAACCGAATCGATAAAAATGTTATTGGGTTATTGGTATTGGGTTATCAGGTTAACGATTTTTTATTGGTTTTATAAAAAAATTTATTGGGTAAACGGTACGGTATTGGTTTTAGCTTATTGGGTTATCGGTTAAACCGATAACCCAATAAAAATACACTAAGTTATTGTTTTATCCCTATTTATGTTATATATTTAAATGTCTCTCTCTTTATCTATATATATAGAGAGAGATGTGTATGTATATAGATTATATGCACTACTAATTCATAATTCAGTGATTCACAAAGTATTAACTTATTCAGGGCAATAAAGACACAATATAAAGTTCGGCTATTATCGTAATAAAAAGCTTGTAGCATTTATAACTTCCAACAATTAGGATTCAATTTTTTTCCTAACTAACATTCAGTTCAAATTTAAAGATTATTGTAAACTAAAACGCATTGCGTAGGTTTTGGCAGTAATTAAGATTTCATTTTTGTATGTTAGTTGTTACTATTTCTATTATATAAGTATTTTCTTATTGGTTAAACTGAAAACCGAACCGTTAAGGACCAAAAACTGATAAACCGAAACCGATAAGAAAATATCTTATTGGTTGGTTATTGATTTTACATATTTAAAAATTAAAAATCGATAAACCGAACCAACACATAAAATCGAACCGAACCGACCGATGCACACCCCTAACTTACATGGATTTGATATATACATCAAATCAATATGTGTATGTCATATATTTAAATTTAAAATTTATGAAATTTATTCATGATTAATTAGTATTTATTTAATTTAATTTAATTATTTAATTCTAATAAAAATATTAATTTAATATATACATCGAATGCGTGTAAATTTTTATTCTTATCTAAGATAATTAAAAAAAGTTTAAAACCGTGTTACTTGAATTAGAAATTTGAAATTTGTTTTCATGATGATGTGTATATAATGATACTGAACTTTACCATAAAATTAAGCCACGTCAGATCCATAGGGCCCACCCATAAAACTATTTGCCAGCTGTCCTACTCCATTACCAAAATGGTCCCTCCAATTTCTAAGAACTTTCTTTTTGGTCCTAACAACTTTTCATCCCTATATATAGTAACCTATAGATACAAATTGAAGTTACATACAACCTTTGACTTGTGAAAAACAAACACTAAATATTGAACCAATTAATGGATTCTTCATTAACTCAATGTTTGTTCTTTCTTGTATTATGCTCTTTGCATTATAGTTTGGTTAATTCTAACAATTTTAATCAAGATTTTGATGTTACATGGGGTAATGGTAGGGCAAAAGTTTTAAACAATAGGGAACTCCTTACCCTCTCGCTTGACAAAGCCTCTGGTTGTGGTGTTCAATCCAAGAAAGAGTTTTTGTTTGGAAGGTTCGATATGCAGCTTAAACTCGTGCCTGGAAATTCAGCTGGTACAATTACTATATACTATGTAAGTATTACGTCTAAAGTTTGACTTTTGTGAATTTTTTTAATTATTATATTATGATTACTAGTGATGCGTCATATATTTAAGGCATAAATCATGCATAAATGTGTTTTTTAATTTGGCTTCAACTTTCATCTATGCCGTTTATCTTTGTGTGTGCATAAGTAGGCAGTTAAACTTGTATAAAGTTGAACAAATAGATGTATGTATCCTATGTGACATCCTACGTGGCTAATTCATGACCTACACGGCGTCCTACGTGTATTATGTCACATAGACGCTTGTGTCTACTTGTTCAATTTTATAAAATTTTAAGTGTGTACTTGTACACATTCAAAGTTGGAGGTTATAGATATAAACTGAGGCAGGGGCGGCGGAGCTACCCTTAGGCGAGGGATTCATCCGAACCTCCTTCGGTAGAAAATTATACTATTTATACATTATTAAAATTAGTGTTTGTGTTTATAAAGTAGATGTTGAACCCCCTTTAATTTGTCCACGTGCTATCTCTGAACCCCTTAGTGAAAATCTTGACTCCGCCACTGAGTGAGTCCATCAAAATTAAAGATATGCTAACATATTATTTAACTAATTCATATGTTTTTGTTAATATGAATTTTGTATGTAGTTATCATCATCACGAGATCGAGGGTCAACAAGTGATTGTATGAGATTTGAATTGTTGGGAAACCTTATTGGAGATCCATATATTGTTCATACAAATGTGTATACACAAGGCAAAGGTGACAAAGAACAACAATTCTACTTATGGTTTGATCCAACTGCTGATTTTCATGCATATTCCATTCTTTGGAATCCACAAATAATTATGTAAGTGCTCTCTCTCTATGTATATATAAAATCCCAACCTCAACATTATGCTCCCTCTGTTCGCTTTTATTTATCTGATTGGATTTCTACTTTTACTTGTCAGTTTTGACATATAAAAAAAAAACTTCTTTTTTCCTATTCTATTTTTAACATTAATTGTTTTTTCTTCAAATTAATTTCAACATATAATGTAAACATCATTTAATAAGGATATTATTGTAAAATAGTTATATTATTACTTATTTTTTTAATTAGCGTGTTAGGTTAAAATGTGACAAGTAAAAGCGAATTGAGAAAATATGAAGATGTCTCTTTTGTTTTTTCCACCCTAAAGTTCTAAGAAGTTAACTCTATCTTAATCTTGGTTTTGTCTTTTTGATATTTCCGATTAAAATGACCAATATTATAATACTACCTCGATCTATTTTAATTGTCGTTTTAGTTAAATAAATAAATTTGATTTTAAATAAGTGTTGTTTTAGAAAATTAAGAAGATATTTAAAATAAAAAATATTGCGAATAACGTTCACAATATTAACAAGAAAAGTCGAAACACGATGAAAAATTGATATATATATATTGTTGGGTTCAAAATCGAGAGGACGTCATGCGGAAGCTATTAGTTGCAAACCATAAAAACAATAACTCAGATGGCAAAGGAAAACATACTAAAAACATAATATTATTATGTGATTTGGCCAATTGACTTACATATAAAACATAATATTAAAAATAATATTAAAAAACATAAAACTAATGAGAGAGAAAATCTCCCTCTAAATACACTTTAAAGACTACATTGTGGATGTTATTGTGTTATGGTATGAGAAGGGGTCTTCTATTTATAGATGTCCAAAACCTTTCCTCCAAGAAAGAGGTTAGCCAAATATGGAAAAGAATTATATTTTTTCTGAATTTATGGTAACTTTTATTTTCCTTCTAAGAAAAAATAAAACTTAAATATAGTAAGAATATATATATATATATATATATATGTTATCAAAAGACTGTAGACACCTAATTTCGTTCCTCCGCAATATTATTTTTACCCATTTTTTTACCTTATTCTACCGTGTACCCTCAATCATGTAATTATCCTTCCACAAATGACAAAAATCAAAACCAACTCTAAACAAATCTTATCCCAAAATTCCCACATAATCCCAATTGATAACAAATTAACAACCTTCCCAATTAAAAGTGGACATCTAACCCTTATCCCTCCAATTAAAAAACAACACCTACCTACCCTACTCTAACAAATTCTATCCCTACCCCTACCCCTACCTCACTACCCTACCCCACTACCCCATCCTAATATATACACGCACAACCCACACACAGCAAGGGGGATCGAAAAAAGAGAATATGCAAAGGGAGGGAGGCCCACAATGAAGAAAAAAGAACCATCTTCCTTTTCTCTTTTGAATTGGAAACAATTCAAGAAAGTTGAGGAATATATATACACATACTCTCAAAAAGAGGTGGGGATTTTCTTTAGAGTTTAGCCATCATTTTCTCCACACACAGAAAATACACTCAATAACACCCATCTACCTTCTTCTCAACAATACATACGGACACTCTATTTTTTCCTTTTCGGATTCACGAAACTACCCATCTATATCAACATACACACATATATAAAATTAGAGAGCTGAGAGAGAGGGACGGGAGGGAAGATAGCTGAGAGAGATAGAGGGAAAGAGAGGAGATCGAGAGAGAGAGACGGTAGTTTCGAGTTTCTCCGGTGAGCTCATCATCGGACCGGACCATTTCTTCATCATTTTTTCTAATTCGACCAGCCCAAAGTTGCACGTACACAGCTACACGAGAGCACCAAGTCAGGGGAGAGTGAGAGATTCGAGATCGAGAGATGAGGGAGAACGGCTGGTTTGCAGCCTTCGAAAGCTTGAAGTTCATCTAGTTTCCTTTTATTTCTAAGAAGATTAAGCCGGGAAAACATTCGAGTTGGTGGGTTCTATTGAGATTTGACGTCTCGGGTTACAATTTCTCGATATCGAGTTGAGATTCACTCACTGTTCTTTAGTAATTTTTGGGTTTTGAATCTGTTTTTTTTTTTTTGGAAAGTTGGTTGATCCGAGTTGTGGGTTTGTTGAATGAGGTTCTGCTCGGGATACTCGGATGCGGTCTTCGTCTTTTCACTCGATTAATATTTGAGTTTGAAAGCTACGAATCGAGGTCCAATTCTATTCCCCTCTTTTATTTAATGTTTATTATATTTTGGTGTGTTGGAGTGAATATTGTGTTTGTTTGATGATTGTGATGTGGTGATATGTTTTGATATTGTGTTTGAGCAATCGTGATTACTATTGTTGATATTGACTGATTCATGTGATTGAAAGAATTGAAAGATTGGAATTCATGTGGGAATAAGTGGGGCGAGAATTGAAAATTTGATATAATTGGTGAATTTTGGTTAGTTGATTCATTGTTTGTTTGACTCGAAATGAACGTTAATCGAACTTGGTAGTATCTTGATACGATTGGTTTAGGCGAACATAGTTTGGGTAGGCAAAATTTAGGATTTGTGGCTTCGGTTAAATGTTGGAAATTCTGTGGAGTGTTTGAAATTTTGTTGAATAGTTTTATTTTTCCGCACTAAAAATGTAATCATTTGGCCGGGGGATGCCCCGAGGTATCTGTATATATTTATTCATCGGGGAATGCCCCGAGGTATCTTGTACCCGGAGGATGTTCGTGATGAAGGCCCGAGGCGCCGGGTAGAGCATTAGTGATTCCAAACTTGTCACAAGTGATATCCACACTTGTATGAACACTCTCAAAGAGCTCTCAAAATATCATCTAAGTTATGAGAAAATGACCTAATATGTTCTAATGAGCCAACACTCCAAAGTCTGTTCCATTAGTTGGCCAGTCACCCGAGCACGAGTTCTTTACGTATTGATCCACAATCACGATCGTACTCGTATCATCCTCCCGTTCTTGAAAAGGAATTCGACCTCGAATCCGAACCTTTAAAACAATAGAGGAGACAAAAGAACACATATTCCTCATGACATGAGGGTTAAAGTTAGCATAATCAACAAAAAAATATCAAACCACGAGTGTACATTCTACACATGCTGTGGGAACTTAGGGCATAAGATACCCTTCTAAGCACCAAAAGAAATACTTGTCTATCCACCTAAGCGTGACAAGAAACAAGACAAAAAGAAAAATGTACTTCCTTGGAGCAAGGACCATAGTGTGCTCTCGGGTTCTTCATCATCAAGAGGTCAAAGTGGAATCAAGACCTCACCTTCTTCGGGCCAAGCATCATCATGAGGTGTTCTCCTCATCAATCCGCAAGGCACATTAACTTTCCCTTCTTCCACCACCCTCTCGGGTTCACCATCATCTCCATCATCCTCTTGAGGGGTTCCTTCACTAACATCATTTTTGGTCACTTTATCCCCAACAAAATAAGGATCACCCTCCACTAGTACAATGTTCCTTCGGTTTGGGCACTCGCTAGCTTTGTGACCCCAACCTTGACATTTAAAACAAACGATACCCTTAGGATTAGGAGCGGAAGAATTAGTACCTTCAAGTCGTGGATATCTTTGGATTGTTTTATCAAATGGCTTTTTCTCTAAGGGCTTGTAGGACTTGTCCCACCCGAATGTCTTCTTAGCATTATTGTTCCTTTCAACTTCAAAGGTCGCTTCTACAAGGTCCTCAATTCGGTCAAACTTGTGGACAACTAATTGAGAAACAACTTCATAGCACAAGCCACCCTTGAACCGAGCTAGGCAATGATTTGGAGGTTCGAATATGTCAAGACGTAGAATCAAGTTTTGAAACTCATCATAATACTCCTCCACACTTCTATCTCCTTGCCTCAAGTTGTAGAGCTTTGTTAGTTGCTCTTGTTGGTACTCTCTCCCCCATAAGAGCTTTCAATTCATCCCAATCCAGAAGGTCAAGATTGTCATTCCTTGCCCGTTGCAACCGCTTTGTCTCCCATCAAGTAGACGCATAACCTTCAAATTGAGCAATGACACGTGCGACTTTCTTTTGGGAAGTTAACTCGTCGAGTTAGAAAATTCGATTGCATTGTAACTCTCAATCAAGATAGAGAGATGAATCACTAGTCCCTTTGAAAGAAGGAAAAGTGATCTTAATGGAATTTAGGCCCGTGTCTCTACCCATATTGCCTCCTTGGTCCACTAGACTTGCTTGAACATGAGGTCGGTGTCCCAAGTTGCCCCTGCCATGAGGAGCCGGTCCAACTCTTCCCTCTCGGCCTCTATGTCCCCCGCCATAAGATCTTCTTCTATTGCGCACAAATTCCACTAAGAGAGTTGCTTCATCTAACCCCTCACCTCCATAAATACCCTCACCTTCCACATCATCAATTTGGATTGGTTGGTTTTGGTTTAGTGGTGCTCTCGGCATATCAAGAGGGTCTCAGATTTGGGAAGCTTCTTGATGGACTTGACTTCGGTTTTTTGGATAAGTAGGGACTTGGTGGATGGGTTCATGGGTTGGTCTAGGTGGATTGAGCAATTGGGAAAATGTATCCGGGGTTGTAGCATGTCCACTAGTCGAGGCGTGGTAGTGTTTCGGACTTGAATGGTTGGAATCTAAACGAACTTCCAATGTATCCATTCTCCTTGAAAAGGAACCCTCCATCCCGTCCATCATTTCCTCCATCCTCTCCATTCGACCACTAAGATCATGTTTCACACTCATTATGGCCGCCAACAAAGCATCCATGGTTACCTTTCTCGAGGCTCTTGGACTACCTTCACCCGAAGCCATCGTACCTAATAAGAAATACTAAACAAAACACAAACAATAACAAGTTAAGGTTAGCAAAAATCACCCTCACTAACTCTTGGGTCCACGCCACTGCTCTCGGCACATAGGTCACCACTTCGAGTAGCAGCTCCACGTGTGGATCGATCCTCGCTGGTCACGGCTGGACCCAGTTGATCACGGCTGACACCCTCTTAGGTCTAGGCCACCACTATTGGCGCACAGGTCATTACTCTGAGTCATGACCCACGTTGGGACTCTTAATGAAAGCACCAATATTATAAATCAGACGGGAGCGTCCAATCCGAAAGACTAGTCTGATAGGTGGGACCCATTAGCATTTCTTGAAAATTTTACTTTATTTCTTCCTTCACAAATTGACAACATTGAATATGTTTCTTTTTTTTATTTTAGATTTTATGTGGATGGCACACCAATAAGAGTTTTCAAGAACATGAAGTCAAGTGGTCTACCCTACCCAAATAACCAACCTATGAGGGTGTATGCAAGTCTATGGAATGCAGATGATTGGGCAACAAGAGGTGGACTTGTTAAAATTGATTGGTCCAAAGCACCCTTCATAGCCTCACTTAGAAATTTCACAGCCAAAGATGCATGTGTTTGGGAATTTGGAAAATCATCATGCACAAATTCAACAATGCCAAAATGGTTCTCTCAACAACTTGACTCAACAAGTCAAGCTAGGTTACAATGGGTGCAAAAGAACTATATGGTTTATAATTATTGTAATGATGTTAAGAGGTTCCCTCAAGCTCTTCCTCTCGAATGCACTTTCAACTGATCTACGACCGGTTAAAACTGTCTTATTCTAATAAGTTTTCGAATTCTTTTAAAATGTTGTCGTACTCGTATCGAGTTCTTCAAAAATTTTTACTTTTGGAGGAATGGAATCGACTCGTGGTTATCAACATTTTTGAAAGGTCCAATCAGTAGCATTGATATTAACGTTCTTGTTAATTAATTATCATATTCCTCTTGTAATTTATGAGATTCATTTTCACATATATAAGTTTTGAAATAGGATCATGTAATAAAATGTTATGTTACAGGAATGTAAAATTTGCAGTGCATATAGAAATTCCTTTTTTTTTTCTTTGAGAGTTTTGTAATAAATGAAATTTGATTCAGACTTTGTTAAAGCTTCTTTGACATCTGCTTGTTTTTAATAGGTAAATAAATTATAATAGTCTGTTTTTCTATTTTACACTCTTTACTTTGACCGCTAGAAATCAAAATAATTATCAAAAAATAAGTTTACTTTTTATTCCTATTTTACCCCTCTTATTTGTGGTGCCAACTTACCCATGCTAAAAATTCAAATATTGCTTTTGAACTCCATATTGTAAAATGCACACACACTTCACTAATATAATTGTGGTGTAGAGGTGAGAGTGTTGTATTCTTAATCTGAGGTCTGAATTTGAACTTTAGGAATGTGAAAATTTTGTAGTATTTATTAGGGTTGTGCAAAAATCGAATCGACCGATAAATCGAATCGATAAAAATGTTATTGGGTTATTAATATTGGGTTATCGGGTTAATAATTTTTTATTGGTTATATAAAAAAAAAAATTGAGTAAATGGTTCGGTATCGATTTTAGCTAGCTTATTGGGTTATCGGTTTAACCGATAACCCAATAAGGATTCACTAAGTTATTATTTTATCCCTATTTATATTATATATTTAAATATCTCTCTCATATGTGTATGTATATAGATTATATACACTATTGATTCATAATTCAGTGATTCACAAAGTATGAACCGGACAACAAAGGCACAATAAAAAGTTCCACTATTATTGTAATAAAAAACTTGAAGCATTTATAGCTTCCAACAATTAGGATTCAATTTTTCTCCTAACTAACATTCAGTTCAAGTTTGAAGATTCTTGTAAACTAAAATGCATTGCGTAAGTTTTGGCGGTAATTAAGATTTCATTTTTTTATGTTAGTTTTTACAATTTTTATTTTATAAGTATTTTCTTATTGGTTAAACCGAAAATCGAACCGTTAAGGACCAAAAATCGATAAATCGATAAGAAAATATCTTATTGATTGGTTATTAATTTTACACATTTAAAAATTAAAAATCGATAAACTAAATCAATAACACATAAAATAGAATCAAATTAAACCGATCGATGCACACCCCTAGTATTCACCCAAAGATGAACCTTATAATAGACAATTTGAATTAATTATGAATTTAATACGAATATCAAATATCAACTAAAGAATAAAAATGAAAAAAAAATCTGCGTACACTTGCCCAGGTCAGATACAAGAACGACTCGAAATCAATTCCATCCCAATATATCTTTTGAATTAAGCCTTTTGCATTGGATTTATCTAATACAATTTATATTCTCCATGTGATTTATAGGTTATTATATAATGAAGAGTTTATTTAATGCGTATAAAATACTCTCTCAATAAATAAAAATTGTGATAAATATTGTAGCGGCTGAGGGTTATGTAGATGTTCCAAATGAATTTAAATTTTGTGCATCATTAATATAGTAAATATTTTATACTATATAAACTTAATTTGTTATTGAAGATTATTTAATTTTTTTCTTTTTTATTTTTTATATAAATAATTATATAACCTACAATAACAGATTAAAGTCAACTGATAATGTAGAATTTTTTATATACTAACGATAATGATGCACAAACTCGTTCCAAATACCCATATGTACCCACATGAATTTCCATGAAGGTCCAATATAGTAATTGGAAGAAAATCTTATGGCTATATAATATAATAATGTTATACAAAGTTAGGTCCAATCAAAGAGTTCAACAGAACCTCTAAAGTTTGAGACTGACCAGTCATAGTTTAATTTAATATTGTCATTATAATATATGATGCCCAAGAGAGGCAACAAGTTCACCAGGAGATGACACGTAGCTTAAAAATGTTCATGAGTCATCACTCCATGCTTCTCAAAAATACCTATATTCAAAATTTTCAATAAGTAGTTTGAAATATAAAAAGAAATATATTAGACTAATTATTACTACTCCTTTAGTTATGTACTTCTAATTGGTGAGTCTAATAATGATTACTTTATATTTTATCTCTTGTTAGGACTAAATCAAGTATATATGCCTATGCTTACAAAATTTATTATTATTATAAGCTCAAAATAACAAAATAGAGTTGGACTTAATCTAAAAGCACTAATTAACATGTCATTTAGCAATTTTGTTATATGACATGCTATTTAATTAAATGTATTCTCTAGCAAGTTTTTAGTTATTTTCCAATAAACTGGAATAATATTACTCTCTTCCCTTTGTTTTATATTAGTTGGCCTCTATGAACTTAGTATATTCATTAAAAAAAAATTATTAGAAGTTTATTTTACCAAATTAGCTTTATTAATTATGATTTGAAAATATAAATTTAAGTTTGTACACTTTATTTAGTCATTAATAATAAAAATAGTATCGAAAAATATAATAATAATAATAACTAAATTAAAATAATTATTTTTAGAAAGAAGGTCAACTAATATAAAATTAAGTGAGTATTTTTTTACAAAGAAATCTAAATTAACTATTATAAATTTAATCACTAAATCACTCATAGCTATAAGTATTTTGATAATATATTACCAATTCATTATTATTATATTAGTTCCAGAATGTATTCACCGTTAATTCCTATTTTTATAATAGTATTCATTATTTTATTTTTTCCCACAATATAAAAAGCACTCTTATCATCATCCATTGGAAAAATAAACAAACCGAGCTATATATATTTAAATAATTAATTTTAACCATATATTTCACAAAACTTACCTCATCAACATTATACTATAATACTATATAGCAAGCTGTAGACAACTCTTTTTTCTTCAAATGTCATTCATTGAACCACCCTTTCTGGACACAATTTTGTCTGTTTTCATCTGAATTCTTCTATAAAAGGGAAATTAATTTCATTTCCACTATATATCAATCCTCAAAAATATAACTAAAAATAATAATGGCTTCTTTATTTTCTAGTATAAGACTTATTTTGCTAGTAGCACTACTTATGAGTTGTATGGTTGTTGAATATAATTCTGCTAGTGATCTTAATCAAGATTTTGATATTACTTGGGGAAATGAAAGGGGGAAAATATTAAATAATGGGGAACTACTTACTCTTACACTTGATAATATTTCAGGTTCTGGATTTGTATCAAAGAAGGAATATTTGTTTGGAAAAATTGATATGCAAATCAAATTAGTCCCTGGAAATTCTGCTGGCACTGTTACTGCTTACTATGTAATGTGTTGAACATTTTTTTATTTTTTCAAGAAAGTTGGTTATTTATGTTATTTATTATGTTTGTGATGTGGGGTTTTTTTTCTTTTGGATATAGTTGTCATCAGAAGGATCAAGTCATGATGAGATAGATTTTGAGTTTCTTGGGAATTTGAGTGGAGAGCCATATACAGTTCATACAAATGTGTATACACAAGGCAAAGGTGAAAGAGAGCAACAATTTCACTTGTGGTTTGATCCTACTGATGATTTTCATACTTATTCTATCCTTTGGAATCCACAAACTATTGTGTAAGTTTAGTTAAAACAACTTTCTCAAAGATTATGTGGCCAAAAAGTGTTTGTTTTCCTTTGGATATTGATCAACTTATTTACACTTGCATTATGTTCACACTTAAAAGGGAGTCCGGGAGTGATGGTTAGAGTTGCTGTCACGTGACTCGTAGGTCAGGGGTTTAAGTCGTGGTAACAGCCGTCTTGCAGAAATGCTAGGTGGATCACGCGCATAGCGAGAACTTTAGTGTACCACCTTCTTTTGTTGCATTATATTTTACACTTGAAGGGAGTTTGACAATAACTGTTAGAGTTGTTGTCACGTGACTCGTAGGGCACGGGTTCAAGTCGTGGTAACAGTCTCTAGCAGAAAGCAACCACGCGCATAGCGAGAACTTTAGTGTATTAGACTATTTTTTTCTTTTGTTGCATTATATTTACACTTGAAGGGAGTCTGACAACAACTGCTAGAGTTGTTGTCACGTCACTCGTAGGGCACGGGTTCAAGTCGTGGTAACAGTCTCTAGCAGAAAGCAACCACGCGCATAGCGAGAATTTTAGTGTATCATGCCGTTTTTTCCTTCCTTACACATCATATTTACACTTGAAGGGAGTCTGAGTCGATTAATTTCTAGAGTTGCTATCATGTGACTTGTAGGTCACGAGTTCAAGTCGTGGTAACAGCCTCTTGCAGAAATGCATGCAAGGTGGACCACGCGCATAGCGAAGGGTTTAGTGCATCGAACTGACTTTTTTATTGTTTTTTTCCTTACAATATATTTTTCAGGACGATTTGATAGCGTAAAAATTATTTTTGATTTTTCAGATTTTCAGTGGACAATGTACCAATAAGGGAGTTCAAGAACTTGGGAAACATAGGAGTTGCATTTCCAAAATCTCAAGCAATGAAACTTTATTCAAGTTTATGGAATGCTGATGAATGGGCCACAAGAGGTGGGCTTATTAAAACTGATTGGGCCCAAGCCCCATTCACTGCCTCTTACAAAAATTTCAATGCCAATATTTGCAATAATAATTCATCATTATCTTGCAAATTTTTGGTAGAAAATTTGGATCCTCTCAATGAAGAAAAATTAAGAAAGGTTCAACAAAAATATATGATATATAATTACTGTACTGATAAAAAGAGGTTTCCTCAAGGTTTTCCTCCAGAATGTAATGCCACTTAATTAAATTAAATATATGTAGAAAATTATGAAAAAAATAACAAGTTGAAAAATTAGTCTAATATTAATGACCTCTTTTATTTTTTGTGTCCTTAAATTTTATGTTTTAAGTTTTTAATGTTGAAAGTATTACATCTGTACTATATTGCTGTGTTCTTTCTTTCTTTGATAATTTTATTTTCCTTATTGTACAATCTTTTAAATTCCTACGTTAGTTTTCAGATTAAATAAAGAAATATTCAACAGCTATATATTTTTGGAATCATAAGAACTAAGGTAAAAGAAATTTGCAAGAAGCTAAACCAAAATACTAGACACTTGAATTAATTATTATATTGTTTATGGCTGAATATATGCCTTTTTAAAAAGTGTTTTATTACATTTTTATCTCAAATTTTGAAAAAAATTATTGTGCGTGTTGTCAAGCATTTGTAGATAAAGTCAATTCATGTAAAGTATATTATTTTCTTATTAGTTATATCCAGTAGTCTTTCTGCGTGTTGTCAAGCATATGTAGATAAGTCAAATCAGTTAAAATATGTTACTTTCTTATTAGTTATATACAGTAATCTTAATAAGCTTCAAATTTTTTTATTTAATTAAAGTTGTAGTAAATTTACCTGAAAGTTTGAACTATGATATATTTCGATTAAATACGTAATAAAGTGTTTTATTATATTGCTATCTCAAATTTTAAAAAAATTAGTGTGCATATTGTCAAGCACTCGTGGGAAAAAGTCAAATCATTTAAAATATATCATTTTCTTATTATTTATATACATTAAAAAAAAAATTGCGGCATGTTGTCAAAGCATCTGTAGATAAATTAAATCATTTAAAATATATTATTTTTTTTATTAATTATATACATTAATCTTTCTACGTGTTATCAAATATATGTAGATAAAGTCAAATCATTTAAAATATGTCATTTTCTTATTAGTTATATACACAAGTCTTTCTGTGTGTTGTCAAGCATCCGTAGATAAGTCAAATCATTTGAAATATGGTACTTTTTTAGAGTTATATATACTAATCTCAGTAAGTTTGAAATTTTCTGATTTAATTGAGGTTGATGTATATGATTAAAGTTAAAATATGTATAAAACAAATTAGAAAAAGATTATTACTTGATTTAATTGAGTAATTCAATAGCTCACGGATTTGCATTGCAATAAGAAGATATGAATGAATTGTACAACATTCTATGCACAGAGTACAATTGCACGACACTAGGGGTCGTTTGGCATGACAGATGAAGGGATAGTTAAACTCGGAATTAATTTTTTGAATAAGCTTATTCGATGTTTGATTGGAATAAATTGTATGAGATAACTCATTTCGAAATTTATTATCTCGGGATTGTAATGCTATTTTATACATTATATTAAAAATATATTTGATTACTTTCGTTATCCACTTTTAGTATATGCAGAGAAAGACATTAACTTTTTTTTGGTTTAATCTTTAAAATTATCCACTAATTCTCCTAACTATTTCTCAAGAATTTTTGAAATGCTAATAATCATTAGGGATAATACCCACGAAAATACTTGAAGTTTAATTAAATTTTCAGTGGAGCATATTGAACTTTGCGGGGGTCCTATTACCCCTATACTCTTTAAATTGGAATTAATTTTCCCCAAACTTTTTAAAAGTGGAATTAATCCACCCTCAAAACGTATACCCAGTTTTTTCGGTGGGAAGTGCGGTGCACGCACTGTTTCTTCTCCATTTTATCACTTTTCAACATTTTTTCACAATTACAACCATATTAAATATTCCAAATGATTCCATTGAGTTTATGAAGAAAGTTTTTTCAAATAATTGAATGGAATCTTCCATTAATTTTTCATTGAAACTCAGAAGATTCAATTAGCGAGTTTCATTAATGGAAGATTCAATGAAACTCGCTAATTAATGGAACTCAAAAGATTCGAAAAATTTAATTTCATGATTCAATTTTCACTAATGGAACTCGGAAGATTTGAAAAATTCATTAATGGAACTCGGAAGATTCGAAAAATTTAATTTCATGTATGAAGTTATTCAATCTTCCGTTAATGGAACTCGGAAGATTCGAAAAATTTAATTTCATGTATGAAGCTATTCAATCTTCCGTTAATGAAACTCGGAAGATTCAATTTTCATTAATGGAACTCGGAATTAAATTAGCGAGTTTTCGAGTTTGAATCTTTCGAATCATCCATTGAGTTTTAATTAGCGAGTTCCATTAAATTATAATCATTGAGTTTCATGCAATCATTGTTGAAAGAAAGAAAGAAAGAAAGAAAGAAAGAAAGAAAGAAAGAAAGAAAGAAAGAAAGAAGAAAGAAGAATGAAAAAATAAATAAAAATATAAAACTTTAAATAATTATAAAATTAAGGGGTTGTTTGGCAAAAAAAAAGAGTTTAAAATGTTTTTAATAATGTTCACGCGCTCAGTGCGCGTGAATCACACACAGTGTGTCAAGTGGTAGATATATGACATTAAAATACGAAAAAAAAAAGTCTGAGGGGTAATAGACCCCCTGCAAAGTTATGTATGCTCAACTGATAATCCGATTAAACTTCAGGTATTTTTGTGGGTATTATCCCTAATTAATATCATTATAATAAAATATGCACTTCGTTTATTATTTTCTCTCTTTTACACTGCTTTTGTCAATTAAAAACAATCAGAAATGGATAAATGAAGGTTCAAAATAAGTGAATTTCATCGTATAACAATTTGTCTATTATTTGATAAACAAAGTTATATAGTCAGTATGATAGAATTTTTTTAAGAAAAAAAAACTTATCATGTAATAAAATAATGAGTTAATACATAAAAATGACTTTAAACTTGACACCGAATTATAACTTTGACCTTAAACTTTGATAGTGCACAAATAGGACCTTTAACTATTCAAAATCTGAACAAATATGACCTCCGATTTTGCAACCCCATGCGTGAGTCTCACTCGCGCCTACGTGGAAAGGTAATCCAATCACACGGTGCCACGTTGTTAAAAGGGCTGACTTGGAGAAAGGTCATATTTGTGTAGTTTTGAATTGTCACACCCCTTTTTCGACTCCAAAAATTATGTTTTAAGTGCGAAAGGGTTTTATTATTTAAGTGACAAGAAATGAAAATTTATTTCGGAAAAGGATTATTTGCATTTTTTATTCAGAGTCGCCACTTGGCATAATCTGGTGCGCCAAGTCACCTTTGGAAAATCCCTTTTCGAAACCAATTGACTCTTAAATCGGTTTGCGCACAGAGATTCCGGCTAAGGAATTCTGTTGACCGAGGGAAAGGTGTTAGGCACCCCTCGATCCCGTGGTTCGACCACGATCGCTTGGTGGAGGGTATCGACTATTTTGGCATTATGAAGTGTATAAACCACAGAAAAAGCACGCAAAATAATCAAACAATAAACAAAACAAAACAATCAAAAATGTAAAGTCCAGTCCAATTATACAGTCCAAAAATAGAAAAATACAAAAATATAAATCTTATTCTAAACTAAATCTAGACTAAGCTCCAATGCCTTACCCGATGCCACGGGCCTTCATCACGAACGTCCTCCGGGTACATGATACGTCGGGGCATTCCCCGATAAATAAGTACATGAAACTTCGGGACATTCCCCGGTCAAATTAATACACTTGAGTCATATACGATAAACTAGTAAACTTTCAATACACATATTTCAATCATTCCATCAATCCGAAAGTTCTAAACTTGCCTACCCGAACCTACTATTTGCCTACCCGATCTTGATCTATCATGGCATTATCATATTCAACAACATCAATGAATCAAAGTAAATAACTTGCTTTCTATCAATTTTCAATTTCCGTCCCCAATAGCCGATTTTAATTATCAATCCGTGATTAACACATGCTTCGATACACAAACCACCAATCAAGTTTTCAAATCCAAATCCAACAACGAACAAACCCCAATGAAGATTCAATCACACCAAACACACAAATCATCCATAATTACGCAAAATTAAAAGGAGAAAAGATAGAATTGGACCTCAAGAGCTTTTGATTGATGTATTATTTTGACTAAATCCGATAAAGCCGCGTCCAAAACCTCAAATAGAATACCACAACTAGACTACGAATTATCTCAGCTACAGAACTCTCTAGAATTCGATTCAAACACACAGAAAAAACCCACGAAGAATACTAATCAAGCCGAAAAGAAATGCAAATTCGAACTGAATAACGATGATGAACCAATTTCGGATGGAATTTAAGAAATATGGAGTCAATGGCGTCGTTTCTCCGATAGACACGCTGGAACAGTAATAATAAACGATGACTGGGTGTTTTCGGATGAACCCGCCGAAACAGTAATGAAAGTAAACCACGACGGAATGCTTTCCGGTGGATAATTCGGCGATTCTCAGTATTTTTCGTTCGATTTTATCTGGTAATCATGGGAAAAGGAGAAATTCTTTGGGATTTCGAAGTTGGGTTGGTTGAATCGCGACCTGCAGTTGATTCCGGTGAAGGTTTCGCCGAGAAAAAAAAAACTTATTCTCGTCCCGTTTTCAGTCCATCTTCTTTGATCTTTTCTCCCTTTCGATCTCACTCTCGATCTCTCTCTGCTGTGTGTGCGTATGCCAAACAAGATGAGAATAAAAGAAAGAAAATATGAAATCCTCAAAAATGGAGAGCTCTCTTTTTCGATCTCTCTCTTCCAGTGAGCTCTGTTTCTGGGTGTTCTTGTGATAATGAGAAGAAAAAAAAACCTTCTTGAAGAAAATCCTCTCAGTGTATTTGTAGAGGGTTTTTGTGCCTCCCGTTTGTGTGTTTGTTGTGTGTATATATTAGGATGGGGTAGTGGGGTAGGGTAGTGAGGTAGGGGTAGGGGTAGGGGTAGAGTTTGTTAGAGTAGGGTAGGTAGGTGTTGTTTTTAAATTGGAGGGATAAGGGTTAGTTGTTGTTTTTTATTGGGTGAGTTGTTGGAATCTTTAAGATAAGACAAAATTGGTTAGGGTTTGTTAGGGGTTTGTTATTATTTTTTGTGGAGGGATTATCACACGGGTGAGGATACACGGTAGGATAAGGTAAACAATAGGTAAAAACGATATCGGGGAGGGACGAAATTAGGTGTCTACATCATGCCCCTTTTGAATGTAAACACGAAGTGTTTTCAGGCAAAGAAGTAGACAGCAAGACCAAATTTTAACCCAACCATTATTCAAAGAAAGAAACAGAAGGAAGGAGGACAATCGGGTCTTGACTTAAGACATCCTTCCTACCTGAATCATGAGAGAATCAAGTCACGGGTATTTCAGAGGATTGGAAGAGGAATGGACTATACCGAGTTGGAGAGTCGAGTGAGGTTCCATCGAGGTTCCGGTCCGCGGCTCTGTTATTACATCAAAAATAAAAATCACAAGTTAAAATATAAACGAAATTACAAAATCCTATCTAACAGCTTCTGCTGGCTCTTGACTTGCAATTTCTTCTAACTTGTTGCTTGACTTTCCATTGCTTCGCTTTGTTGCTTGACTTTTCTTTTCTTCACCCTATTCTCCAAGCGGGCTCCTGACTTGCTATTTCATCACCCTGTTCTTCAGGCGGGCTCCTGAAACTCAAAATTAAAACTGGAACAAAAATTATCCCAAACAAGAATTATAAATAAGTAGTATTTCATTTTGAAAGTGTTGTCCCATTTTCCAGGTGGATCTTGAACATAAAGTAAAATCCCATTTTTCAGGAGGGTCCTGAACAGAAAGTAAAATCCAATTTTTTTTAGGAGGGTCCTGAACATAAAGTAAAATCCCATTTTTTAGGAGGGTCCTGAACAGAAAGTAAACTTCCATTTTTCAGGAGGGTCCTGAACATAAAGTAAAATCCCATTTTTTTTTCAGGAAGGTCCTGAACATAAAGTAAAATCCTATTTTTCAGGAGGATCCTGGACTGAAAGTAAAATCCCATTTTTCAGGAGGGTCCTGAACAGAAGGTAAAATCCCATTTTTCAGGAGGTTCCTGGACATAAAGTAAAATCCCATTTTTCAGGAGGGTCCTGAATTGAAAGTAAATTCCCATTTTCCAGGAGGGTCCTGAACTGAAAGTAAAATCCCATTTTTCAGGAGGGTACTGAATTGAAAGTAAATTCCCATTTTCCAGGAGGGTCCTGAACATGAAGTAAAATCCCATTTTCCAGGAGGGTCCTGAACAAAAGTAAATTCCCATTTTTCAGGAGGGTCTTGAATTGAAAGTAAAATCCCATTTTTCAGGAGGGTCCTAAACATAAAGTAAATTCCCATTTTTCAGGAGGGTCCTGAACTGAAAGTAAAGTCCCATTTTCCAGGAGGGTCCTGAATTGAAAGTAAATTCCCATTTTCCAAGAGGGTCCGGAACATGAAGTAAAATCCCATTTTGCAGGAGGATCCTGAACATAAAGTAAATTCTCATTTTTCAGGAGAGTCCTGAATTGAAAGTAAATTCCCATTTTCCAGGAGGGTCCTGAACTGAAAGTAAAATCCCATTTTTCAGGAGGGTCCTGAACTGAAAGTAAATTCCCATTTTCCAGGAGGGTCCTGAACATGAAGTAAAATCCCATTTTTCAGGAGGGTCCTGAACATAAAGTAAATTTCCATTTTTCAGGAGGGTCCTGAATTGAAAGTAAATTCCTATTTTTCAAGAGGGTCCTGAACAGAAGGTAAAATCCCATTTTTCAGGAGGGACCTGGATATAAAGTAAAATTCCATTTTTCAGGAGGGGCCTGAACAGAAGGTAAAATCTCACGGATGCGCATTTCCAATGGTAGCTGAATTAAGTGAAGCAAATTTGCCCCTATTTCAACAAAGACAATTTGTCAGTTAAAACTTAGTGGTGGCTTGCAGCTCTTGGCTTCCAGGTATCTGCCCAGCACTCGTTCCTTTCATCTTCGTTCCAAATCACTGACACTTGCCATGTCTTGCCGCATCATTGACCCGGATCCAAATTGAGGGAGGTGAGTTCTGACTCGAACAATGGGCTTCCATTTTACCATGCCTCTGAGGTGCACCCTTTTTCCAAATCTGAATGTTTTCACGAATCCAACAGTCTGTCGGTTGATAGAATTCCTTTGCTTCATGTTGAATTACGATCATATTTCTTTCCTGTGCCGGTCCTTGGCTTTTCCTCATATAATTGGAAAGACTGGTAGTAAATTTTGAAATCCTTTCTCGCTTGTGTTGACACAGACTTGACTTAAAATGTAAAGAAATGATGGTGACTTTTGTTTTGATAAATGATATAAGAAAAGACAAAAAGCATGAATATGTAAATGAAAGAAAAGGGCAATGTCCCATAAAGAAAAACTTATCTGAATACGACAACCAACTCCAATGAGTATGACATGCATTTTGGATTGAGCTGCCTGATCTTCCTATCCAAACTCCCCATTTGTTGTTGATTTCGTGCCTTTGCCGTTGAGCCGCTTCTTCCAATCCATTGGACTCATACATCACATTCGATTGACGACATCTTAAAAGACTTTTTGCCAACAAATCTCTTTCTTTTTACTTTTTACCTTTCTCTTAAACTCGTCATCGCCTTACGGTGCCCGTGAGGGTTTCACCAATAAGACTCTCTCATTTTTATTTCTCTCCACTCACCATCGTCTTATGGTGCCTGCGAGGGTTTTCACCAATAAGACTCTCTCATTTTTATTTCTCTATTAATTTCCTATGCTGAGGAAGACAAATAGTTCCCAAATGCATCATTATATTCCTTGCATGCTCCGCCTTAACATCCTCAAAGATTGATCTGAAGGTCTTTCTTTGGTTGTAACTTGGCTTTTGGATAAGGTTAGATAAAATGGTAAGGGGCTCAAACGATACTTGAAGTGGGGGTGGGACTTACAACTTTTGGAATCGACTCAAACAACATGTTAACTCATGCCCCAGTTTTTATTGACTGGGTGAATCTTAAATCTTTATTTGGTTGGACCGAGCCCGAAATAGGGCAGCCTACGTATCTCACTCCCGAGAGAGGAGAATCAGGTAGCACGTAGTTCCATCAACTTGTTCTTTGTTTTGATTTGATTTTTTTTTCTTTTATTTTCGAACTCTTTCTTTTATTCTTATTTTCTTGACATTTATCTTTGACTCTATTTTGATTCCAAAAGAGGGATATGAAAGAAAAATAAACGAGGCTCAAACGGGTAAACAAAGGATGACACAATGTTTGGGTAGAAGAATAAAATGCCTTCATCATATCAATCTTCAAAAATGCAAGTACTAAACATGCAATCTCAACAAAGGATCAAATATCATACATAGTATCTTTTGACCGCATCAGCATTGATAGCCATTTCTTCCATTTTGCCTTCAATATCTGTCAAATATAAGGCTCCATTGGGCAACACTTTCTTCACAACGAAGGGACCTTGCCAGTTAGGGGAGAACTTGCCTTTCGCTTCAACCTGGTGAGGAAGGATACGTCTCAATACCAATTGACCAACTTCAAAATTCCTGGGACGGACCTTTTTGTTATATGCACGAGCCATCCTCCTTTGATACAACTGGTCATGACACACGGACGTTAGCCTTTTTTCCTCAATCAAACTCAAATGTTCCAGTCGGGTTTTTACCCATTTGTCATCATCAATCTCTGCTTCTACAATGACTCGAAGAGAAGGAATTTCAACTTCTGCAGGGATGACTGCTTCTGTCCCATACACTAATAAATATGGAGTTGCCCCTGTTGAAGTGCGAACAGTGGTGCGATACCCTAGCAATGCAAACAGCAACTTCTCATGCCACTGTCTAGAACCTTGTACCATTTTTTCGCAGTATCTTTTTTATATTTTTATTGGCGGCTTCTACAACACCATTGGCCTTTGGGCGATATGGAGTCGAATTTCGATGTGCGATCTTAAACTATTGACACACTTCTTGCATCAAATGACTATTGAGATTGGCAGCATTGTCTGTAATGATCATCTTAGGAATTCCAAATCGACAAATAATATTGGCATGAACAAAATCTACCATAGCCTTCTTTGTCACTGACTTAAAAGTTACTGCTTCCACCCACTTTGTGAAGTAGTCAATGGCTACCAAAATAAATCTATGTCCATTTGATGCCTTCGGCTCAATCGGTCCAATCACATCCATTCCCCAAGCCACGAACGGCCATGGAGCGGCCATTGCATGCAACTCAACAGGAGGAGAACGTATCAGATCGTCGTGCACCTGACATTGATGACACTTTGGAACAAATTGAATAGAATCCCTGTCCATAGTAAGCCAATAATAACCTGCTCGAAGAATCTTCTTTGACAAGACGTGATCGTTCATATGCGACCCGCATACTCCAGAGTGTATTTCAACCATGATTGTCGAGGCTTCTTTTGCATCTACACACCTTAAAAGTCCCAGATCTGGGGTCCTCTTATACAAGATTCCCCCACTTAAGAAAAATCCACTAGCCAAACGCCTAATAGTCCTCTTTTGATCGTTGGTGGCATATGCTGGGTATTCTCCTGACTGAATGTACCGCTTGATATCCAAAAACCAAGGTTCTCCATCGAGCTCTTCTTCAACCGCATTACAGTAAGCATGCTGATCACGACTCTGTATATGCACTGGATCGACATAGGCTTTGTCACGATGTTGGAGCATTGAAGACAGAGTGGCTAAAGCATCAGCAGTTTCATTATGAATCCTTGCAATATGCCTAAATTTTACTAACACAAATTGTCGACATAGCTCCTGCAAGCATTGTCGATACGGGATGAGTTTCAAATCTCGCGTCTCCCAATCGCCTTGAATTTGATGGACGAGCAAATCCGAATCTCCCAACACCAATAATTCTTGGACTCCCATATCAACAGCTAACCTCAAACCAAGGATGCAGGCTTCATACTCTGCCATATTGTTAGTACAGTAGAATCGAAGTTGTGTTGTTACCGGGAAATATTGTCTCGATTTAGAGATAAGAACCGCACCTATTCCGAATCCTTTCATATTGACAGCTCCATCGAAAAATAACCTCCAACCTGGATCAGCCTCTATAACAACTTCGTTGACACACGATACTTCTTCATCAGGAAAATATGTCTTTAACGGTTCGTACTCTTCATCGATGGGATTCTCAGCAAGATGATCTGCCAAGGCTTGGGCTTTCATGGCGGTTCGAGTCACATATACAATGTCGAACTCGGTAAGCAATATTTTCCACTTTGCCAATCGACCTGTCGGCATAGGCTTCTGAAAGATATACTTCAAAGGATTCATGCGGGAGATGAGATAAGTAGTATAGGATGAGAGATAGTGCTTTAACTTTTGTGCTATCCAAGTTAGGGCACAACACGTCCTTTCCAGAAGAGTGTACCTGGCCTCATATGCGGTGAACTTCTTGCTAAGATAATAAATAGCCTGCTCCTTTTTGCCTGTGACATCATGTTGACCCAGGACACAACCGAAAGAATTGTCCATGACTGATAAACATAAGATCAAAGGCCTACCAGGCTCCGGGGGTACCAGCACAGGCGGATTTGACAAATATCTTTTGATTCGATCGAACGCTTCCTGACATTCTTCAGTCCATTTTACTGCAGCACTCTTTTTCAGCAACTTGAATATGGGCTCACAAGTGGTTGTGAGTTGAGCAATAAACCTGCTAATGTAGTTCAGTCTACCAAGAAAAATCATCACCTCCGTTCTATTCTTGGGCGGGGGTAAATCCTAAATGGCTTTGATTTTTGAGAGATCCAATTCAATTCCCCGACGGCTGACTACAAACCCCAACAGCTTTCCAGATGGAACTCCAAATACACATTTTGCCGGGTTGAGTTTGAGATTATACCTGCGAAGCCTTTCAAAGAACTTTCTTAAATCTTTAACATGGTCGGCTTGACTTTTTGACTTAATAATCACATCATCCACGTAGACCTCAATCTCCTTATGCATCATGTCATGAAACATAGTGGCCATGGCTCTCATGTATGTTGCTCCAGCATTCTTCAAATCGAATGGCATCACTCGATAACAATAAGTTCCCCATGGTGTGATAAAAGACGTCTACTCCGCGTCTTCATCATCCATAATGATCTGGTGATATCCGGCATAGCAATCCACAAAAGAGGCAACCTCGTGTTTAGCACAGTTGTCTAACAAAATGTGGATGTTGGGCAGTGGAAAATCATCTTTCGAACTTGCTCTGTTCAAATTGCGGTAATCAACACACACTCGAATTTTGCCATCTTTCTTTGGTACGGGAACAACATTGGATAACCACATGGGATAACGAGACACTCGAATTACTTTGGCTTTAAGTTGTTTCATGATTTCCTCTTTGATTTTAATACTTACATCGATTTTAAACTTCCTCAACTTCTGTTTGACAGGGGGGAACGCGGGATCAGTTGGCAACTTGTGAGCCACTAATTTTGTGCTTAAACCGGGCATATCATCATACGACCATGCAAAAACATCCTTATAATCAATTAATGCTTGAATCATTCCCTCTTTTAGCTGTGACAAAGCATGTACACTGATTTTAGTTTCCCTAACATCTTCTTGATCCCCTAGATTTATTGGCCCAGTCTCATTCAAATTAGGATTCGGTTTGTCTTCAAACTGTTCCAACTCTTTGCTTAATTCTTCTAGTGCTCCTTCTTCATTATATTCCCCATCCCGCTTCATTACATCTTGATTAGTTTGGATTTTAAGATCAGGCTGAAAATTCCGCATGCATGTCATGTCATTAGAATCAGCATAAAGAGAACTGTGTAAGAAAAGAAAAACAAAATATATTAGACACAAAACAAAAGGGACATTGCATTTCATTAAATAAAAGATAGAAGGGTTTAAACACAGATGCCAACATAACATAAACAAACTAAAATCCAAATTACAACCCTGAAATAACTCAGATAAACAGAAAGAAAAACAAAATAAACTACCAAAACTCCCTCCTGACGGGGAGAGGAGTGACTTTCCAATTATTGAGCCGGACAGCTGGACCTATGAATTGCACGTCTGCCATACTGGTACCTTCTTCTTCTTCGACCATATCAACTTCCATACAAAGGTTCTGAAAGTCATCAACCAATTCAACCTCAAATTTCACCTGTTTCGTGACACCGCTCTTAACAAATGATTCACAGAGTAGTGGCATTGGGCGAGGGAGTGACCATATTTCCTTTTTCCTTCCCTTGGCTTTCTTCAGATTTTCAGCTGTAGGCTCAAATCCCAGACCAAACGTGCCCACGTTCTCACTCGAACATATGGGATGAACTATACCGTGCAGAGACGCTCCCAAACCCTTTCCTGGCTCAAATCCGTATTTCCAAAGTTCACTCACCATCATGATAGAAGCAGAAGACAATTGTGGTCCCGGTATAGCCTGCCATTCAAGGATACGGTTCACTGGCACTGTATCAAAAATTTGATAGACGAATGTCTCCTCTACGTTATTTGCTTCAATAAGAGACAAGGGAGAATCTTCGTAGGATGACAAACCTCCTTCACCATGAATAACTACTTCTTGTCTGTCATGCTCAAACTTAATCATTTGGTGCAGTGTAGATGCAACCATCTTGTCCTTGTGGATCCACGGCCTTCCCAACAACAGATTGTAAGAGGAGTCTACATTCAATACTTGAAACTCTATGGCGAACTCAACAGGCCTTATGGTCAACATTAGTTCTATTTCGCCAATGGAATTTGATTTTGCACCATCAAAAGCCCTGACACATACATTGTTGGGCCTGATCCTCTCCGCACCAATATTCAGCTTTTGCAAAGTAGAAATAGGGCAAATGTTTGCTCCTGAACCTCCATCAATCATAACATAAGTGACATAGAAATCTTCACACTTCACTGTAATGTAAAGGCCCCGATTATGCCATGTACCTTCAACAGGCAATTCATCATCAGAAAAGCTGATCCGATTGACCTCAAAGATTTTTCCAACCATTTTCTCAAGCTGGTTGATTGTAATCTCCCTTGGAACATATGCTTCATTTAATACCTTCAGTAAAACATCACGATGCTCCTTGGAGTGCAACAACAAAGATAAAAGGGAAATTTGAGCAGGGGTTTTCTTCAGCTGGTCTAATATTGAATACTCTGGCAATTTCATCTTTTTCAAAAATTCTTCGGCTTCTTCTTCGGTGATAGGCTTTTTGATAGATGACGGTCCACTCACCGTTGGCTTAGACTTTCTTAAGCTTTCAGGCACAAAACATCTTCCTGACCTAGTCAAACCCCCTACCTCATCTACATCTTTCACTACTTCTTTCCCATGATAGGTCATCACGGTCCGTCCATAATTCCAGGGAATCCTTTTCGTATCAACTATCGGAGGTTGGGTCACCGGTTTGAGGACAATAGGCGCTGTCAGTGCTCCTTTCACCGTCAAGATAGGCTGACTTAGAGCTCCCACCACCGTCAACTTAGGTTTATCCTGACTTGAATCAACATACCTTCTGGCGCTCTGTACTGTGATCAGAGGTTTCTTTGTGCTTTCTTGCGCTTTATCTTCTCTCATTCCTTCCTGGTTCAATGACATTGCTTTCAAAGACTCCGCTACATTCACTGATTTCTCCTCAATGGTCTGTATCTTGACGATAGGCTTATAACCCCTCGAAGACTTTTTCCCATCATATTTCAACTTTAACATATTGGCTTCAGCATGGGTTGGCAGCGGATTCTGGTTAATGTTTGGACCCTCCGGGGCCTGGACCAGCATCTGATTTGTGTCAATTAAATCTTGGACAGCTCTCTTTAAATGACAGCATTTCTCGATATCATGGCCTGACATATCAGAACAGTACGCACACCTTAAAGAATAATCGAGATTCCTTAGTGGTGGCTTTGAAAGCCTTCCTTGAATTGGGCTTAAAACCTTCAACTTTCTCAACCTATCAAATAAGCTAGCATATGACTCCCCAAGAGGTGTGAATTGATTTTTGACCGCCTTCTCCTTCTTATACTCGGGCCTAGGTTGGAAACTGGGTCTGGAAGGGTTTTGGTTATTTGGTGGAGTGAATGGGCGATTTTGTGGAGTTTGCGCGCGCCACTGCGGGTAAGAAGAGGTTTGGACATATGGCTGCGCGCTATATACTGGGTACGGGGGTAGTGGAATAGAATATAAAGGGTTTTGTGGAGAGTAGTAATGGTGGGGCGAAATATATGGAGCTTGGGCGTAGACTTGGGCTTGGGATTGGGGATAGGGGCGAGGTGGTCTTTTAGGATAGGAATGGGTTCCAGCTATAACAGTCGCCACGTCCTCTTTCTTCTTTTTACCTCCAAATACGCCAGATCCACCTTGAATCGCTTGTGTGGTGGCTTTCAATGCGGCAAAACTCACTATTCGTCCGGTGTTGATTCCGTCCTCTATCATCTCCCCCATTTTGAGGACTTCAATAAAAGACTTTCCCATTGCCGGGAGTAAATGTTGAAAATAAGTCTCATCCTGTGCCTGAATGAAAATCTCTACCAACTTACTTTCTTTCATCGGAGGCTTTACCCTGGCGGCCTGTTCACGCCACCTTATCGCGTATTCCCTAAAACCTTCAGTGCTTTTCTTCTTCATGTTGACCAAAGATTTTTTGTCCGGAATCAGGTCGATGTTATACTGAAAATGTTGCACAAACTCAGAAGCCAAGTCGTCCCAGTTGTTCCACTTGTCGATATCTTGATCGATAAACCATTCTGAAGCCAGATCAGAAAGACTCTCGCCAAAGAAAGCCATGAACAGCTCTTCCCTTCCTCCTGCAGCCCTCAACTGGTTTTAATAGCGTCTAAAATGGGCCACGGGATCACCGTGTCCTGCATACTTCTCAAACTTAGGCATTTTAAAACCGAGGGGAAGGTTGATGTCTGGGAACATGCACAGATCTTTATAAGAAACACTCTTATAACCTCCGATTCCCTGCAAATTTCTCATGGCCTGTTCTAAACTTTTCAACTTCCGCGCTATGACTTCTTGTTCCTCTGTTGCGACAGGTTTCACTGAATCAAATAGAAATGTAGGTGGCTGAGTGTACCCATACGGTTCATTCATTCTCAAAGTCGGCTCTGAGGCATAATACTAACTATCTGGAACCTTCAATACTGGCTCACTGGCAGACCGAGGAAGCCTCATTGTGGGACGCACAACATATATGGGAGTTTCATGTGGTGGCGGGGCCACGAATACCGGTGTGATCGGTGGCGCTGGCTGAGCAGCTGGTCTTGATTGGGGAGCTGCCAAGGGTACACCAGAATTGCCAGGATAATAATGTCGCGGAGTGAATCCTGGCGCGTGCTCAGGTGACTCAGTAGGAGCAGAGAATTATGCCTGAGAGAGCGGTGGGCAATTAGAGATATTCCCAAGACCTTCAGGGAGCGGAGGAGGAGGCATTCCGCTGGCCCATGCCCGGTGCAAATCTATCAATTGTTGCCTGAGCCTTACTACCTCATCATTGTGTTCTGAACTTTCTTCCCTGTGATCCTGATCCGGGTCAATGAGCGAATTTTCAATCTCCCTGCTAGCCATGACAAGCTTTGCTTTGGATCTAGTGAAGTATGGGTGATTAGCCAGAGTGCTGCAAACCTACCACTGTTATCTGAAAGAACATGCTCATCAAAGACGACATCCGTTAGGATTAGGGCACACAACAAGCATGGGAATCACATTGGTAAAATTGTCCTAAATTCATGTTTATTTCTACCAGCTTTTGAGGGTAGCGAGGTCATTTCAACATCATCCCGATTTTTATCTACACTCTTTTTTTTCTTTTTTTTTGTTTTATTATTATTGTTATTTTTTTTCGTATCCATCTCTATTCTTTCCACTTCTCTCGTTATCTACCTTTATTTTATTATTCTTTATGGCTTTTGTTTTTTTCTTTAAAAGAGGAAAAATAATGAAAAACAACGAAACAAAATGATTAGATCGAACCCAAAAGTAGGTTGCCTACGTATCATGTTGTACATGAATCAGATCTTGCGTAGTTCGGGCAGCTTATGCATAAACATTACACAATTTTTATTTTTATTTTTATTTTTTTCACGAAACACGAAAACAAGTAAACAAAAGAAAGACGTAACATCCTAACATTTCGATGAAAAACAGCAAAACATACAATGAATTTAGGACTACTTTAAAACTAAACAACAAATACAAAACAACACTTTAAACCCAACGACATGCGTGCAATAAAGACCCGAATATCAAAAACAACTTGACTCCAACTTAACACAGACACCAACCTACAATGACAGAAACATAAAAGACTCAAAACTACATAAAGATAAGACATGCTCTTTCAAACTGGTGCTCTGTGTGATGTCCCCGGCTGAGATGAACCCATCTGTGAAGTCCCAACTTTTCCACTCAGACTTTGCAACATATCGTGCAATGACGTTTTGATACCCGGAAACAAATTTCTTGCCCGTATCCCCGCCTCTTGGAGAGTACACCCGCAAAGGTTTCTCTGACACTCATCCACAGTTGTGATCAAACGCGACAACTGAACTCTCAAAAACTCCACCTTGGCACCCGGATCTTCCTGCTCATCATCTTCTACCATGATTGCTTCTTGTATTCGCCCTCTAAGTTGGGCTGGTAAGGGTCTACTAATGCCACAGGGCAGAGATTGTAGCCAGATTTCATAGTTTTGAGTGCATCCTGGATTTTCCTCGAGAGTATCGACACCTAACTTTATCGCGTTATTCCAGAATTGCTCATATTTGCTTTCCCCCACGACTTGATCTTTAAAGTACTCTACATCCTTTAGAAGGTCCATTATTGGGGGGACGTCTTGCATCCTACCCAACTGACGCATCACCATTCTTGGACTGTAAGGCCTAGTGCAGTTAAGTCCTATCAAAACTAGAAAGAGTTGCATTTGAGATCCAATCAAGATTTTCTTAGGACGAAACCACATATAGCACCAAAGAATGTTGTTCGGAGTTCTTGATTCGAGAAATTCGATCCAAGAATTGACTCCAATAGGAAAAGAAAATTTGTCAAAACGCATTCTTTCTTGCATGGCTTGCACTCGATCATTCAGATAACGGTCGATCACATCTGCTCTAATCAAAGAAGGCGTATGCAAGTGCTCCATCATCCACAGCTGCAATATCAGATTACTCCCCTCAAAAAATCGTACCCCTCCTTTTACTTCAGTTAAAGCCTTATATATTTCTATTAAGATCATTGGTACAATGGTAACCTCATCTTTTTTCTTGAATAAAGCTATCACCACTGATTGTAGACGAGTATTGATACACCTCTCATCTAACGGGAACACTAAGATACCCAACAAAACCAGACTGAAAACCTCAAGACGACGTTGTTCCCAGATTTTTTTGGTAGTACAAAATTCATCCCAAAAGCAGTCGAAACCCTCTAAGGACCAAAATCTGGCAAACAAATAGTCCAAGGAAATCCAAGATTGTTTGAGACATCCCAGATGCTTGTTATCTTTTAATCCACAGAGTCGAAGGAATCTCTTACGAGTATGATTGCGGGCTAAAATCATCGGCTGACCCATGTAAGTCAACCGAAACAAACGAGATATTTCTGCCAAGGTAGGAGTCAATTCACAACTTCTGAACCTAAACACCAAATTATTTGGATCCCAGAAAGTCAACGCAGCTTCTATTAAATCCGGACGAGGCGTGAGATCCATGAGTGTTACAAGATTGCCTAACACTTTCCTCGCTTCGTGCTTTTCAGAGTAATTGAACGTGCCCCACCACTTGATCAACTTTTTGGGTACCTTGACTACCATAAGGACTCTAGACTTTGTGGACAGATCCATCCTGTAGTAGCAGATGAGAAATTATCTCAAAAATTTGATAAGAGCAAAAGGTTCACAACCAAAAGGAATTTGATGTGGACATACGTCGATGGGACAGACCGCTTCATGACTCTTAATCGCCGAACAGTAATGCTGAATAAAATCAGCCTACTTGGCTAACAACCTTAGGTTATGGGGTAAAAGACCTAGCCTAATACTAAGACGAAGGCCAAAATAAAGGTTACCGGACCCACCGAGGGTTGCCTACGTATCCCGCCCCGAGGGACGGGAATCAGGTATGCGTAGTTCGTCCAGATTGAACAATTAACGATTAACTAATAAATTGACCCTAACTTAAGAGACACAACCAAAAACAAACGAATAAAAACTTTTTAGATTTTTCAATTAGACACTTTAACTAAGACTGACACCATCAATTATGGAAAAAATCTTTTTGGTATTTTTGCTTTTGACAAATACGTACAAAAAAAAAACTTTTTTTTCTTTTTGAATTTACGGTACTTTGAGAAGACAAAATGCAAAAAGAGTAAAAAAAATCTTGTTGAGTTTTTGGATCGTGAAGAACAAAAGCCATAAAGGATTCTAAAATAAACTACGACATTCCTTTTGATTCATTCTTTTCGACTCGCTTTCTATATTTTCTTTTTTTTTATTTATAAAAAAAATCCGTCCGTCAAATGACCACGTTACCCTCAAATATGCAACAGTTAGCACGTAGTGATGCTTTAAAGGTGAGTCTCCTACAAAGGACTGTGTAGGCCCCGCTAGGTCTCAATATGATGCACATAAGAATGACCCAAAGGCTGACCTACGTTGTGGTGTACTAACAAGGCCGTTCGGGGGAGCATATGGTCGATAGTGGCTGCTTTGCTTTCCACCTACTCCATACATCCAACGGCTCCTCCCCTAAAATAAAGGTGACTCAACTAGAGTTCGTGCGCACGACGTGCGCTCCGAGACTTGTTGCAGAAAGAATGACTCGGGTTATGCACATGATGTCAGATATAAAAGTGGTAACACATAGGATAAATACTGTAAACAAAGAGCACGAAAAATACACAAAAGTGAAAACACAAACAAAAATTACGAACAAAAAATTACAAACAACGCTTATACACTCGTAATGCCAAACAAAGCCGATACGACTCAAAAAAAAAACTCGGATTCTGAAAAGTCCTCAGCAGAGTCGCCAGAGCTGTCACACCCCTTTTTCGACTCCAAAAATTATGTTTTAAGTGCGAAAGGGTTTTATTATTTAAGTGACAAGCCGAAACGAAATGCAAATTCGAACTGAATAACGATGATGAACCAATTTCGGATGGAATTTAAGAAATATGGAGTCAATGGCGTCGTTTCTCCGATAGACACGCTGGAACAGTAATAATAAACGATGACTGGGTGTTTTCGGATGAACCCGCCGAAACAGTAATGAAAGTAAACCACGACGGAATGCTTTCCGGTGGATAATTCGGCGATTCTCAGTATTTTTCGTTCGATTTCATCTGGTAATCATGGGAAAAGGAGAAATTCTTTGGGATTTCGGAGTTGGGTTGGTTGAATCGTGACCTACAGTTGATTCCGGTGAAGGTTTCGCCGAGAAAAAAAAAACTTATTCTCGTCCCGTTTTCAGTCCATCTTCTTTGATCTTTTCTCCCTTTCGTTCTCACTCTCGATCTCTCTCTGCTGTGTGTGCGTATACCAAACAAGATGAGAATAAAAGAAAGAAAATATGAAATCCTCAAAAATGGAGAGCTCTCTTTTTCGATCTCTCTCTTCCAGTGAGCTCTGTTTTTGGGTGTTCTTGTGATAATGAGAAGAGAAAAAAAAAACCTTCTTGAAGAAAATCCTCTCAGTGTATTTGTAGAGGGTTTTTGTGCCTCCCGTTTGTGTGTTTGCTGTGTGTATATATTAGGATGGGGTAGTGGGGTAGGGTAGTGAGGTAGGGGTAGGGGTAGGGGTAGAGTTTGTTAGAGTAGGGTAGGTAGGTGTTGTTTTTTAATTGGAGGGATAAGGGTTAGTTGTTTTTTTATTGGGTGAGTTGTTGGAATCTTTAAGATAAGACAAAATTGGTTAGGGTTTGTTAAGGGTTTGTTATTATTTTTTGTGGAGGGATTATCACACGGGTGAGGATACACGGTAGGATAAGGTAAACAATAGGTAAAAACGATATCGGGGAGGGACGAAATTAGGTGTCTACATGAATTGTTAAAGGTCATATTTGTGCACTGTCAAAGTTTTATTTTTGTGTTAAAACGACGTCGTTTTTATTATTATTATCATTATTATTATTATTATTATTATAATTTTTTTATTTATTTCTATAGCAGCAACACCTAATTTTTTTTTTAATTTAAAAAAATTATCATTATTATTACTATTTTATTTATTTATATAGCAGCAACACCTAGTTTTTTTTTAATTAAAAATAAAAAAGCCACTAGCAGGGATCGAACCTGCACAGTAGGCTGAAGGAAGCACCCAAGAAGAGCAAATAACACCACTGGGCTATCTAAGTGCCTTGTTTCATGTGGTTCAACATTAACATACGTACATAAATATACATTTTCTATCTTATATATATACAACGTAATTTTTTTACCGAGGGGGTTCGGATGAACCCCATGGCAACCACGTAGGTCCGCCCCTCGTTAATTTAATAACGTTAATTTAATAACATCTTTTAATTACGTTAATTTGGTAACGTTAATTTAATATACTACTACTACTACTATCCTTAATAACATTAATTTAATAACGTTTTATTAAAACTATAATTTTTTTTATTATTAGTATAGTTTCAGCTTTAATTTAATATTTAAATAAATAATATTTAGATATATTATATAACTTAAATTCGTCCTCTGCTTTATAATATATATACATATCCGCTCGATTTTTTCGTATGAGGCTGACCCGCCTAATTAATAAATCTTCAATATTGCTCTTTTTCCGCAATGACAAAAGAAATTAGATGTCATTTTTATCTTTGAGCCGAAAATAATGAAAAAATAATAGTGAAGAGTCATTTAAAGGTCATATTTGTACAGTTTTGAATAGTTAAGGATCATATTTGTGCACTGTCAAAGTTTAAGGTCATATTTATGTATTATGCCCTTAGATTTTAAGTTGGACGCGCCCAGTTTTGCGTGTTGAACACGCGTTTTGCCACGTAGGATTGAAGGTCATATTTGTACAGTTTTAAATAGTCAAAGGTCATATTTGTGCACTGACAAAGTTTAAGGTCAAAGTTATAATTTGGTGTCAAGTTTAGGATCAATTTTATGTATTAACTCTAAAATAATATAGTCGATGTATGTACATATAGGCCCACCACCACCATTATGAAAAATAATGGTACGTACGCCAATAATATACTATTAAGTGATCATTTATGGATGTGCATGAACATTTTAAATTTTTAAATAATAAGAAATTAGTCCAAAACTAAGCGGGAAATGAGATTCCAACAACATTGGTGCTTTCATCGAGAGTCACACTCGTGAAGTCGTGACTCGAAATGACGGTCTGTATGTCAGTAGTGATGTCCTGGACCCAATAGGGATGTCAGCCGTGACCAACGAGATCGATCCACGCGTGGAGCCACAATTCAAAGTGATGGTCTGTGTGCTAGGAGTGTGATTTGAACCTATGAGGGGGTGCCAACCGTAACCAACTGGGCTCAACCTTGACCAACGAGTTCGTTGGGTCTCTAATATTCAATGGACTATATTGTCACATGAGGTCCCCTGTTGATGATGTGTACCATTTACAAACCAGAACTTTAACCCCCACCCCCCTAACACTCACAAGTCACAACTAACATAATTAATTGCAACATTAATGATATTGAAAAGAGCCAGTAAGTGTTGTAGATATTAATATAAATGCATGATGCCTAGCCAGAAACTTCCTTTCATCTCTTCCAAATTACATAAAAATCATATAGTAATATTAATATGGATGATATTGTGAAAAGGGAGTTTATGTTGAGGCTTTTTGCCACTTTGTTATTGGCTTTGACTGCTTGTCTTGTTGGATTTGATTCTCAAACTAAAGTCTTATTCTACACTTTACACATAAAAGCCACTTTCAAATATTTGAATGCCTTATGGTAAGTTTTATTACTACTAATATTCTTTTATATACACACATTTGATGTGTGAAATTCAAAAAATTAGTAGTTTTTGCTCGTATTCTGTATATAATGTATTTTAAGAAATTCACTATATTAGTAGGAAAAATAGATTTCGAATTCATTGAATTAAATTGGTTATGGTAGATTAATCCTCAACTCATACGACTTCAAAAAAAAAACAAATTTTAGATCTGTCTCTCTGAGTATAATCTAAGTTTGCTATGCATCAAATTAAATGTGTATCACTATGTAATGTGAAAGTTACTTATTTAGAGTAAAATAAAACCTTTATAAGGTATAGGGTAAGACTACATACATACCATCGTATTCAGAATTGATTGTGAGATTATGCTGAATATACATGTTGTTGTAATTTATATTGAGAGGCTCTCATTTATATAGCATCATTTTTTTTTTCTTAAATTTAATTAAATATTGAAACTTAAAGTTTTTATTTTATTGGAATGTAGTGTATTGGTATGGATTGATGCTGCTGTTGCTGGTTATAATGTACTCCAATTGCTAAGATGTTTCTTCATTACTACTTCAAAGGGGGATATTAAGCAATCTTATTACAAGAATTATTGGGTGTTTTTCTTATTAGACCAGGTAATTAATCAAATCCTCTATAATATTTGTTTAAATTATAATGTTCCTTTTGATTGACTATTTTGTTTGTGTTTGTTCCTTTCCTTCTTAATAAAGTTATTTAATGGTCTTATTTAGCTTGTTCTTGCTCCCTTATTTGATGGTGTTAAACAAGAAAATAGATTTTCCATTCGATATACGGTATTTGTTTTAGGGTCTGATTAATTTGAATGTGTGTAGGAAAGTCGAGTTTTTAGGGTAAAGCGTCCCCCATCAAAAATGACTTCATTTCTAGTGTTCAAACCTGAAATTCCTGATTAACGATGAAGGAGTAGTAGTTACCGCTCGCAACTTCATCATTGAAGCTATTAGAGTGGTTTAGAGTCTTACATCGATTGACGAATTGATAGGTGGCCTGTTTTTTATGGATTTGAGAAATCAGTCATTTGAGCTAGCTTTTAGGGTTGAAGTAGTCTCAAATGTCATATCTTTATATGATATCAGAGTCAGGTTCATCCCTGTTTGGCTCCTGGTCCACGCACTCGTTGGACCTCTGAGGCTCTATCTTGACTTTATCATATCATGCACCTATTTCAAGCAATCGGGGGAGGCTCCAAATCTCATATCAGTTGGGCAATGGACTGATGGTCTGCTTGTATGGCCTTAGATAATCCTTCCATAATGAGTTAGCTTTTGGAGTTCAGTTAAGTCCAATGTCATATATTTTACATAAGATCCCTGCCCATGCACCAGTTGTGGACCTTGGGAGGAGGGTGGGTAACCTGGGCTCAGTGGCGGATCCACCTTGTAATCAGGGGGTTCATCCGAACTCCCTTCGACGGAAAATTATATTATTTTTACACGGTCAAAAATATTTTTATGTATATTTAGTAGATGTTGAACCCCCTTCGACTAGTCCGTATGTTTAATTATGACCCCCTCAATGAAAATCCTGGCTCCGTCAGACAGCTATGTTTAAGTTCGTTAATAAGCATGCATGCTTCACGTTGTTTGCTTTAATACTGAAAAGATGAATTGTAGTTGAGATGTAAATAAATGCTAATTAATGCTGTTTAATTTCTTCTCTGGTGCTTTAACTTGTGCTTATTTATTATTCATTATATTGAATTTTTAAGGGAGATTTGATTTTGAAATTCTTTACAAATTTGTGTTTACTTTTATATTCTTTATACATAAAGTTTTTATTTTTACGCATCTTCTTCTATTAAATTTGTAAGTGACTACAAAGAGATCATTCCTCAATTTCAAGTGTACGATTTTATTAATAACGAAAATCTACGTTGATCGGACTCTTTAAAAATATCGATGGGTGTGTATCGGATCCTTCAGAAGTAGCTCATTTTTGAAGAATACGACACGGGTACGGCATCCTTTTTGAAGAGTCCGAACAACAATAGAGTCGAAAAATGTAAGAGTAATCCTTCAATTACACTCTTGTGATACTTACCTCTCTCCCCTTCTATAGAGGGAAAAATTAAATTCACATCTAATTTGTCATATTATTATAGGACTATATAGAGATAAGCATTCAGTAGTAATCCCCTGATCAAAGTTGCTATGACACACTCCAATTTCATAGGGGTTCTATTACCTCTTTGAACTCAATTTTAGCATATTTTTGTCACCATTTTGTGCTGACGTGACACCTTTATGACATAAAATGGGGTCCACGTCATAGGTGCCACGCCAGCTAAAAAGGTCGATAAAAATATACTAAAATTTAGTTCAGAGGGTAATACGATCCTCGTGAAGTTGATCATAATTGAGGGGTACTAGATGTTTTACTATAAATTGATGTCTAAAAAGAAAAAACTGTTTATACATTTTTGTGTATGTGGATGCAGGCAATTGTGTACACAGTATTTGCAGCAAATTCAGCAGCAATAGAAGCCTCAGCAATAGCATTGATTGGGATTAAAAGTTTACAATGGATGAAAATATGCAATAAATTCACAAGATTTTGTGTCCAAATTGGAAGTGCTTTATTATTAGGATATCTTGCTGTTCTTGTATTATTTTTAATCTCATCACTTTCTGCATTTCAATTATTTAGACACTACTCACCTAACCATTTTCTTCAACTTAAAACCAAATTAAAAATGTTGCAAAATGATCCAGAAAATAATTGATGTATACAATATGTTTTTTTCTTTTCTTAATAAATTGGATTAGTATGGGTTGTACTATATATATAATATATGCTCTAATTAGAAATATTTATTTTCTTGTATTACGCGCTCAGTGTGCGTGTATTCACACAGTGATCCAGCCGGCAAATATATGTCACAGAAATACGGAAAAAAATAATTTGAGGGGGAGGGGGGGGGTCATAAGACCCCCGCAAAGTTGAGGCGTCTTACAACAAATTTCGCCAAAAGTTTACGTATATTTCAAATCTTTTTCTCAATTAAATTCGATTTGAAGTTAAATTGAGAAAGCTAAGGGTGTTCGAAAGTTGAAATTTTATTTGAATATATTTATGTATAAAAACAAAATTAAAAATTTATGAGTGTGCTATCATTTTATGAATATCTTATAAAGTACGTAACTGTTATGAAATGAAAGAGACAAGAAAGAAAATTATACAGAAACTGAATGATAACTCTTGATATTGATTCTTTTCCTTGATTCAAAGAGACGGGTACATTTCTATTTATAAGAAACTAAATAAAATAAATAAGGAAAATGACTAAATATTCTGTAATTAATAAACCCTAGAGTTAAAAGGAAATGAATAATGTAAAATATTCTTAGACTAAAAAATAAATAAATTCTACCATTAATAAAGGTAAATCTCAATATTCCCCCTCAAACTCAAGTTGGTGTATCCAACTTGAGTTTGAACACTGAATTATTTTTAAAAAAATACATTTTTTTTTATTTTGTTGCAACAATCTAATAAAGTTGGTCTTCCTCGTGTTCATGTTCTTCTTCCACAATTAGTGCTTTTGAATTGTCTTGAGTGTGTTTGAACTTGCATACTTTTGTGGCATGACCTTTTTGTTTGCAACTTCCACATAATGCATCGGATTTCCACCAGCAAAATTTTTCAAGTGTGTTTTCTTTTTGCAATATTTGTAACGTGGATAATCAACTTTTTTTTTTTGATGGTTCACGTAAAAAATACCTTCAACAACTTTTTCTTCTCAGTAGGCTCTTCTTTGCTCTTGTGCTTGAAGAGAGTTTATCAATACAACAAGAGAGATGACAGAGAGATCTTTAGATTCTTCCAAAGCGGAGATTGGCAGAGAGATGTGTTTGAAGGTTTGTGGGGCATTGAAAGAGATTTTATTGCTTGTCATGGTTTGAAACAAGATTTAAAATTAATTAAAAATAGCCCTACATTACATGTGGCTTGTTGGGTTCTAAATCGAGAGGGCATCATGCGGAAGCTTAAAATTTGCAAATCATGAGACGATAAATCAGATGACAAAGAAAACAATACTAAAAATATATTATTGATATTGTTTGGTCAAACGACCTATATATCAAAAACTAATATTGAAAAAACATAAAACCTATTAGGAGAAATCTCCACTCTTTGATGACTACATTGTGGATGTTATTGTGTTGTGGTATGAGAATGGGTCTTTTATTTATAGATGTCCAAAACCTTTCCTCCAAGAAAGAGGTTAGCCAAATATAGAAAAGAATTATATTTTTTTCTTTCAGGAAAAGTAAAAGTAATTATGGTAACTTTTATTTTTCTTCTAAGAAAAAATAAAACTTAAATATAGTAAGAAAATCAGGTAACAGTAACAAGCTAACAACCACAAAGTTGAGGCATCTTACAGTAAATTTCGCCAAAAATTAAGGTATATGTTGAATCTTTTTCTCAATTCAATTTGATTTGAAGTTAAACTGAGAAAGCTAAGGGTGTTTCAAAGTTGAAATTTTGTTTGAATATATATATATATATATATAAAAGCAAAATTAAAATTTTATGAGTGTTCTATCATTTTCTGAATATCTTATGAAGTACGTAACAAGCTAACAATTATGTTGATGCTTCCACTTGGTCATGTTTCCTAATCACTAATTAATGGACTTTGATGTATATATTTCTCTCTTGTAGATTTCCTAATAAATTTGTAAAAGCCACACTTGAAGTGAACGTCAAAAGATGACCACCAAAGATTATGATAAAATGAGACGGTTACATACAGCTCTTTTATTGTGAACTAAATGTTTTTGACTCGAACCTTAGAAATTAAAATTACTCGACATAAAAGAGTATGTTACCTTTAAAGTAGGATGAATTTCCGACTCAAATCCAGATTAGTCGATTCAGAAAATGAACAACAAAATACACCATATGGAAAAAAGAATTTTGGTAATATGTTTTATATAGTTTATGAATTTTTTAAAAAGTATATTCCCATAAAGATATATCTCAAAATCCAAAAAGATTATCAAGTTAACTCTCAATACTTTTCCTAATTAAGGTATTTCTTATTTTGAGCTAATTCTACAACAACTTTGATAATATATTGTTGAGGATATTAATACCTTTCAATTATTTAATTATGACAACACCCTCCTTCAATAATGTGGTCCAAAAAACTACTAAATATTTTAAGCTCTAAATAGAATCTTAATTTTTATTTTTTTTCATAACTATGATGAAAATAAATACATATTCAAATACAATTCAACCAATTTTTTTAGGTAGCTTGACTTTGTTAAAATTCTTTCGAAGGCCCAAAGTGTGGCCCAACACATCTTACATCATTTAATTTTTCTAAATATTACACAAATACACAATTTATGTTTTCAATATTATAAAAAATTTCAACTCCCTAAACATATTACAAAAATCTCAACATATACACAGAATTCTATGTATATGTCGGCTATGTTATGTATATTAATGGGGAGAGAGTAAAGTAATTAAAAAAGTGGGAGAGAGTGTAATTACTTCCAAAAGGATTGGTATTTATGTTATTTATACTTTAATTTTTGTCAGATTTATATAATCAAGTGGCTTATTCATATTCAATTTTATAATTACTCTGTCCGTTTCGTTTTAATTGATCATCTTTTTAAAAGTATTTGTTTCAATTTAGTTATTTCATTAGTAAAATCAAGAGAATTTTATTATGTTTTTTCAATAATACAGCTATCATTAAATGACTACACAAGTATGTATACTCAAATTTATATAATCTCAAAGCATAATTAATAAAATTTATTGATAAAATAAATTTCTAATAAATGGAGTTAAGTCAACAATGACCAATAGGCAATTATTGGCAATGATAGATATTATAGAATTATGAACTTCGTAGTTAACGTCCATAATAACATATAGTGAAGTTTGGTGAACGCCTTCAACTAGCTTCACATTAATTTATATATGAACTCCATAAATATAGTAAAGTTTTTTAGCAGACACTTTATCGAAATAACTTTTCTACCTCACGAAAGTAGAGTAAAATTTGTGTAATTTTTATTCTTTTTCAAACTCTATTCGTGAGATGTGACATTTCTTGAATATGCTGTTGTTGATATAAATATTAAAGTTAAAACTTTTGTCTATGTAATTGGGGAGGTCATTAAGCTTAAATGTTTAAAATTAGGAAAAGTATTCAAAAAAAAATACTTGAACTTTGATTGAATTTGCAGTTGAGCATAGTATCTCATTCTGCCATCGAGAGACTTTAATAACTATATTGGAGGTGCATGAAATAAAATGGACAGCTACCACTACCTTTATTAGTAGGTTAAAGATTAAATAACTAAATTAATGTTTTAGGATAACATTTGACAAAGAAAAAGAAATGCAATTATTGGATAAAAAATTTGTGGTGCCAAATTAGTAAACTACTTTTCTTTATCCAAACCAAAACCAATAAAGAAAAAGACTATACTCGACGTCATATATTATTTTTCTAACATTATTAAACAATGTTTGTTTCACTATATTTTTATGTTATTTTATCCTTAAAATTAATTAGTTTTGGAAATAAGCGATATTAATTGAATTGAAAAGAGTAAGATCAATAAACTATATTAGTAGTAAACACACTTCTTATGTATAATTTCTTTAAAAGTGTGTACCAGAGATATGCGATAACTAATATGAGACGAATAGAGTATTATTTTTAAAAAATTACAAATCATATAAAAAATAGTTTTATTATCGAAATATTAAGTTGACAAAGTAAACATATATATGTAAAATGCATGCCTAAATCTAATCAACCATTTTTAGTATGGAAGTAGGTAAGCTGTACCATTTGCTACAATATTTGTAATCAAGACCATTTCAAAGTTTCTACCTAGATTTTAATTTTCTTTCATAAATGTATATTATTAAATATCTTGGTGTAATTTAAGTTAAATTTTTTATTAGTCATTATGTTAGGTGAAAATGTACGTGTAAACTTTAGCTAACATAACACCTCATACGAATACGAACCTCTATCTGCAGATTAAATTATATCGATGGTATAGAAAATTTTTATACGATCATTTTATAAATGAATATAATTTAATTTTAATTAATTTTAACATCGGTATTTGCATCCTCCGAAATAGAATTATGAAGAGCAAATCTTATACTTTAATATGGTCAAACAATTTATGTTGGATAAATTTTGATTATGAAAATGTTTCTATATGTTGACATATAGACTTATTATAGTATCATATTTCTCGAAATTATTTTAGATTTACAACTCTAAATTGTAATCTTTGTGGTTTAACTAAATTTCCAATATTCTATTGATTGACATTTGAATATAATTGACTTCAATAATTCATTCGTAACCGTAATAATATCTCATAATAAATTCTTTGAACAAAAATGGATGATATATATCTATAATTCTATATAGTCTTTGACAAAAAGAAGAAACATTTTAAATTCTTATACCCTCTTTTATTATTATTATTATACTATATATATTATATATACAAAAAAAGAAAGAAACATTAATTAGGTATATTCCTCTTACCATAAATCATCACCTAATCCTCTTGCCTTTGTCTATAACTTCTTACCAATTCTCAAACAAACCATACCATAAAATATAAAGATTCATCTTAATTATACCTCTATACCAAAACCCTACCTTCTCATTTCTCTGTCTCTCCAAAGCCCAAAAAAAAAAAAAAAAAAAGATAATGGAAATGATGAACAAATTACAAAATTATGATCATGATGAATACATTTTTAGATCAAAACTAGGTGATATTTACATCCCAAATCATCTCCCTCTTCACAAATATTGTTTTGAGAATATTTCTCAATTTAGTTCAAGAACTTGTTTGATCAATAGTACCACGGGTGCAACATATACTTATATGGACGTTGAACTCATTGCTAAGAGAATTGCCTTAGGTCTCCACAAACTAGGCATCCAACAAAGAGATGTCATCATGTTATTGCTCCCGAATTCGCCCGAATTCGTGTTTGCATTCCTCGGAGCGCTGTTCCGAGGAGTGACATGCACGACCGCGAATCCGTTCTACACTCCATCGGAGATAACAAAGCAAGCGAAAGCGTCAAGCGCCAAGCTCATCATAACACAATCTCTCTACGTTGATAAAATCAAGCGTTACGCGGAGGAAAATGAGGTGAAAATCATGTGCACGGACGACGATTCCACCCCCGATGATTGCCTTAGTTTCGCGGAGTTGTTGTTGAATTGTCAGTACGATAGCCATTTATCTGATAGTGTAAAAATTCTTCCCGATGATGTAGCGGCTTTACCTTATTCGTCCGGCACGACGGGGTTGCCTAAAGGGGTGATGCTAACACATAAAGGACTAGTAACAAGTGTGGCACAACAAGTTGATGGTGAAAACCCTAATCTATATTTTCATAGTGAAGATGTGATTATGTGTGTGTTGCCATTGTTTCATATTTATTCTCTCAATTCCATTTTGCTATGTGGGCTAAGAGTTGGGGCAACTATTTTGATAATGCAAAAGTTTGAGATAAAAGGATTAATGGAGTTAGTGGAGAAGTATAAGGTGACAATTGCACCATTTGTACCACCTATAGTATTGGCTATAGCAAAAAGTCCATTGGTGGATGAATATGATTTGTCATCAATAAGAATGATAATGTCAGGGGCAGCACCAATGGGGAAAGATCTTGAAGATACTGTTAGAGCCAAATTGCCTAATGCCATACTAGGACAGGTAAAAATCCTACAAATTTAACTTTGGTTCTTACATTTTCTTTTAATATATATTTAGTATTTCATAAGAGTTTCAATTTCTAGTGTAATAGAAGAATTTTTGCACTCAACTATGTGGCCGGCCTAGTGATTGAGATCGATGGAAAAAGAAAAAAAGTATTAGGTGATCTTTTTACGTGTCTAAATTTTTATAGTCAGATGCATCCTATATGATGGTGTTTTTTGTATGAGTTAATTTATTGATGCATAGTCAAACAATCGAGGTGCACAGATTAGCAAACTAAAAAAAATAAGGTAGATGTAGTATAGTTAGTCAAAGCACACTTTTTAGTATTGTTATTTTTATTTTATATTAACAACGTATATAAGTTAAGCGTTATACTAAATACATATGGTTCGTAAGGAGAAAACATGTAGTGTTTAGCTCACCTCTTTTGTTTTTAGTCTATCCCATAAAGAATGACACGTTTATATATTTAAAAATAATTTAAGTTTTTTACTTTTTATTTTCCACGTTATAAATCTCATTTTTATGGATCGTTTTAATTTGCTTTTAGATGACATGAACATCAAATGTCAACATTTATCAAACAAAACGGCATTAATTATGGCAGAAAATATAGAGCTAGGAATAGGCCATATGTAATGACTATTTATGAGAAGCTAACATTATCATGTGCAATTTGTGCTAAAAGTCTTAAACTAATGGTACTATATATTTGTTGAATAGGGATATGGCATGACAGAAGCAGGCCCAGTATTATCAATGTGTCTAGCTTTTGCAAAACAACAATTTGAAGTCAAATCTGGTTCCTGTGGGACTGTTGTTCGTAACGCCGAGATGAAGATCGTCGATACCAACACCGGAGCATTTCTTCCCCGGAATCACGCCGGAGAAATCTGCATTAGAGGTGATCAGATCATGAAAGGTAATAATACTTACTATATGTGTTCATGTTCTTGATTCTAATAAGTATTGATAGAGACATAATATTTATTTGGCCCCAATTAATATTTGGACCCATTGTTGTTTCTTGATCCAAGTTTAATGGGCCTAAGGACAAAAATGCAACAGTTGGGCTTCTACAATTGACTTGCCCATGTTCATTGGCCCAAATATGAAGTGTCATTCTTTTCCAACTCCATTTAATGTAACAATCGAACTTATATATACTGACAGTATGAAACCTGAACTATGACTAAATTTGCTACGACACACTCCAACTTCACGGGGGTCCCTATCACTCCCCTGAACTAAATTTTAGCATATTGTTGTCAACCTACGTGGCAACTTTGACGTGGGCCCCATTTTATGCAATAAAGGTGTCACATCAACACAAAAGGGCGACAAAAGTACACTAAAATTGGGAGGTAATAGGAGTACTCCTGTGAAGTTGTAAGTGTGTCGTAGCAACTTTGGTCATAATTCGGGGTTACTGAATGCTTATCTCGTTAAGAAAAATACTGAGTTTTGAATGAATATGTACAGGATATCTGAATAACCCGAAAGCAACAGAGGAAACGATAGACAAAGAAGGATGGTTACATACGGGCGATATTGGATACATAGATGATGATGATCAAGTATTTATAGTAGACAGATTAAAAGAATTAATAAAATACAAAGGATATCAAGTAGCTCCTGCTGAATTAGAAGCTATGCTTATTTCAAATCCAAATATATCTGATGCTGCTGTTGTCCCGTAAGTCCCTTAAATTATCATTCGTCGTTAAAAATGATAAAATTAGTTTATGAAAATAATTCTTCGGGCATTATTGCATGCATGCAGGATGAAAGATGAAGTTGCAGGTGAAGTTCCTGTTGCATTTGTTGTGAGAGCAAATGGTAGTAATATTTCTGAGGATGAGATCAAACAATATGTATCCCAACAGGTATATAAATAGTATCATATCTTTATTAGTTCGTTCAAACAGTTGCTTGCAGAAACGATAGGTAAGGCTGAGTGCGATAAACCCTACCGATTCGGTTCTTTCCCGAATCCTGCATCTAACAGGAGCTTTAGTGCACCGAGCGGGCTACCCTTTTTTGTTAGAAATAATTTAAATATATAGCCAGAAATGTAAGGTAAGGCTGAGTGCGACAAACTTTGTGATTCGGCTCTTCTCCGAACCTTGCTTATAACAGGAGCTTTAGTGCACTGAGAGGGCTACCCTTTTTTGTTAGTTCGTTAGAAGAAAAACGATATATTTTTTTAATATTTAGAAATAATTTAAATATATAGCCAGAAATGTAAGGTAAGGCTGAGTGTGATAAACCTTGTGATTCGGTCCTTTCCCGAACCCTGCATATAACAGGAGCTTTAGTGCATCGAGCGGGCTACCCTTTTTTATTAGTTCGTCAAAAGAAAAACGATATTTGTTTTTAATATTTAGAAATAATTTAAATATATGTCAGAAATGCAAGGTAAAGCTGAGTGTGATAAGCCTTGTGATTCGGTCCATCCCCAAACCCTGCATATGTCAAGAACTTTAGTGCACCGAACTACCTTTTTCATTTTTTCGTTAAAAGAAGAATGATATAGTATGTATTTTGTTAGAGTTGTGACCCGAATTTTGTTGATCCGGGCCTGAATGTTTCGCGATGCGACCTATGTTTGTGATTTTTTATGGGGTCTGTGGTGGTAGCGTAGGGATGTATGGACCTGTATGTTTTTGGGCCTAGGACTTATTTGTATGCACGTATTATATAAGTGCATTTAGTGGGTTATTTTGGGTGTTCTGAAAATACACATCATTGAGACTATCGTCTCCACAATTGTACTCCTCTCCATTATAATGAATTCCTCGGCCTCTACCCGTATTTTTTCCCACAAGAATTTTCACGTAAATCTGTATGTTCTTGCTTTTCTTTTTGCTTGTGGTTTGCTTATTTTGTCCGATTCGTAACATATTTTTTTGTAATATTTAGAAATGATTTAATTATATGTGACTAAAAAGGATTATGTTGGACAGGTAATATTCTACAAGAGGATAAATAGAGTATTTTTCACAGAAGAAATTCCAAAAGCTCCATCTGGAAAAATACTTAGAAAAGATTTAAGAGCTAAGCTTGCAGCTGGAGGTTTAGCTAGTTGAATTTTGTTATGGAAATAAATATATATTAGCATATATATGAACTTTACTTTATGATATATAGGTATTTGTATAAATATTGAATGAAATTTGTATTCTGATAATTGTTCTGTATATTGAACCAATACATATTTGCATACATATACCATATCTATGTTGTGGTTTTACACGAAAGATATGTATAATATTCTCAAATATTATTTACACAAATGTAGAAATTTAGTATAGTATGGTCACAGGTAGAGAGTTTTCTCTGACAAATAAAATAGTAGAAATGTCACATATGAATTATGAGAGAACTTAGAGACTAAAAGTCTGAGTTGCAAAATTAGTTCATGAAAATATGATTTGTTCATCTCGCTCGAGTTTGAATGAGTCATTTGTTAAGTAACCCCGCTTTAATCAGTCTAATTCAGTCCAAGTAATCTTTCGCCGGATGGTAATCACCAACCAAACTATTACTTACGATCATTTTAACCCTCTTAAATTCAGTTCGCTCAGCTCATTTAAAATCTCTAACTTTGGGTAATGATTTACAACGTTTTAATCAAGTCTTAGCTTAAGAAAAAAAGTAATCACAAAGTAGGTCACATCGCACTAATGCTTGTGTTATAATAATCTCATAATTTATCTCGAGATTATAATATTCAACCAATCAAATGGCTAATCTTATCCAATCGACCAAACAACTTTATTGAAATACTAATTGGAATTGAAATGCTAATTAAGGTTGTGTTTTAGTTCAACTTGTTTAATCTGTCTTTTAACTTAAATCACTTGCGTAATGTTAATAATTACAAAATGTTTGGTCTCAAATGGCATATTGATTGTGATATTGTACAAACATTCCATTCCCAAAAAATAAATATTGCACCCCCATTATTCTTTAGAATTTGACACATTACCCTCCCAACTTTATGAAGATTACATAATCACCACCACAAGTTTGACATTTTTTACATTTGATTTGATCCCCTTAGCTTCATCTGGGGTCGTTTAGTTGGGAAAGAGTTAAATAATTAATCCGGGATCAGTTATTTCAGGATTAGTTATCTTATCATGTATATGAGATAACTTACCGCATCACTCAGGGGCAGAGCTACCCTTTGGCGGGGGGGTTCAGATCATTCAGGGGTGGAGCTATATACCCTTTGGCGAGGGGGTTCATCTGAACCACCTTCGGTCGTAGTCATCACTATGGTAAAAATGGTGGGATAAATTATCTCGGGACTAACTAATACCTCAAACCAAATTCGAAATGAAATAATCTTGCATTTTAACTCGAGACTATTATACCTTATACCTCACACAAAACGATCCCTTATAGTTTAGGGGTTGTAGCCTTCTTTGGTTTCATTGCATGTTGTTTTGTCTGGTCCAATAATACCTTATCCTAGTGAATTTTACGGACCTATTGGATCGGACCTGCAGAAGCTTCTCATGCTCAAGCATTTACTTTTCTAGTTAGAGACCAATGCCTTAGGGCTAAAGCGAAATCCGCTCAAGGACCTACTGATTTAGATAAATATCTAATGCGTTCCCCAACCAGAGAAGTTATTTTTGGAGGAGATCGAAACTATGCGTTTTTGGGATCTGCGTGCAATTAATATGGAATATAGATGAAGTGCTCTATAATTTAATTTATTTTAGGCATATATATATATGAATGAATATCATTTGGTACATTAGATATAAATTTTCTTTAATCTGCTAGCTATGGTTGATTTGATTTACATAGATGACCAAACTTAGGTGCTGATATAATTAATTTTGACAGGTTCAGAAAATGAAGCTAATATTGGAGAGTCATCTCATGTGAGTTTTAATTAGTTAGGTACAATTATATGACCAAATGACAATGAATTGTTTTGTACTACTACAATAATTATGTGGACGCCAGTCATGATAAAACACAATCAAGAAAAAAGTTAGGGAAATTAATATTGTCAGAATTACTAACGTACAAAAGCTAAAATACATACTACAATAATTATATACAAAACATAAGAAATGTTAATTTTTGACAAGACGTATCAAAAAATGTCATTAGCTAAGAAAGCCAGGGGCGGATGCAGTTTACTGTTATCGAGTTCATCTTAATCTAATACTTTTGACATCGGAGTATAAATTTCATTTGTATGAATTTCCTAAAAATGCTTCGTAATATTAAACATATAATTGATCCAATGTTAAAAAAATTTAAATACTGGATTCGCCTCCATAAGAAACGACGTCACAATGACTATTATTATTATTAGCTATCGAACAATATAAATAGAGAAACATAAGTAAACGAAATGATCAATTATTTTGCATTTATTCCCATTAATACTTCAATTATTAAACTATTTATCAAGCTTAGTGGTTATCAAATGAGTTGAAATTTCAAGGTAGAGTGGTTTTAAAGAAACCACATACTCCGAGATTATTTTGAAGGTTGTTAGAATTTATTTGACTTTTGATATGTGTAATTTAAAATATATCATCATAATATTTATGTAATTATAAATTATTATTTTTAAATCTCTTGTCCCTTAATAGATGGTGCAATGAAAAGATTGTACTTGTGAAGACATTTCTTTTATATGCATGCATGGATAATGACAAATGCCTTATGCCTCATAAATCTTTTGTCGCACTCTTATTCGGTATGGTATTCGATATTTTTATTAGAATTTAATTAAATTTGAATTCAGATATTTCACGTCAATTTTTTTTTTTTGAAGGACGCGGGGGGTTGAGGGTAATTTTTCCCTTTTATTTCCAAGAGCTAGAACACGATCAAACTTTTTGAGTATTGGAAAAGAAATCTCGACCATTCTATCGTAACTGAGTTGATGTAAATCTAATTATGACATTTCTAACACTTAAAAAGTGGGGGTCCTTTTCAAGTTCGTGTAGTCATTTTAATTAAGGAATGGCTTTTCAAGAGTAAGATAAGCCAATATAATACACATATGTAAAATTATTTCTCAATAATTTAATTTGGATGTGTGATTCTTACTAATCCTCAAAGTAATGACTCGCCTATTTATCAATTTTGCCTATTTTGACCCGTCCATTTTAACAATTCTAATTATTTAGGTTGATATGCAAGTCAAATTAATCTATGATTTAAGTTGTCATTAATTTTTTTTAAAGAAATTCACATAAGTTGATCGTGAAAATAATTTAGGCACTGATATATATACACTTGTAAGTGAACTTGTTATCGAAGACAAAATCAAATAAATAAATATATATATATAAGGAAGACCACTACAAAAAGAAGGGCATTTTCCATGACATATATATATATATAAAAGAGATAAAACAAAGTTGGATTTCAACATCAAAACCGCAAAAATCCCATGAAGGAAAGAGTGACAGAAAATAGTGGATGAGATAAGTCAAAAAGATATATGGTATCAAAACATGTTTATTTTTTCAAGAACAACGTAACGTAATGTTTCACCTTAATAAATAATTATTGAAGAAAATTAAATAGATAGATGTCCAATTAGTCACGCTCCAAGTTCATTACATGTATAGTCCGCTACAGTTCCACAAATTCCACTGTTAATTTTTTATCGAGCTATAACTTATTCATCTTTTTATGATATATATATATATATATAGTGTTATGAAAAAGAATTGATGTCTTTAATTAATGTTGTCTTGGAATCTCATGGACTAAGTGTATATGTATATATGTTTCAAACCGGTACTATATATTAATTATGAGATTATGTTTGTTGTATATAATAACAGAGACAGAAGTCGCCATAATTATAGCCGACAAGGCAAGATTAATAAGTATTATATATTAATATTATGATTAATTTTTGTGACAAACAATTAAGAAATAGTCCAGGTGAGCCCATTCTTTTTTGTTATATAGCTAGAGAGCAAAAAATAATATATAGTGGGATATTGATTATTTTCCTGTTTTTCTACAGCTCAAGGCACATCCCCCATGTGCTTTGTGTTTGTGCTCAGTTTATTATCTTCATTCCTAGCTAGTGGGTTTGATCAAATCCCATTTTTGACTCACAAAAAAAAATAATCATGAATATTAATTTGATAGTTTATGTGATTGGAATTTACTTTACTTCAGATCCATAATTTAATCTTAAAATTATGATCTTACTTCATTTCTTGATAGTAATAATAATGTTGCGGAAGATTAATTGTTATAGACCAAACGGGAGCGCACAATTCCAAAGACTAGTTTAATAGGTGGGAGAATTCATTTAGCCTATAAACCCATTATTAGCGTATCTTTACTTATCCCGCGTGGACAATTAGCATATGACAATCGCCCTCACTTGAGAGTTGAGAACCAACGAACTTGTTGGTCACGGCTGACCCCCATCTTGCGTCTTGCGCCTAAGCAACCACTCCGAGTCACGGCTGGTCCCCTTATTTTTTCCAGGCCACCAATTCGAGTCACGGTCCGCACGCCCCCTCTTGAGAACCAATGACCTCGTTGACCATGGCTGGCAACCCTCTCTTAGATCCAGCCATCACTCCGGGCACACAGGCTATCACTCCGAGTCGTGGTGTCAACTTTAACATAATTCAAGTGTTATGTATGGTGTCAACTTTAACACAATTCAAATTTCACTAATTTCTCTAATTTTATATAAAGTTGCAATTCAAATCCACTACAATTATCAATTAAGATACAATTAACAAAAAAGAATCTCGTACAATATAATTAGGATGTGATTTGTGGAGTTTAATCACTAATTCTTCAATTTATAGTGATAATTATATCGATACATTTTAATTCTCGAAATACAATGTACTACTATTAGAATAACAATTTTATGGCCTGAAATTCCTAGTAATTTGGATTCGCACCGCGTAGGGCCACATTCGGGGGGAAGCGCTCCCAACAGAGTTTTCTCCATGCCCAGGGTCGAACTCTCGACCTCTGATTAAGGGTGAAGCAACCTCATCCGCTGCACCACAACCCATGTTGGTGGTGTAGAGTTGAATATATGATTAGGGTCGTTCTAGAATGAACATGATTTTTTTATTCTTAATAAAAAATTTTAAGTTTAAGTTCTAAATATAAAAAAAAAATTCTATTCGAAAATGTTTTCTCCTTAAATGGCCTTAGGTGACTTGAATCTCAATTAATCGAGTTTTCAATGCCAGTAGAAAATATCAAACCAAAAGGGGGGGAGGGGGGGGGGGGGGTTGAATGTACACGAATCAAGGGCAGACCTAGGTATCAGTGGCGGAGTAGAATTTTTACTAAGGAGACTCATAACTGAATATAAAAATGAATTAAAGGGGGTTCAACATCTAATATATATGTATATATAATAATTTTAATCATGTATATATAGCATAATATTTCGTCGAAGGGGGTTCGGATGAACCCCTAACGTAGCTATGCCCCTGCTAGGTGCAAATATTTAGTGTTCTAGCACCCGTTAGATCCGACACAAATTAAGTATAACTGTATAAAAAATGTTTTAAAAATGGTATAAAATCGATAAAAGCACCCCTTAAAATCAAAAAGATAGTTGGGTATTTTAATTTTCAAACGGAATGCTTTAATTTGATGACTATAATATGTGTGTTCGAACTACCCCATCAAGCATCCAAAATCCCTAAATTCTGAATCGGTCACGACCGCAAAGTAAGTTTGAAACACTTGTGTGGCGTACATGCAAGATAATAGAAGGGACCCATAAAAGTAATGGAAGTGAGTTATGTACACTATATATAAGTCACATCTACATTTCCCAGAAATGAACTTGCCTTTTTCTGGCTCTGAATTCTAGTTACTTCATAAATGGCATCAATCACATTACTCCATGGACAATGAGTCACCATTATATCATGACATTATATTCATCTTTGTGTTACATACTGTCAACAAAATTGATGATCCCCAAGTCATCCTCATTCCTGTCAGTGTATATTGGAGTGTTACTCTCTCCCTCCGTCTCAAAATAAGTGTCGCTGAAGGGTTTTAACATGTCACTCCGTCTCAAAATAAGTGTCATTAAAGGGTATTTATATTCCCTCCGTCTCAAAATAAGTATCGTTAACAGATATTAATTAACATGCCACTCCGTCTCAAATTAAGTGTCGTTAACGGGTATTAACATGTCACTCTGTCTCAAAATAAGTATCGTTAAAGGGTATTAACATGCCTCTCCGTCTCTGTCGTTAAAGGGGATTAACATTCCCTCTGTCTTAAAATAAGTGTCATTAAAGGATATTAGCATGCCACTCCACCTCAAAATAAGTATCGTTAAAGGGTATTAACATGTCACTCTGTCTCAAAATAAGTGTCGTTAAAGAGTATTAACATGCCACTCCGTCTCAAAATAAGTGTCGTTAAAGGGTATTAACATGTCACTCCGTCTCAAAATAAGTATCGTTAAAGGGTATTAACATGTCACTCCGTCTCAAAATAAGTGTCGTTAAAGGGTATTAACATGCCACTCCGTCTCAAAATAAGTGTCGTTAAAGGATATTAACATGTCACTCCGTCTCAAAATAAGTGTCGTTAAAGGGTATTAACATGCCACTCCGTCTCAAAATAAGTGTCGTTAAAGGATATTAACATGTCACTCCGTCTCAAAATAAGTGTGGTTAAAGAGTATTAACATTCCCTCCGCCTCAAAATAAGTGTTGTTAAAGGGTATTAACATTCCCTCTGTCTCAAAATAAGTGTCGTTAAAGGGTATTAACATGTCACTCCGTCTCAAAATAAGTGTCGTTAAAGGTTATTAACATGTCACTTGAACCTATGTTACAATCCCTTAGAAATGTCATTTTATTCATTTTAAAGGATTCGATATGAATAAAACAATGTGAGCAATATTCAATATTTTCCGTCCGGTCGAATAATTTTTGAGGTCCATACATTATTACTAATTTTATATAATTTCGATATTTGTAAATTATTTTCTATTTTCATGTAATTTCTAAATTTTATGGGCATTTTCGACGGAAAAATTACTTGGCTCATTGTCCATTTACTTTGAATTAAAGATAATATGAGAGAATTAAGATATTCATTTGAATTAATATCTTTGTTGTGATTTACAATTATAACGAATTTATTTTGTCCAATTGTTGTCAATTAGCAGACAAATCTTGATTTTTAAAAGTTGTTAAGGTTAAGATTATGTTGGGAATTAAATCCAACACATCCATTAATTAATGTAGTAAGACTCCATTCCATTGACCTATTATGAACTAAATTACTTTAAAGAGGAAAAATAAACATGACTTGCTTAATTAAAGTTAAAGCACATGTTCCTAATCAAATTATAACTAGCTAGCCCCCCCCCCCCCTCCCCCCCCAAAAAAAATATATATATATAAATAAGAGGATCCTATTAGGGCTACAAATTAAAAGCAAAGAATACTATTACACATGACACATTATATTATGGTACTATTAATTATGGGCAGTGTGGTCATAGAAAATGAAACATGTTTAGGACTACATGGTACAACATAATGAGTTTGTTATTACACCTCTACACCATACATAAAATTCTGCAATGAATTATTTTATTGCAGAATTTGTCTAGTCAAAGTTGATTATCTTAATCACTAATTAGTTTCTTTAATGGGGAAAAATCAATTGCAAGATGTTAGATCACTTAGAAGCCTATATATTAATTTGTCCACTAGGTGATAACTAAAAGGACCTAATTAGCTAAAACCAAAGTTTTGATTGGACTCATGATTAGATGGCCTATTCATATAGTTTCACAACTAAAAGGAAAAAAACAAACGAGTGTTACGTTACGTTGGTGAATGTTATGATCAGACAGAAAAAAGCAAATCACAAGTTATAAAAACAAAATAAGAACACACTTAAATTTATGTGGAAATTCTTGACGGAAAGAATCACGAACAAAGACAGGAATTTCACTATAATAGAGAGAAGTACAATGAGGAGAATGACGTGTTTTCTGAACATCCAAAAAATGATTCACTAATTACACATATATAATACGTGCTTATAAATAAATCATAGGCCCCAAAACATACAGGTCCGTACCGCCCTCCGGGATCGGGCCACCACAGATCCCATGAAAAATCACAAACATATAGGTCGCACCGCGAATTTTTCAGGACCAAATCAATAGAATTTGAGTTACAAACTCAAACCGTGAAAAAGAAACGTAATGTAGTACCGTAGTGGAGTGACAATTATTCCTTCATCCTTTAATGAGAGGTTACATTTAGTCTCTCTAAATAATAAGGAGTTATCTTCGTTAGAAAGTGTTTTTTCACTAAATATAAAAATTTTCTATGCTAATTTATATTTAATCAGACTTTAATACAAATATCGATTAAAATGTTACAAGAAGTTGTAGAGAACATGGGAAATTTGATTGGACCGACAAGTGAGTCGAATGCTGCTTTTAGTGGAGGTGACAACAATTTGATTCCCTACTGATTTTTGCAGCTATTTTGTCTCTCTCTCTCTTATTCTTAAATAAATAAATAAATAAATAAATAAATAAATAAATAAATAAATAAATAAATAAATAAATAAATAAATAAATAAATAAATGAAAAAAAAACAATTTTCTTCACTTCTTCAATAGTTTAAACTTTTATTAAATACTTAGTACTTACTAACATTCATCAAATGGAATTAAAAAGAAAGATTTACATATATATATATATATGCTCATAGTTAAATAATTTTTCCACTATCATTAACTAATACATTATCTTACTATGTTATAAAATTTTATGTTTGTTTTAAGTTATTTCTATATATGAAGTATTTTTCTATCAACTATAGATCGGTTGAAAATTATTAAAACCATTTAAGTTAAAAGTAATAGTGTTCATATATATATTTAATACGATAAATCAAATAATTATCTTTATATAAGTCAATTAAGCAGCTAGCTAGGAAGAAGCGTGACGAATGAAAACTATTAAAACAAGCATATTGTAAACATATATACAATATTAGTATAAGTTTCTTTCTCTCGACCAAATATGTAATTTTCATTATTAGTAGATCCATAATAATAGTTTTATTCTATGAGCATATAAAAATAGTAAATCTTAATTTAGCTCTTCTTCTTTCTTTCTCTCTCTATTATTACATACACATATACACTCATAATTTCCCTATATATACATTTGGTCCCCCTTCACTTCCCATAAACCTAATTTCAACTCACCAATTTCACTAAGCAAATAATACTCACAACAAAAAAAACCCTATCAACTTCTTCTTCTTCTTGTTGTTGTTCTTGAAATTGTTAGCCATGAGTTATGAACCAAACACAACCTTAAACCTAAGCCTATCAAGAAATGAGATTTTACTTGATCAATCGTCGTCATCGTCGTCGTCGTCCCCCTTAAGTCCAACAGAGCCACGTATTTTCTCATGCAACTATTGTAGAAGAAAGTTTTATAGTTCACAAGCTCTAGGAGGCCATCAAAATGCACATAAACTTGAAAGAACCCTAGCCAAGAAGAGTAGGGAGATGACTACATCGTCCCTTCTGCCTCATTCTGGTTGGTCCAATAATAACAACAATAATAATAATCAGACCAGTGGCTCGTTGAGCCCTAGTGGTCCGAGCCATGGTGGTCGTGGTTATGGTCACGGTGCTAGGTTTGTTACTAATAATGATATAATGAGGTATGGAAGAAGAGAGATGATGATGAATTATGGCTCTGTGAAAAATGGTGAGAGTGTTCATCAAGAGGATTTTGGTCACCTTGATTTGTCCTTAAGGCTTTGATCATCATCACTTTTTTTTTTTTTTTTTAATTTATTTGATTTTTACTTCAAGAAATTATTGTAATTTTAATCTCCTTTTGACCCTATTTTGAGGTCGTTAGTTAATTAATTAATTCTAATCAAGGGAGGTTGAGTTCTTAAAATTGATGAATATGCATCATGTGTTAGTGATTTTGACGAAATTCATCTTTAAAATTCTATAGGATTCCCCAAAAATTGTGTTAGTGATTTTGACGAAATTCATCTTTAAAATTCTATAGGATTCACCAAAAATTGAGTAAACAAAATTCTTTTAGTATTGACTTTGTTGTATCCTGAAAGAAAATTGCTTTGTTTTTTCGGAAATTCATATATAGGTAACATCTCCGTAAGGAAATTCGATTCAAGCATCATAAAGTCCTTGATTTCGTTCTTCTTTCTACATTTCTCTATAATATGATCGGTATCCGATACTACATATTGTTGTTGTATTAGGGTTGTGCACAAATCGAATCAATTCGAGTATTCAGATCGATTCGAAGAGTTTGGTTTATTCGATTTGAATTATACAAATATGAATCGATTTACGAATTCAATTTTAGAATATCTTGATTTTCGAATTGAATTTGGTTATGGGTGTTTGCAATTCAAGTATCTGGGGTCTATGATTCAGGGGAATGGAGAGATTGACGATGATGTCACTCATCGGAGTACTGGGGTAGGGTGGATGAAATGGAGGCTCCTCGCTTTTGGTATCTAGTGCGACAAAGAGGTATCTTCTAAACTCAAAGGCAAGTTCTACACTTTGATGGTTAGACCGGCTTTGTTGTATGGAGCAAAGTGTTGACCTGCCAAGAAGTCTCACATACAAATGATGAAGGTGACGGAGATGAGAATGTTACGGTGGATGTGTGAGTTTACTAGGAATGATAGGATTAGAAATGAGGTTATCCGAGATAAGGTGGGAGTGGCTTCCGTGGAAGCCAAGATGAGGGAAATGAGGTTGAGATGGTTCGGCATGTGATGAGGAGGGGCACTGATGCCCATGCACGGAAATGTAAGAGGTTGACTAGGGGTGGATTCAGGCGAGGTAGAGGTAGACCGAAGAAAATATTGGAAGGAGGTGATTAGACATGACATGGAGTAACTTCAGCTTACCGAGGACATGACCCTAGATAGGAAGGTGTGGAAGAGGCGGATTAGGGTAGAAGGATAGTAGGAATGAGTGCGTCAGTGCTAGTAGGTACGAGGATTTTGTTATTCGTGTTAATAGCTATAGTACTAATATTATTTCAAAATATTGTATTGTTTATTGTATTACTTGGTGAGTCCTGTTTATGATTATTGGGTGTGGTAATTTCTAATATTGTATCTTGTATTTTTACTATATATTCCTTTTCTAAATTGTTTTATCTTGAACCAGGGGTCTATAAAAAACAACCTCTCTATCTCACCTCTGAGGTAGTGGTATAAACTACGCACACTTATCCTCCCCAGACTCGCTTAGTGGGAGTATACTGAATATGTTGTTGTTATTGTTGTTGTTGGTGTGTATGTGTATTGGAAAGTAGATGTATTGGAAAATATTTTTAGAAAGAAAATGAATGGGCTAAGACGCTTGGGCTATAGTGAGTTGCATAGAAGTGGGCCTTGTTCATTAGAAACAAGCCCATATGTTTCTAGTGGCAAGAGTATACAATATACAAAAAAGATACAAGAAGAAGCCAATGGAATTCAATAATATCAATTCTATTATGTATATCTAACAATGTAATTTAAATTTTATATATACAATAATATAGTTTTTTTTATGAAAAAGGTTGAGATGAAATCCTTGAGGTGCCCTTAGCTCTACTAGATAGCCACTCCCTTAGACTCGAACAACCTAAAAGAGGACTCGAACCTCCCCGCTTTTTAGCGCGAGCCCTCCTAGACTTATTCCAATCCAAGATGAAGTTATAGTATAGCTTACGGGTTTTGTAGGATTTTGTAGCTCTGATCTAAATTTTGTATGATCCATAAATACAGATTATTAATTTAAAAATTAAAAAACATAAAATCGTGAATCCATAAAATTCTAATCATGATTTCGGGTCTGATTATTTCCCAAATGTTTTTTCGATAAAGGCATAAGCTTGTTGTAGTTATGGAGTAATTATATTTATACATCTTTTTCCTAGTGAATTGGTCAACGAGTTCCTTACTTGGTGGTGTGAACAAAGTTTAGAGAAGTGAAGGAACCAACAACATAAGTTGCTGGCTAGTTTGCAAAGGCTGATTCAGAATTTAAACTTTATAATTTTAATTGTTTGAAATGTCAGAATTCATATGATTTCATGATGTTCATTCAAACTATATCATATAAATTAAGACGAAGATAATATTAATTAAGAAAATCACACTTTAGTTATTGTTTTAATATTAGACTCAAACTCAAATGTTTTAGGTAAAAATAAAATAAATATTTGTATGCTCGCATAGAGTGCATCGCCCAACAATCTTTGGTCTTATGCTTTTATTAACGTGTCTTATTATAGTAAACACACGTCAACATATATATCTAGTGAAACGTGCAGTAACAATCTCAATAATATGCTATTGACATAAAAAAAAATAAAAAAATGTTCAATAAATAATGTCATTCAATTAATCAAAAATAGAACTCCAAATTTCACCATCTTGATAAGAAAAGAGAAAAAGGGTCTAGGCAATGACACTAGTAGATTTACAACTCTCAAATTCATTACTCTTTTGCATTCTAATTCCCTTTCTCTTCTTCCTCTTCGTCAAATTCAAGAAAACAAGAAATAATAATGCCCTTTTGTCAAGTGCTAAAATACCAAAATCATATCCTATTATTGGTTCCTATTTTTCCATTTTGGCAAATCAGGAGCAACGAGTTCAATGGCTATCCGATATTATCCTTAGCACCCCTAAACTTACTTTCACTCTCATTCGACCCCTCAATTTGCACTCTATTTTCACTGCCAATCCATCTAACGTCCAACATATACTCAAAACAAACTTCTCTCTTTACCAAAAGAAATCAAATAGTGTTCTGGCAGATTTTCTCAGGAATGGCATTTTTAACGCCAATGGTGATATATGGAAGTACCAAAGGAAAGTTGCTAGCCACGAATTCAACACGAGGTCGTTGAGGAAATTCGTTGAAACTGTCGTTGATACTGAACTCTCCGAACGTTTGATTCCAATTCTTGCCAATGCTGCTGCTGAGGAAAATGTTCTTGATCTACAAGACATTTTACAAAGGTTTGCGTTTGACAACATCTGTAAAATTGCTTTTGGTTATGATCCCGGCTACTTGTTGCCGAACCTGCCCGAGGCAGAATTCGCAGTTGCATTTGAAGATTGCGTTCGCCTAAGTAGCGAAAGATTCGCGCTTCCCTCCCCACTTATCTGGAAAATGAAACGCGCTCTTAATATTGGCTCGGAAAAGAAATTGAGGATTGCAGTTCAACAAGTACGTGAATTCGCGAAAAAAATAGTGAGAGAGAAACAGATGGAGCTGAACGAGAAGTCATCGCTCGATTCAGCAGATTTGTTATCAAGATTCTTGAGTACAGGGAATTCTGATGACGATTTCGTCACTGATATCGTGATAAGTTTTATATTGGCAGGACGTGACACGACTTCAGCTGCATTAACGTGGTTTTTCTGGCTGATATCGAAGAATCCCGAGGTGGAATCCGAAATCTTGAAAGAAATTGGAGAAAACGCAAATGATTCGTTGGTCTTATACGATGAAGTGAGGAGCATGATGCACACTCATGCTTCGCTATGTGAAAGCATGAGATTTTACCCACCCGTACCAATGGATTCAAAAGTGGCAGCGAAGGATGATGTATTGCCGGATGGCACATTTGTGAGAAAGGGTACGCGGGTGACTTATCATCCTTACGCGATGGGAAGATCGGAGGAAATATGGGGGAAAGATTGGGCTGAATATAAGCCAGAGAGATGGTTGAATAAGGACCAAGTGACAGGGAATTGGACGTTTGTGAGCAAAGATGCATACTCATATCCCGTGTTTCAAGCAGGGCCGAGAATCTGTTTAGGGAAAGAAATGGCGTTTTTGCAAATGAAAAGGGTCGTGGCTGGTGTTCTGCAGCGGTACAAGGTGGTTCCGGTGGCAAAGAAAGGGGTAGAGCCGTTGTTCATATCGTATCTCACCGCTAAGATGAAAGGTGGTTTCCCTGTTACTGTTGAAGAAAGGATGTAGGAATACCACAACATTTAAGCTCACATAGTTATACATACTCTTATTTATAGAAGTAAGTATTAATTATAATTAACAAGATATTAGTCATTTTCTTTTTTGCAATATGTGAAGTTGGATGTTGTTGTAAAGTTTTATTTATTAATATAAAGTTTGAATGATTTAATTTAAAGATTCTTCTAGTGATGAGTATTCTCTTTGAAATGTTTGTGAGGTCTATAAGTATTCAAAATATAAAAACAAGGAAGAAGTGGCTAGGAGTTGATCAGTCTAAGGCGGTATGTTATAGACTCAAGATTTTTACCAAAGAGCATTCAAAGTATAAAAAAGATACATTAATAAGTCAGGAAGATTCAACAACATTATTTACTATATATATATATATATATATATATATATATATACATAAAAAATAATAATTTTTTGATAAAAAGGCTGATAATTGAGATAAATCCCTTGAGATGCCCTAGCTCCGTTAATCATCAGTGATGTAGCTACATTGATTCAGGATTGATCACTCGAGCATCCTAGGTCAAAAATTATATTATGCATGTAAAAAATAATACTACGTATGTATGTCAAAGGTGTGTGTATACATACTTAAATTTTAAACACCCTTAACAAAAGGTGAAAGGTTAGCTTGTTGGTGCATCGTCCATGCACGCAAGGTTAATATGGACGGACTTTGATACTACATTAAACATGTCGTAGCCCCCTTAGACATTTATTAGTATTTCAAAGCATCGTTAAATAAAATTAATTCAATAAAATACACTTCTAATTAAAATAATTTTAAGGAGTGTATGTATCAAGTCAGCAATCGCCAAATAAAACGAACAAAGGATTATCTCCCACATGTTTTCTATAAAGAGATGGGTGGCATCTCTTCTTGATGACTAACTTCATCCCAAAGATATCAAAGATGGAGACATTTAATTTTCTAGTTTCTTAACTAAAGATTTTAAATTTGTCCATAATAATCAAATTATATCTGGTTTTGTTTCCACCTTCCTAGTCATTCTCGATATAATTTTTAAATATTGAATTTTTCGTTATTTAAATCATCTGTTTCCGTTACTTGTAGTTATTTATCATTCAATGAATGACTGATAAAGGATCCATTATATAATTATACTCAATTTTGACCAAAAAAGAAAAAAAACCTTCTTCAAGTATATGGACTATCTAGAAAAATATGAAGTAATGGGTGACGCTACGTACTTTGGATTATTTCTTTTCGAAAGAGAAATGTAGGGATTTTATATTTGGAACATAATCGATTTTGATGGTCGGGTTCACACGTGGGAACTTCCATTTTGTATTTTATATCATAAGAGTAACTATAGTTGGACTATATGTCTTTTTCCTAGTGGATTGGTCAACAATATCCACATTTGGTGGTGTGAACAAATTAGAGAAGTGAAGGAAACAACAACATAACTTTGCTAGCTAATTTACCTAGGCCGAATCAGAATTTGAATTTTATGAATTTAAGTTCATTTTGATTTTATGGTTGAATGGTTTGCAAACCTATTTTTCAAAATTTATTAATTTAAACGAATCAACAATTAAGGTACTAGACGCCACGTTAATGAGTCTCAACTTCCAATAGATTATTATTTTTTAAACTATTGTAGAGTTTGCAAAGGAAAAATGTCTTTACAAGGTTGCATCATGTTCTTATATAATATGTTTGAAAATTATTTTAAAGAAAAGTAGACGTAATTTTGAAATAGACATAAAACATTTGGATAACTAAACAAGTTATTACAAATTAATTAATTAATAAATATTGTTTGGCTAATTAAGCTCCAATTGTATGGAGTTTAAGGAAATTTTGAATTTGGAAGGGGTCAAACATAGAGAAAATATTCACATTTTTTGACGTGCATGTTAGCGAACGTCACACTTAGCTGAAACATTATTGACAATTATTTTAAAAGAAGACATTATGATTAATTAATCCCTTTCTTTTCATATAAATAAAGTGAATTACTAACCTGAGTTGTGATATAGTAGTGGAATTATTTTACTTTTAATCAGAGGTCTCGACTTTAAATTATAGGTATCGAGAGAATTCTATTGAGAACGCTATTCCTAAATAAATTCAGTTTGCAATCTGAATTAATTAAAATTTCAATGCGAATATCAAAAATCGTACGAACCTAAAAATAAACAAATAAAGTGAATTAGCTGCCTATGGCCTACGTTACATCACTCCATATTTGAAACTTATATTAACTCAATATAATAATTAATCCATCACATTATTGGCTATGGCTATGACTCTTTTTCTTCTGGATTTTTTTTTTTCGTATTAACGCGTCTATAATGACATAAGATGCGTGTAGCAATTTCACTAATATTATAATGATAATGACATTCCAAAATGTTGTATAAATAATCATTCATCATTCTCAACTTCAATTCATTCTCAATTCTAACTCTTCTTTCCATTAATCAAAAAAGAAAAAAACCAAACTCCAAAATGGCACTAATAGACTTGCAACTCTCAAATTCACTACTCTTTTGCCTTGTTCCCTTTCTCTTCTTTCTCTTCATCAAATTCAAGAAAACAAGAAATAACAATACCCTTTCGTCAAATACTAAAATACCAAAATCATATCCTATTATTGGTTCCTTTTTTTCCATTTTGGCAAATCAGGAGCAACGAGTTCAATGGATATCTGATATTATCCTTAGCACCCCTAGACTTACTTTCACTCTCATTCGACCCCTCAATTTGCACTCTATTTTCACTGCCAATCCTTCTAATGTCCAACACATGCTCAAAACAAACTTCCCTGTTTACCAAAAAGGCCAATTTTCAAATAGTACTCTATCAGATTTGCTTAGTAATGGCATTTTTAACGTCGATGGTGATATATGGAAGTACCAAAGACAAGTTGCTAGCCACGAATTCAACACGAGGTCGTTGAGGAAATTCGTTGAAACTGTCGTTGATACTGAGCTCTCCGAACGGTTGATTCCAATTCTTGCCAATGCTGCTGCTGAGAAAAAAGTGCTCGATCTACAAGATATTTTACAAAGGTTTGCGTTTGACAACATCTGTAAAATTGCTTTTGGTTATGATCCCGGATACTTGTTGCCTAACCTGCCCGAAGCAGAATTCGCAGTTGCATTTGAAGATTGTGTTCGCCTAAGCAGCAAAAGATTCGCGCTCCCCTCTCCACTTATCTGGAAAATAAAACGCGCTCTTAATATTGGATCAGAAAAGAAATTGAGGATTGCGGTTCAACAAGTACGTGAATTCGCGAAAAAAATAGTGAGAGGGAAACAGAGGGAGCTGAACGAGAAGTCATCGCTCGATTCAGCTGATTTGTTATCTAGATTCTTGAGTACAGGGCACTCTGATGAAGATTTCGTCACTGATATCGTGATAAGTTTTATATTGGCGGGACGTGACACGACTTCAGCTGCATTAACATGGTTTTTCTGGCTGATATCGAAGAATCCAGAAGTGGAGTCCGAAATCTTGAAAGAGATTGGAGAAAAAACAGACGATTCAGTAGTCTTATACGATGATGTGAAGAACATGATGTATACTCATGCCTCGCTTTGCGAAAGCATGAGATTTTACCCACCAGTACCAATGGATGGAAAAGAAGCAGTGAAGGATGATGTCTTGCCAGATGGTACGTTTGTGAAAAAGGGTACGAGGGTGACTTATCATCCTTACGCAATGGGAAGATCAGAGGAAATATGGGGGAAAGATTGGGCTGAATATAAGCCAGAGAGATGGTTGAATAAGGACCAAGTGACAGGGAATTGGACGTTTGTGAGCAAAGATGCATACGCATATCCCGTGTTTCAAGCAGGGCCGAGAATCTGTTTAGGGAAAGAAATGGCGTTTTTGCAAATGAAGAGGGTCGTGGCTGGTGTTCTGCAGCGGTTCAAGGTGGTTCCGGCAGCGGAGAAAGGGGCGGAGCCGATGTTCATATCATATCTCACGGCGAAGATGAAAGGAGGTTTCCCTGTTACTATTGAAGAAAGGAAATAATAACAAGTCGTTGTAGCCAAAAAGTGATCAAAAGCAGTTTTTACAGTATGCTTTTTTTAATTGTTTTGCTTTTTTCAACTATGCCAGTATTATTGATTGTAAAATTAGTGTGTGTCCTAGTTTCAATACCATTTTGTTAATCATCATGTTAGAAGAAAGATAACAAAGTCCCACATTGATGGTTAATGACCTAAAAAAAGAGACCTCAAAAATAGATCAAAAATAAGAGACCGTCCGCTTATTCCATCAATTTATTTTTTTAACCTCATGAAGTCAGTAAATGAGAAAAAATTCAGCAACACAATATTAGAGACTTCAAGAGGTCGAAAATAAAATACGAAAAAAGTTAGTGTCAAAATAATTAAAATTATTTTTAAAAAGAAGTATTTTAAATAGTTTTTTTTTTAAATTGCGTCCTCGTGAGGTCGCTACTATTTTAATATATTAATATTTATTATTAAAAGTAATTGTTGTCATTATTTTATGAAGTGTGAATCGTTAACCAAAAAAAAATGAAGTGTGAAGCCAAAATATATATTTATTTAATTTTTTAAATATTTATAATTATAATTAGAAAAATGTAAAATCCAAAAGGTCGGTTCTCTCAAAACACTCTCAAATCCGTCCCTCTCAATCCCTTACAAAGCCCTGTAGCCCAAATCTCAAATCTAGCGTCTTTTCTATTTGAAGTGAGGTTGCAATCTTTGATTTTTTTCTTATTTATGTGTGGAATAGAATTTGAATCTATGAATGTCTTGGATTTTCTTTATTTTTCTCAAAATATGAATGAATAATTAGGGGTTTTGTTACCTTACTCATTGCCCTACTGTCTCAAATCCTTCTCTGTTTGGGCTATCGTATCTTCATCTCGCAGGCAACAACTCTGTGCCTGACATTCCTACCATGGACCAGTCAGCAAATTTTGGTGCCTGTGTTAATTTTGGTGCATATTGTTTTGCTTCTTGATCTTTACAAGCTTTTATTTTTTCTGATTTTCTTGAAAAAAAACAGAACTTATCACTCTCTGAAGTTCATTTCACTGTAAAATAAGTAGAGGCAGAGAATTGATATTTGGTTAATTTTGGTGCTAATTATTTTGCTTTTTGATCTTAACAAGCTTTTGTTGTTTCTGATTTATTTGAAAAAAAAAAAAAGCTGAACTTTTCACTTCCATGAAAATAGAGGCAGAAAGTTGATTTTAATGGTAATGCCAGAGTCATGTGATAACTCCCATAAGTGTTAATTTTAACAGTGCCATATTGTGCACTGTTTCACTCAAATAATGTTGCATAATTTGGACTAAAATTTGAGGTACCGTAGGTGACATTTGCCTCCTGCAATAAATTGGCAGCCCTCAATTCTAATTCCAGACCAAAATTAGATTTTTTTTCTCTTGCAGTGTTCTTAACTTCATTAACTTTTGACCAAATGTCTGCTGCAACATATATATCTGATAGCATAATGTATTTACTTGTATTTGTTGTTACTCATTCAACAAGCTTCAGAAAGATATTTTTTAGCCATTTGGACATGATTTGGTTAATATTTGGAAGGTAAAAAGAGTATTTGAAGTAGAGAAAAAGACACTCTTATCTGTTTCAATTTATTTATTTGATTTTGATTTGATAGAGTTTAAAAAAGTAATGAAAACTTTTTAATTCTATAGTCCTAAATTAAAAACATGTTAAATATACTAAAGTATCATTTAATCATGTGGTCTTAAATATGTTAAATAGAAAGTTAAAATTTTAAAAATTATAGATAAAGAAAAGAGGAAATGTTTCTTTTGTAACAGACTAAAAAGAAGTAAGATAATCAAATTTTAAAGGAGGGCATACCATTTGGAAGGATGGGAAGACCTTGCTTAGAAAATCACTCAGTTTACTCTAATCAATACTACAAGACTATTCGACATTGCAATGACATGTCTTTAGCTATGATCTTATCTTAAGATATTAAGAAAAATTGCAAAAGGAACTACAAATTCATTCAGCATTAAACAAGAACAAGTCATCATTTTCTTGTATGTTAATTAGGATGACAGTTTAAGCATATTTCATGTCTGAAGCAAATTTTTTTATATATATATGAGATTAAGATACATGATCCTAAGATCAATATATTAAGACAATAGTAATATATTAAAGAGTTAGACCAACTGGTGTTGTTTCTCAAGTACAAGTTTCTGCATTAGGTAGGTCTAAGTCTTTCAATTGTGCAACAAATGGCTGGTCAGTGATGAATATCATACAATGTTTTTGAAGTTCATTTCACTGTAATGTAAGAAAGAACATAAGAAATAGAAGCAACAAGTTAAGTTTTGCTTAATTGTAGTTCTTATTGTTTTGCTTCTAATTGATCTTATAGTTGAGACCACACTGTTACTTTTCACATACATAGCTAAAAAAAACATATAGAAGTTGGCTACTTGAATTCAGATAACTAATTGAATTTCGTTTGCAGGAAAAGAAACTTGGAATGCCAATAACTCAGGCTGAAGCATTCAAGGCTACACACACAAAAAAGAAAAAAAAACTTCAAAAATCTTGATGTTTGGGTTGAGCCATGAGGTCAACTGGCCTACGTAAGCCTCTATTTCTATTGATACTTACTTTATTTTCTAAATTTATATTTTGATTGTTATCATTAATTTTAGAATCGGTATCTGCAATTCACAGAGGATTTTTGTCAAACTCAACCGGATGATAGCCAAGGCATGCCGCTTAGACAAAAGCAAACTGAGAGAATGCAACTAGATGTGGTTGGTGACCCGAATAGGTATGGGTATGCTTACGGCTTGCCCGAACGAGCCTTTCGTGAATTTCATTCAGAACTAGAAGGCCTAAGTAGTTTCCACGATGATGGATAAAGGGAGGCTATTTTGGCTTTGGAGTAGAAGATAGTTGAGCTATCTAGCAAGCTAAGGCGTCGCAGACTAGCTGAATGTGGAGCCTAGTAGTGATAAAGATGATGAGGAATATGTTGCAAACACACCACTGTGTTATTACAGTTTAGTATTTTTTTTTTAGATAATCTAACGCCATACTTAATAATGATTTATTTGAATTATTAAGTGTTTTTGAATGGATGAAAACTTTGAAGTAGTCTGATTAGAATTGTGTATGTAATTTATGATCTTTATATTTTTTTTGTTCAATTTTAAAGCACTTTAAAGATGATTTTTATTTAGTGTTGATTGGATGATATTTAGTACTTGTGTTTGTTGTTGTTTGATTGATTGGTGGGAGCTCTTCGAGTTCAATTTGGTTGATTAGAATGAATTAAAATGGCAATAGGCATCTGTAAAAGCTGCTATTTACCCCATTCTTTTTTGTAGAAAAGAGACCTCATGAGGTCACTTTTTTGCATTTTCATCTTCTAGAAAAACAGAAAAGCGGCCTCATATGGTCTCTTTTATGCAATTTTATTTTCTAGAAACGCAAATAAGACACCTCAAGAGGTCTCTATTTAAAATAAAAATATATTTTCATTTAAAAAATAAAAAATAATAGCTACCCGATGAGGTCTCTTTTTATAAAATAATAATAATTTTAAAAAAAATAATGTAGAGACCTCATGAGGTCGCTTATGTAAAATCGTGTAAAAAAGCTACTGACCTCGTGAGGTCGCTTTATGGTGACCTCATGAGGTCTCTTAAGAAAAGTGACCTATGTTTTAGAGACCTACCATTGAGATCGCTTTTGAGGTTGCTTTTCCGGAAAAAGAGACCTCATCAGGTCTCTTTTTACTACTTTTTTAGTAGTGTGGTCTCCTTATAAGGCTTGGGCAATCCTCCTCCTCGTGAGCTAGCTTTTGGGGTGTGAGTTAGGCCCAAGACCAATTTTAACATGATATCAGAGTCAGACCCATCTCACCCCTCCGGATTGAGATTCGGGAGAGATTTTCCACGCCCAGTTAAGGTCTGGGCGTGAGGGGGATGTTAGAAGAAAGAGAAGAAAGTCCCACATTGGTGATTAATGAGATGAGTGGTCTCCTTATAAGGCTTGGACAATCCTACTCCTCATGAGCTAGCTTTTGGAGTGTGAGTTAGGCCCAAGACCAATTTTAACACATCATTCATGTGATATAAAGTTGTCTGTTTGGACTGGATTGGATTGAAAAAGAAAAATTAAATTCAGAATGTCATATTGTACGAACTATATATGTTAATGATTGGCACGAGTCGATAAGGTATTAATCCATTAGATTAAAATTAAAAACCAAACCTAACTTTCAAACAATTAATAGCCAAAGGTGTATGTCTAAGTGTTCAATTATACAAGGTAATTAAAGAAATTGAGTTAGCCAATCCATCCTTCATTTAATTTCTCTATTGGGCTTTTGGGTCGAGCTTAGTATCTTTTCCATTTGACAAAAGAAGTGGGCTTTATGATAATAACCTTCTGATTTTTGATGTGTGGGGGAACCTTTCAAATGCAAGAAATAATGTTTGATGACCTCTTAAATTTGCAATTATTGGCCCAATATTTCTCTTTTCCAAATGATCACTATGTTGTATGTATATTGATTGTCTCTTTTTCACCCTTCAATACATCTCATCATTTTCGGTGTTTTTCACCCCACCCCGAAATCTTCAACCCCATCACCGGCCCCGCATATTATTCACTACAAAAAGAAAATTATAAATTTCGGAGGTTAATATTGCAATTAATTTGCTGAAAGAAAATAGCGGAGGCTTATAACCTCCGCGTATTGCAGTTTCAGTTTCTGCAATTTACTCCTTTTTGTAGTGTTTGTCTATATACTAATATTTTTCAGATAATATTTTTTGCTTACGTACCGATCGAACATAAAAAAATAAGTAAAACAAATACTTTTATTTTCTGTAAAAAAACATTTTTCTTCGTACCCAACACACCCTATATGTTATATTTTTTATTGTTACTCTATATACATATACACTTAACCACTCCAATTTGCATACATAACCACATTTGCACTGCGCAAATATATGCACACAAATTGGTCATGTCCCCAAAATCGTTTCTTATACGTCAAATCCTAAAACAAGAAACATTATTAAATAAGAGTATGATTAATTAAATAAATTAATATATAATTGCAGCTTATATAATTTTGATCAATTGCAGCAATTGTCTCCCCTAATATATAAAATGAAATTTTGCATGTGCATGAACGTGTGCTGTGGCGACTAATTAGGAAGTCGATCGAGCAATTCGTTTATATTAACATAATATAAACACATTATATTATATATTATATATTATATATTATATATATTTCAAGGTAAACCCCAGATCTAAACACATCACAAACAAGATTCCAAATATATTTATTTATAAGTGATTTTATCATGTGGATTTACATATGATCTCAGACATATCTTACAGCTGAATTATAGGATGGTGTCTCCTTTACATTTTACGAAGTTTCCTAATATAATTTCATAACTTGGAGTTTATGTATACCAACTAGAATTAAACCTGGAAATTATTACAATATTACTATATGAAGCTTCAACATATCACACATGTGGACATGGTTCAAAAACGAGGTTTATGTAACGTCGGTTTAGTTTTTATTCATAACATCATACTATCACATTTAAAGTAATTACAAATAAATCTTTATTTAAAAAAAAATGGTGGGGGAAATCAGGATTACAAGATTGGAAATGAAACTCTTCACCAATAAGGTTAAAATTAATGTATAAAATTATTTATGATCATAATAGAGCATTTGATTCTTTCAAGATTTTTCTTCTTCCATGCTTGTTAGTATTGATAAAAATGTTTGACCTTATTAAGATTTTTTAGATAACGTCTTCCTTTTATATACTTGTACTTACTTCTTTTTTGATGTTCTTTGACTATTAATAATAGACTACATATATAATTATTAAATACATCTGGGTTATTCTGTAATTAGTTATTCTTCAGTTCTCTATATATACAGCTGTAACCCCTTCAATATTAATGAGATCAATTATTATTAAATCTGTATCATGGTATCAAAGCTAGGGTTTCTTCTTCCGCCCAAACCCTAATCTCTCCTCTTTTCCGACGTGTGTGCGCCGCCGCCACCGTCTACACCACGCCGCACGGCCTCCCTCCTCCGCCGTAGGTCGGCGCCATGGACAAGGTTATTGATCCTCTGTCAAAATTACCGTCTGGAGTAAAATTACTGCTCAGGAATCTCCACAATCTCATCCCCGAAAAATTATCTGACAACAACTACCCGGCCTGGGCACTTAACGTCCGCACCGCCCTCGCAGCCAACTTGCTGCTCGGATGGATTGACGGTGCGGAGAAGCCGCAGCCCGAGACAGCCGAGAAGGACGGCGTCAAGCTCCCAAATCCCGACTACCTTCCGTGGATGATCGTAGACACTCAGATCCGAGCCTGTCTTCTCGCAGTTATTAGCCCCTCTGTGCACAAACACGCCCGGGGTTTTCTCACATCGGCTTCACTTTGGGACGCACTAGCCACAAGGTACAACTCTGTGTCCACGGCTCATATTTTTCAGTTGCGTGACAAATTGCATACTCTTCGGAAGGGAACGAAGACGATGACTCAATACCTTGATGATGTGGCCTCTATTCTGTCTGACCTAGATGCTGTGAACGAGATTATTCCTGAACGAGACGTGGTGAATGCCGTGATACGTGGTCTTCCGGCTGGCTATTCCTCTCTCAAACAGCATATTCGCCTCTCGCCTGTCGAAATCACTCTGAATCAACTGTCTGGATGGCTTAATGCAGAAGAATTGAATCTAGACATGGAACACAAATTACTGCTCGGAGAAGCCAGTTCCACCCCTGGCGTCACGGCTCTTTACTCGGCTGGCAGCGGAGGCTCGGCCAGGGGTCGCGGTGACGATCGCCGTAACCAAGGGCGAGGCAGCGGCGGCGGTGACCGTCGAAACACCGGGCAGCAAGGCAGAGGCGGGCCTCCACCGAGGGACGGCTTCCAGTCAGGCCGCGGACAGGGACGAGGAAACCAGCGGATGCCCACACGAGATCTTCCGACGTGCCAAATTTGTGCTAAACGGGGCCATTCTGCGGCTAATTGCTGGTATCGTTATGATGACTCGCAGAATGTAAATAGCCAGTCCGGAGGATCAAGGGCGATGCATGCGTCCACAAACGCTCAATCTGGCGATTGGTATCTAGACACAGGTGCTAACACCCATGTGACGTCGGATTATTCACAACTTCAAGCTCCTCATCCGTATCATGGCTCAGAAACTATTACAGTAGGCAATGGTCAATCCCTTCCCATCACAAACACCGGCTCTGGGTATGTCTATACCCCAAATGGTAAATTTCATCTCTCAACCCTTCACCACGTCCCTTCCCTCACATCCAATCTTTTATCTGTTTATCGCTTTACTAAAGAAAATAACTGCACCCTCATTTTTAATGACACCAATTTCCAGATAGTGGACAATACCACGAACCGGGTGCGGTACACGGGCCGCTGTGAGCATGGGCTATACACTCTTCCATCCAGGTCTCCGTCTGTTGTGAGTCAAGCCATTCTCTCGTCAACCTGGCATCGCCGGCTTGGGCACCCATCATCCGCCATCACCAAATCCATTTTATCTTCCTTAGGTTTTAATTTTTCAGAAAAATTACATTGCGAGTCCTGTTCAGTGTCTAAATCTTGTCGTTTACCTTTTTCACTGTCTGAACACAAGGCCACTGCGCCATTTCAATTAATTCATTCTGATGTTTGGGGTCCAACCTCAGTTCCTTCTGTTCAAGGTTTTCGTTATTATATATGTTTTGTTGATGATTACAGTAAATTCACTTGGCTTTATCCTCTGAAATTTAAATCCGAAGCTTATACTATTTTTGTAAACTTTGACCGAATGGTTCAAAATCAATTTAATGCCAAAATCAAAATTTTTCGAAGTGACAATGGCAAAGAATTTGTCAACAATGCATTTGGTGTTTTTCTTCAAAATCTAGGGGCTCTTCATCACACTTCATGTCCATATACCCCTGAACAAAATGGCGTTGCTGAGCGCAAACACCGTCACCTAATAGAAACAGTTGTTGCGCTCCTCCATGATTCCACCTTACCTGTTTCCTTTTGGGTTGATGCCCTTGCTACTGCCAACTACCTCATAAATCGCATGCCCACTCACACTCTCTCCAACTCCACTCCATATGCCCGTCTCTACAATCATCCACCCGACTATATTCATCTCCGCCCGTTTGGGTGTCTAGTTTATCCCTGGTTGCGTCCGCACACTCAACATAAACTTCAACCTCGGTCCACCCCTTGTGTCTTTCTAGGCTATCATCCCACTATCAAAGGTTACAAATGTTTCGATCCTGTATCTCAGAAAACATATGTTTCCCGTCATGTTCGTTTTGTGGAGGAACAATTTCCTTACACAAGTCTTTCCTCTACTCCATACTCCCCCAATCCACTTGGCGTTGTGCCATTATTTCCGTCCTTTTCTCACGCTCATGCTCCGGCTCACTCGGCACCTAACCCGGTACCCCACTACACCACTACCCACCCGAAACCCCAAACCTCCCACCCGAACACCCAGCCGACTGCCACACAACCCACCACTTCCCTACATCATACTCCTAACACACATACAGCCACCCCATCCACCGCTGCACATCCCAGCTCCCACGGCAGCCCCACCCAACCCCCGCCCACACATCATACAACTCCACCACCCCTTCCTAATCACCCTCCACTCAACACTCATCCTATGACAACCCGAGCCAAGGCCGGTACCTTCAAACCCAAAGCCTACCACACTCAAATACCCTTTGATGCACATCCCACAACTGAGCCTACTACCTACAACCAAGCCTCCAAAAATAGTTTCTGGTGCCAAGCTATGGATGAGGAATTTCAGGCTCTGAATGAACAACGTACATGGGATTTGGTACCTCTGCCTAGTAACCGAAAGTCTATTGGGTGCAAATGGGTGTTTCGCATCAAACGAAATTCAGATGGATCTCTTTCTCGCTATAAAGCACGTCTGGTTGCAAAAGGGTATCATCAAGAGTATGGTGTGGATTATAAGGAGACCTTCAGCCCTGTTGTTAAGCAACAGACTATTCGTCTGGTCTTGTCTCTTGCTCTTCACTATGATTGGCCGCTTCATCAGCTAGACGTCAGCAATGCCTTTCTTCATGGTCATCTTGAGGAAGAAATCTATATGGTTCAGCCACCGGGATATGTTAATCCCAACCGTCCTCACTATGTTTGCAAGCTTCGCAAATCACTGTATGGCCTGAAACAGGCCCCTCGTGCCTGGTACACACGTCTCTCTACTTTTCTGCAGGGTCTTGGTTTTCGCACCTACCATCATGACAACAGCCTCTTCACCCTTCACTGTTCTCGAGGGACAGTCATCATTCTTATCTATGTGGATGATATTGTTATTACAGGCAGCTCATCGTCACTCATCACTGAAATTACTGAAGCTATGCATCGTGACTTCAAACTTAAGGACCTCGGTCCTCTGGAGTTCTTTCTTGGCCTCGAACTCATCCGCAAATCGGGAACCATATTGATGCATCAGACAAAATATACCCTTGAACTTCTAAATCGGGCTGGAATGACAGACTGCAAACCCGCGGTCACTCCCATGGCAGTCCGCCAATCCCCAGGGCCGAATACTCCCTTTGCCGATCCTACACTATATCGGAGCCTCGTCGGTGGACTTCATTATCTTGCTGTTACTCGTCCGGACATCCAATATGCAGTCAATCGAGTCTCCCAATCAATGCATGCTCCCACAGAACAACACTTTCAGGCCTTGAAACGCATTCTGCGCTATCTTCAAGGTACTCTTCACTGTGGAATTTTATTTCAAAAGGGCTCGTTTGATATATCTGTTTTTTCTGATTCGGATTGGGCTAACGACAAAGATGATCGAAAGTCCACTACTGGATATATTGTTATGATGGGACCAAATCTGATTTCCTGGTGCACCAAGAAGCAAACGCGAGTGTCCCGTTCCTCCACAGAAGCAGAATATCGTGCCATGGCTGCGGGTGTTGCTGAAGCCATGTGGTTACGATACCTTACGGATGCACTTGGCATTCCCCCCACGAAACCACAGATTTATTGTGACAATCAGTCCACTATTTGTGTTACCAAAAATCCAGTCCTTCATGATCGTATGAAGCATGTTGGGTCTGACTGTCACTTTGTTCGCGATGAGGTACTTGCAGGAGCGATGGCCACGCACTATGTCCCATCTACTGACCAGCTTGCTGATATTCTCACCAAGCCTCTTCCGTTACAGCCTTTTCAGTCTCTCTGCTCCAAGCTGCCCCTCGTTACCGCTGATCAGCTTGCGGGGGGATAATAGACTACATATATAATTATTAAATACATCTGGGTTATTCTGTAATTAGTTATTCTTCAGTTCTCTATATATACAGCTGTAACCCCTTCAATATTAATGAGATCAATTATTATTAAATCTGTATCAATTAATAAAAATAAAAAGTCCACTCAAGAGTAATATGAGAGGTCCAATACCTCAAAAAAAGGAATAAAAGTTCAATAGTCAAATAAACTAAATTCTCCAATTACAAATAAATGATTATAAGTAACAAACATTAAGCAAACAAACAACTATCACCTCTTAAAATTCACATTTTACATGGCTGAAAAGATAAAACATGGTCAAAACTGTATAATATTACAAATCAAATATTCCTCTTTTTTTAAAAAAAAAAAAAAAAAAAAAATTACACCGCCATTTACCTTATGGGAATTGTACTTAGTCAACCACCTCATGAAGAGTGAAAACTCATTAAATAAGTTTCTCTCATCTACACATATACCATTTATACATCTCTCCCAACTTCCAACAAAAAAATACATTGCCTTTCATCATTCTTTTATCTTTCTCTCTTTGCTCTCACATTATTATTTTTGCTAATTAACAACAATGATTAATGGTAAAGACATATATGATGTTCTTGCAGCTATTATACCTTTATATGTTGCTATGATCTTAGCTTATGGTTCTGTTAGGTGGTGGAAAATCTTCACTCCTGATCAGTGTTCTGGTATTAACCGATTCGTCGCGGTTTTCGCTGTTCCTCTTCTTGGTTTTCACTTCATTTCAACCAATGATCCTTATGCTATGAATTACCATTTCATTGCTGCTGATTCCCTCCAGAAAGTTGTTATCCTTTTCGCGCTTTTCATATGGCATGTTTTTACTAAAAGAGGGAGTTTAGAATGGATGATTACGCTTTTTTCGCTGTCAACTTTGCCAAACACTTTAGTCATGGGAATACCTTTGCTTAAAGCAATGTATGGTGATTTCTCAGGGAATCTCATGGTTCAAATTGTTGTAATGCAAAGTGTTATATGGTATACCCTTATGTTATTTATGTTTGAATATAGAGGTGCTAAGTTACTCATCGGGGAGCAATTCCCTGAAACTGCTGCTTCGATAACTTCATTTAGGGTTGAATCAGATGTGGTTTCACTAAACGGGCGTGAACCATTACAAGCTGATGCAGAAATTGGTGACGATGGGAAACTTCATGTTGTTGTTAGGAGATCTTCTGCATCTTCAATTATATCGTCTTATAATAAAGGAATATTGCAATCGAATAACATGACTCCAAGAGCTTCGAATCTAACTGGTGTTGAGATTTATTCAGTACAATCATCAAGAGAACCAACTCCAAGAGCGTCTAGTTTCAATCAGACTGATTTTTACGCCATGTTTGCTAGCAAAACAGCTAGCCCGAAGCATGGCTACACGAATAGCTTTGGTGGAGATGTGTTTTCTTTGCAATCATCTAAAGGGCCAACTCCACGAACCTCGAATTTTGAAGAGGAGATGTCAAAGATTGGAAGCAATAAGAAGAACAGAGGAGGTATAATCGTGTATACTAATTGAACTATATGACCGTCTCATTTCTCTACGATGATTCAAATTTTTATTGTTTTAATTTGTATTACATCTCGACAGGCAGGAGTATGAGCGGGGAGCTATACAACAGCGGTAGTGGATTGGTACCGCCTTTGTATCCACCTCCAAATCCAATGTTTGCAGGACAAAGGAAAAAGGAAGTAGGAAGTGGAAGTGGAAGCGGAGCACCAACGCCAGTGCCAGTACCAGTACCAATGCCTAATAATAACAATACCAATAATAACAGCAAAGAACTTCACATGTTTGTTTGGAGTTCAAGTGCATCTCCAACATCAGAAGGTAACAACAAACATGTGGTTAACAGAGGTGGTTCAACTGAATTTGGAGTTGTGAATGCATCAAAGGCTGTTCTTCAACAAGAGATAGCTGCAGCAAGAGGTAACTGTAGTGCACAGTCCTTTTGCTTTTGTCATGTCTTTTGTTTCTAGTGCATACAAAAGATTACCACACACATAATCTGTCCTTTTCACCTTTTTGGCTTCTTGTCAGTACATTATTCTTGTTAGTACAATCACCATACATTGATTAACAAACCTACCTACTTTGTGGATCCAACTAATTCAGATTCACATCGAAAAGTCTCATTTTTCTCTCAGTTGTTATTATTTTATTTTTTTGTTAGCGTGCGTACTTATGTTGGCGTATTGTTGAGTTAATTGACAGAGAATGCAGCAAATGGAGAAAAAGAAATAGAGATTGAGGATGGTTCGAATAAGCAGTATGGAGGTTCGAAGAAAGTTGGTGGCGATGAAATGGAAGGAGAGAAGAAAAGCAGGCAGATGCCTCCTGCTAGTGTTATGACAAGACTTATTCTTATTATGGTATGGAGGAAGTTGATAAGAAATCCAAACACCTATTCCAGTTTGATAGGACTCATTTGGTCCCTCGTCTCATTCAGGTCTTCGACTCTCTGAACTTTCACATTGTTGATGAGGGCTCGATTCCCTACTCCCCCTTCCCCACGCCCCTCAATAATAATAATTAAAGACTTGGAATTAATTCATGTCTCCATATAGTGAGTTGCATTTATTTTGTATTGCTGGAATGATGTTTGGCCACCTAAGTGTGTCTCTCTAGTTCAAAATTATCTAAACCAAAATTATATTACAACCTATGAAGTACTATTATTGATTTGGTTTACTATTAATAATATTGCAATATATAGGACCTTTTTTCTTTTGGATAAAAATTAGTTTACTACTTTTGTGTAGTTATTTTGCATGAAATATTTCTCAATTTTTCTTTTTTAATCAAATACTGGAATTTTGAAGTCACTTTTTTTTTTAACATTGTAAGTTCAAAATTATATTAATGTGTAGGTGGAATATACAAATGCCTTCCATTGTTAAAGGTTCAATCTCAATTCTATCAGATGCTGGTCTTGGAATGGCTATGTTCAGTCTAGGTACATACATATATATATATCATTCTCTTTCACTCTATTATAAACAAAAACAAGTTCCTGTAAATAATACCATATATTATACATTTAATTACTTACTTATAATAATAGCTTTGAATCTATGTAGGTCTATTCATGGCTTTACAACCAAAGATCATAGCATGTGGAAAATCAGTTGCCACATTTTCCATGGCAGTTAGGTTCTTAACAGGACCTGCAGTTATTGCTGCTACTTCTATTGCTATTGGCCTTCGTGGTGTATTACTACATGTTGCCATCGTTCAGGTATATATTATATATACGAGTTTAACTTTTATATACGGACAGTTCAAAACTGACGTTGTCATGATTTATTACGATTTGCAGGCTGCTCTTCCTCAGGGCATTGTTCCCTTTGTGTTTGCTAAAGAATACAACGTCCACCCTGATATCCTTAGCACCGCGTAAGTTTAAATTTAAATTTTGAATTCGCTTTTGCATGTCAAACGTCCATTCAAATTAAATTCTTTTTTTTTTAATTTGTTGTTTGGCAGGGTTATATTTGGAATGTTAATTGCTTTGCCAATTACAATACTGTATTACGTACTTCTTGGGGTGTAGACATCATGGGAAAGAGAGACAGATAATAAGTTCAATGGATTCAACATACAATGGAAAGACAATAGGAAACTACTATGTGTTCCCTGCATGTGACTTCTTATATACACAAAAAGAAAAACTGTTCAATTAATTTATTTTGATTATATTCTTTCTCTTTAATTTTGTAGTTTTAATTTATAGTTAGGTAGGAAGAAGAACGTAAGTGGTCATCAATAGCAGTACGAGAAATATTATTGATGTTGTATTATTACTTCATTTATGAATGAATATCAAAGCTTTGCAGCTAGTTTAGATCTAAACGTTTGACATTATTGTTGTGTTCTTTCATTCCAACGGCGTGGTAACTAGTAAAGCTGCTGTCATGTGACCAAGAGGTCACAGATTCAATTCTTGAAAACAACCGGCCATTTGCAGAAATGTAAGGTGAGACTGCATGCGTACAATAGATTCTTATGATTGAACCCTTCTCCAGATCTTGCATATAGCGGGAGCTTAGTGAACCGAGCTGTCCTTTAATTTGGTTATCATTATACACCGTCAATATAGAAAATTTTTATGCCATTATCATTCACCTTTTCAAGATCACTCGTTCTGTTTAAGCATAGCAATAGAAGTGAGTTGATGGTAAACGAATGATAAATAGAGCAATTTATTACTACTAGCTACTTCCTTTGTTCATCTTTAATGGTTCACTGTTAATATGACACATCCTTTAAAGAATAATAAACAAAACGACAATTTTACTATATTGTTATTACCCTTTAAATATGATGAATATAATGTCTTGAAAAACAACTATAGTTCATGATAAGTATAGTTATGTGACAACGTTTGGATTTTAAAAGTCAGATGAATTTTCTTTTAGTACCAAATATTTTCACACAACCATATATATATATATATATATATACCTACTATGTACTAAAGGGAAAACAAGGATAATATTACGATGACAGTAGTCTTTTTTTTTTTAATATGCTTTGGGAAAACATTGGGTAGTAATTAAAGATGAAAATAGATGTCAAACGAGGTGGATTTCATTTTCATTTTCATTTTTTGCAGAAATTTATACAATTTATTTTACTCCGATGATATTGGCTTTTCCTTTTTTTGACCATATAGTATAAGTTTGTTACAAATGTTTGTACATGCACGTGAAAGCTTAATTGAATAATAAAGGATAATCATACTGGGAAGAAGAGAAATTTAGCTTTGCATTCTTCCAAGATTTGCCTATTATTTATAAATTCCTTTTTTTTTTTTTTTTGGTTCTGAGTTTGAAGCATCTTATGATATTTTTAATTTGCTATGTCATGTGATACCTTTAGTAGGAAACTGGCAATTGAACACTTTTGAATCTAATTAAACTTTACTCAATATTTTTATAATATACTCTAAACATCAATTTTCTAATTACAAGTTGTTTTCTAGTTGCAAAATGGAGTTTTACTTAGGGCTGGGCATATTTTGGTTTAAACCAAAAAATCAAATCGAAATTTTAATTTCGGTTTGATTTTTCAATTTTTCGGATCGGTTTCGGTTTTCAATTTTTGAAATTCAGTTAAACGGTTTGGTTTAACTGAATTTCTAAAAAATAATTCGAATAAACCGATTAACCGAAATTCTATAAATAATTAATAATATATATATTTTATTATATATATATATATATATATATATATATGTAATATTTAATATATAATAGAAATCCTAATAACTAATAAGTAATAGCACGCCACATACAACTAACAGCATACATTAGTCCAATAGTCGAACACTCGATCGAATCATAGACCGCCGGCGAGATCGTCGTCTGTACAGCAACACCAGAGCCGATGACCAGACGACCATTGTGAGTTGCAGCCCGCAGTGCCAACTGTGGTCTTTCCGACAGCGACCATTCTTCCAAATTCCGACTGTTTATGCAAGCTTATGCATAATGAAGTTATATATTATGTTAAACTTATGATTATATCATTTAGTTTCATCCATGTTGAGTTATTTATATCTGAGAATGAAAAATAGGTTTGATTTTTTTTTTTAAATCATTAATTTTAAATGTCCAGTCATAACCAAGAGAGGTTCACTACTTTAATCTTCAAAATCGAAATAAAAATTCGAAATAACCGAACCGAATTTATTTTGGTTTGATTACGATTATCATTTTTCAATTTGAAAATCGAAAAACCGAACCGATATTAAACTATCAAACCGAATAAGCCGAATGCCCAGCCTTAATTTTACTCCCCTTGAACTCAATTGCATCCTTAAATATTACTCCATGCCTCAAAATAGTTGACACGTATAGATTTTATACATCTCTTAAAAAAATAGCAAAATAGACTAATATGACCCTATTATCTTTTTAATGTTGATTATATAAACCTTCTTCAATTAGTATAGGAGTAGTAAATTACTAGTGTTGAAAAAAAATAATTAATTATTCCTTGATCTTTTAAATATGATAATTATTTTAAGTTAATTTTTTTTTGAACAAATTAAATGTGTCAATTATTTTAAGACCATGGGAGTATTAACCTTGTGTTATCTAAATTAAAGTTAATCACTGGAATTTGTATATTCATGGCACAAAGTTCATTGAAATGTAATATTCCCTCCGTCACATTTTACTCGTCCTAAATTGGGATGACACAACTATTAAGAAAAATAATAAATAACATGTCTAGTTTACCATAGTATCCCTATTAAATGATGTTTACATTTTAATTTAAAGAAAAAGTAATTAATGCAAAGGGTAAAATATGAAAAAAAAAAAATTCTTGTCTTGATAAGTAAAAAAGGACAAGTAAAATGAAACACCAGATTAAGAAATTTGGGACGGTTAAAATGGAACGGAGGGAGAATCACATAATATTTGTTCAATTTCTACCCATTTTATCATTAACATTAAATATGATTCATTATCTAATGCATTTCTCAAAACATTAAATTTATTATATATATATATATATATATATTGGTTTCCCGAGGTATCCCCACAGCCGGCATTCGTGAGACTAATCCTCCGTTCCTACGGTCAGCGCACTAAGCGGTAGGAAACTGACCGCAAAGTTTTTTTCATTCACCAGAGGTGGGGATCGAACCCCAACCTCTTTCTTAAGGGGTGAGGTGCTGAACCACCACACCAACTCTTGTGGTTAATATATTAAAATTATTACTATCTTTACTGTTTCTTAATCTATGTGACAATAGAAAAATGAACAAGTAAAGACGGATGAAATATTTTTTAATTTTTTTAAATCTTGTGATTTAATTAAACTAAAGATATGTATAAGATAACAAAATAATCTTTAACTTTGTGGTATTAAACTCTAATTAGTCAATGACTTAATTTATTCTTATGGATTATAATAAGTTGAGAGAAGAAGGCGTTTTGTGAATCAAATTATTTTTTTATGAATTTGTGTACAAGCATGTCATGTGATAATGTTTCTCCAAGTCTCAACATAATGGATCTTACCAGCACTAACAACACCACACTTTTTTTTTTCAACCTAAATTATTTACTAATACTATATCTCGTCAATTAAGAGTATGTACTAATTAATTTGGAGCCGTTACAAAGAAAAAGCATGCATTGTCCCTTTGTTTAACTTCGATATCCAACTCTATTTTAAAATGTGTTGAAAAATACAATGAATAACGTATTATATTTAATATCAAGGGTAAAAATAGATAAATTATGTGTTGATTTCGGTGCATTAAAGGTACATTACCCACACCTTGCGCAGGGTCCGAAGAAAGGCCCCACTACAAGGGTGTAATGTAGGGAGTCTTACCTTGTATTTCTGTCAGAAGCTGTTTTCAAGGCTTGAACTCGTGACCTCCTGGTCACATGACAACAATTTTACCGGTTACTCCAAGGCGATGTATTACTAGACATCAAATATAGAAAAATAGACGAGTTGCGATGAACGGAAAAAAATAGGTCTTTTATATAGTTTGGCACATTAATCAATCACTTTTGAGGGTATAAAAGTTCGAAAACTCGATATGAAACTGGTGTGGAAAAAGAAGGATGAAATAGTCGTTACATTTGACTCTATATTTTGGGTTTTCCAAAAGATTTTAGTGAGTGGATTCTGTTTAAGACAAATCCAATAAATACTCTCATTATTGTTGGGTTCGAAATCGAGAGGTTATTAGTTGCAAATTATGAGACGATAAATAAGATGATAACGAAAAATAATACTAAAAACATAATTTTATTATATGATTTGACCAATTGACCTACATATAAAACCTAATATTAAAAATAATATTAAAAATCCTAAAATTTATTGGGAGAAATCTCTCTTTAAACAAAGACTCTTTGATGACTACATTGTGGATGTAGATGTGTTATGGTATGAGAATGAGGTCTTCTATTTATAGATGTTCAAAATCTTTCCTCCAATAAATAGGTTAGCCAAATATGAAAAAGTTTTATATTTTCCTTTAAGGAAAAGTAAAAGTATTTATGATTACCCTTATTTTTCTTACAAGAAAAAATAAAACTTAAATTTGATAAAAAAAATCGAGCCAAAAATCCTAACAATTATAAAAGACGAGGAAATTGTATTATTGACACATTATTAGTATTCTTCAACCCTCACGTGGACAGCAAAAGAAGGCGGACTACATCAAGATTTGACATCTTTGCCGCTTACTAAATAAATACTTCCCCCGTTTTAAAAAAAGAATTGACCTATTTTCTTTTTTAGTCTGTTTAAAAAAAAAAAAAAAATCTTTTTTGATAATATTTTAATTTCAATTTTTCACATGACATATTTAGGACCACAGGATTAAAGGATATTTTGGTATATTTGACGATACAACTTTAATTTAAGGTTACAAGATTCAAAAATCTTCTTTATTTTCTTAAACTTTATATCAAGTTAAAGTAGTTCATTCTTTTTTAAACGGAGGAAGTACTATTTGAACAATTGAAGATTGACATGACAAATATGCATGTATGTATAGCAAAACTAATAAGTCATTAGGCAAAACCCATACGCAGCCACCTTAAGTACGCATCATTTTTCACTTAGGCACCTCAAGTGGACATTGTTTCATTTTGACACCTCAAGTAGGTATAAAGTGTGCCACTTTGACACCTTTTGCTGAATCAACAAGTTTATATTGTGTGCGTGTATTACACGCGCCTGATGATATGGAAAGTGACAAATAATATGCCAACACGTGTCATTTTTCTAAAAAATAATTTTTAAATCATTAATTATTTTTTTTCAAAAAAAATCAATAATCACCCCTTTCCCCAATAATTAATTTTAAATAAAAAATACTCAAATAATTTATAAATAATTAATTTAAATAAAAAGTACCCTCCCCCTAACCTACCCACCCCACGGCCAACCTGCTTCTTCAAACACCCCACCCACCCCACCCCCATCTCACCCACCCCATCAGTCCACCCACCCACCCCCACCAGTCCACCCATCCCGTCGCCCCTCCCACCCCACCTACCCGCCACCCCACCCACACCACCAATTAATTTTTAATTTTTTTAATTAATTTTATTTGATTTTAATTTTTCTTCACGGATTTAGCTTTATTTTTTAATTTCTTTCATCAATTTTGCTTTGATTTTCAATTTTCCTTCACTGATTTTTCTTGATTTTTATGCTTTGATTTTAATTTTTTTTTTATTGATTTTGTTTGAATTCAATTTTTCTTCACTGATTTAACTTTATTTCTTAAGCATTCTTATTTCTTATAATTAAGCATTCTTATTTCTTGATTTAATCATTCTTGTTTTTTGATTTCTTCTTTCATAAAAGAAGTAAGATTCTTGATTTGACCATTTTAGCATAAGGATGTGTTAAGGAAAAAAATGGTGGTAAGTTAATGGATTGAAGAAAGAAGAAGAAGAAGAAAAGAAAATAGAAGAAAAATAAAAATTACGAAAATCCCATTGAAAAATTACGAAAATGCCATCCAAACGCGCCTTCAATGCCAGGGGCGGATCCAGGATTTTCAATGAGGGGGTTCAGTAGTACATATACGGACTAGTCGAAGGGGGTTCAACCTCTACTATTTATACATAAAAAATAATTTTACCATGTAAAAATAGTATAATTTTCCAACGAAGGCGAACCCCCTGGACTACTATGTAGATCCGCCACTGTTCAATGCGTGTGTCACACGCACCTAGCCAACTCGGCAAAAAGTGCCAAAGTGACACACTTGAAAGCCACTTGAGGTGCCAAAATGGAACAATGTCCACTTGAGGTGCCTACGTGAAAGATGGTATGTACTTGAGGACCTGGGTATGTATTCTGCCAAGTCATTATATTGTTTTGCTTCTTGCACTACAAATGAACTATTTGGATATACAGCTTTGAACCACAGGTGGTGTGGTGGGTGATACATAAAATGTTCAATAAGCATGTTAGCAATGAACTGTTACACATTTTTAGAGTATAAATAATGCCGTAGTACGTGGTTAGTGAATTGCTCTCCATTCACAAAGTTTTCACTCTACACAGATTCATCACCGCGACTTCCATCTGCATTTTCTTTGCCTAGCTTTGATTTCGATAGAGGTTGTCTGGACGATGTTTTAGATGACTGCTGCAAGTTGAGGTAAGTGTAGAACGACATTCCAACGAGAGCGGTGATTGCTCCCAGTATGCTAGTTGGACCCGGATTTGAACCAAAGAGAAGAAATCCCCCGAGAAGAATGACACACGTTTTAAACTGTCCAAGTACGACATGGGTTGTTGCAGATGTTGCCCTATAGGAAAACAAAAAGGCGCATAATTACAGCCATACTCGCAAAGGACTAGGCATTAAAAAGGGCAGCCTGGTGCACTAAAACTACCGCTGCGTGCGGTGTCCGGGGAAGGGCCCCACCACAAGGGTGTATTGTACGCAACCTTACCTTGCATTTCTGCAAGAGGCTGTTTCCAAGGCTTGAACCCGTGACCTCTTGGTCACATGGCAACAACTTTACCAGTTACTCCATGGCTCCCCTTCCAAAGGACTAGGCATTGCATATTGTAAAAGAGTCCCACACCAAGTGAAAGCAGAAAATTGTGAATGCCCAAAGCACATACCCGAGAGCTAGAGCACCGGACCACTGAAGCAAGAAACCAAGAACAGCCGATGCACCGATGATTGTTGAGTTGTAAAAGTTCCAGTTAAATGAAAGGACACCTGGAGGATCAAGTGAGGGCATCAACATCACCAGAAAGAATAACGTAATTGGGGTTGTCTTCCACATTAGCCTGTCACCAGAATTCCAAATTTGAGGTTAGGTGCTAAAATCTACCAGAATACAATCAACTGATTGAAAACGATAAAAGAAGCAAATTAGTTTAGAAGCATACGCCAGGGCAGTCCAATTCTCCTGCTGCTGGAGATTGGACCATAGTATTTTATTAACTGCACTTGGTACTATCCATGCTACTGCAATGCAAGCACCAAAGAAGTGAAACTGCAAATCTGTCACCGTAGCAACAGCAACACCTACTGATACAACAGTCAGTGCAAGCACCTGAAACATAAGCGTAACGATCATTTTCCTTAGACCAAACGGAAATCATTGGGTTGAATAAACTGACCATAGTAATCAGTTATCTTAAAAGGCTTACCGATATTAAATAGCAAATAGAGTTCTGTCTACTGAAAGCAGGATAAACTAGCGGTTTAAGCATATCTATAGGTTACAAAACCAAACCGGTAAATAGATGACACACGCACGGATCTCTGTCTCGGCTTATGATAGACTAGGATCTTCTCTACTATTCGTTTTTGCCAATCTATTCTTTGATGAAAATATAACATAAGAAACAAGTCTCACCTAGCAGCCTATCTCATCTATATATTAAAAATAACAGTTAAAGCATTTAAGTGAAATCTTGCTCGCACGGAGATTAACTGTAACAGCATATCAAAGTATGAGGTTGGAAATTTTTACCAAGAATATTAACGTCATAAGCAAAGAAAACAATGCATGAAGCAACTAAACCTAGCTCTCCACTAGGCTACCAGCATACACTATATATTGTCAGTAAGAGGCAATTACCTTGACGAAAGAAATTTTCTTCCGAAAGAGAACAAATTCAGCTAAAACGATAGCTGGAGTTACTGCAATCTTTGCCATCTGGTAAAATCCTACACTGGAAATATAGGGTGCTTGTTAACTATCAAGAAAGAAGACCTCTTAAATTTCAGAGGAGAAAAGATTATGAGGCGGCGGAGTAGGTCACATAGGTCTCACCTATTATACTTCAAACTCACATTTGCAAGCCCGGTAGAAAGTGACATAACTATACCAAGAGACAATAAGGATGTATATTTTGTTGATTTTGATGGCGTAGACAACGAAAGAATGGAGAGAGCGTTAAGAATAGCCATTATCAACCAGCTACAGACGTAATGTAGGAAAGAGAGGAAAATTGGATAATTAAATCCAACTGTAACAAGAACCTGGAAGGGAAACGAGGAAAGAAAATGTTATGATCTCTAAAATATGTAATATCTGCTTCCACTTAGAGTAAGGTCAGAAAGACTAACCAATTTGTTCATCAAGATAATACTAACAGAAACAAAAAAATTGAATGTCAAAGCAACAGTAGGCCCCCATAAGGTAGTTTGTTGACGCTTTCCACCTCCAAATGCTCGTAACTTGCTAAACAAAGACGCCCGTACCTCCTCCAATGCTCTTCCTGCATCAAGAAAGAGGAACATATAAAGCCTTTTCTTCCGTATGAATCAATATTATTCCATTCCAAATCCTTCCCGATACCTCACAAATCATTGAACAATGGACTACTAGACCATCAACATCAAATATCTTGCAGAAAGAGCTTATGTATTTCATAAAGTTTAGCGTTTTAAGTGTAGATCGAGGATAGCCATTCATATGTATCGCTTAGAACAGTTAGCTCAATTGAAGATTTTGTGAATACAATGACTTGACAGGAGCAAAGCTAAGGTTACCACTTGTTCCATCTAAGTTAAAAAAAACCCAAAGTAAACTGCGAATATGTTTGTGCATAGCGGGAGCTTTAGTTCAAATGCCTTTGTAGTTTACATAAATTTATCTGGTTTAGCATAAAGGTAAGGAAATACACAAGAGTTGAGAGTTGGTGGGCACAATTGGTTGCTAACAACTTGGATTATATTACTATTTCAATATTTACTTTCACTCACACCATAAGCAATGTTCTTTCTTGCTTGGGCACTTTACTCTTTCCTTAAGCAGCACTCCAACATGTCTATTTTTAGTGGATCTAATGAATTATTTCTAAAGGAACTTCATACTAAAACTGCAGTTTCCTTTCCAATTCCTCAATTGCAAAATACCAATCAAATCTCTCAATAACAGAACGTAAAAGAATGGAGCTTTAGACAATTTAGGAGAATAAAAATGTAATGTTGGGAAAGATTGATGGTACCTTTTTCACCAGCATCACTGTCCTTCCTCTTGAGTATTTTTCTAACATCTTTTCTCATCAAGAAACCCAGCATCTCTCTGCTTTCACTCAAAATAATAAAAGAAAATGGGAATGTCCAAAGAGCAAAAAGGACAAGTAGAATGAATATGAGTTTAGGTACAACTGACCAAGCGTACAAGTACAACTTGAGTGTTTTTAAGAATTGTTTTGGAGTAAATCACGGGCATGCACCGACAGATTGACAGACACAGACAGTTGAACATCATTAATTAGAAAGCAAATCTACAACATTAGGGGTCCACTTCCCTGTGTTTAAGACATTATTAGCTCAAGTGATTACTTCCTCCGTCCCATATTAGTTGATGGCATGTTACGTTGTGTCATACTCCCTCCATTTCAAATTATTCGTTACAAATTTTCTAATTTGATATTATCCTTTTTCATTAATCAAGAAGAGACAATTTTTATTATTACGTTTTTTTATGAAGTTTCAAAGAAGTTTTAATGATTAAATTAATAAAAATTATCTTCTTATTTATAATTTCTCACGATATAGTAAACTAATATGACAGGAGGTAATACATCCTTGCAGCTTGCTTGTCAAAAATGGACCACCTTCGAAATGTGGTTTTAGGTTCAAACAAATATCCTCTAAAAAAATTTTGTGGTAAAACTCATTTTTATTAAAACACAAAAATCATAAAATGGACTCCCCTGGTAACTATAACTCCTTTACTAACTATTCCCTCCATTTCAGAATAAGTGAATTGTTGGGGTATTTATTGATGTTTCAAAATAAGTGAATCATTGAATTTTTTTTCAAATTTGCCCTTATGATTTGGCAATCAATTAATTTTTCCAAATTTTCCCTTATGATTTGACAACCAATTAACTTTTGAAAAGATATTATAAGGTCAATTTTTTTTTTTTTAGGTAAAAATAAAAAGTTGTGTTAAATTTATGTCTTTAATGCTTTTTCCTTAATATCTGTATCGAAATTCAACAATTCATTTATTATGAAACGAAGGGAGTAACAAACTGACATTTGGATGGACAAAATCTAGACATGGTGGTCAAAACACCTCCATTCAATATTCTTCCTTCACAAAAACATGCTCTTTAATTTTATTTTTTTTCCAACTTCTTCTTACAACAAAAAAAGTGAATATATAATTGAAAACAAGATGTTCTTCCATTGTCTATCTCAATCCTTGCATATAAGCATATACATATTGCCAAAAATCCAGATTAGTGGACTTCAATGTGGGTACCGGACACCGGAGGGGAAATCAAAAAAAAAAAATCATGTGTAATCAATGGATCCTGGGAAATAAGGAATATAACATTACTATCTAATTTTGTCACAAAAACTGAAATGATGCAACTTCAAAATGGACACAACTATACTCATCTCATTTCAAAATGCTACACTTTCTACAACACATATTGCCTCTTTTATATTGAACACTGCTCCCCATCTGGCTTGGGATTTCATGTGGCCACTGTTGTATTGAAAACTGTATGATCAGCCTCCCCCTGGAGGCGTTTAGGCGTTTTGCATCGCCTGCTTAAGAATCAAAAGAATGAAACAAGCTCATTGTTGAAAGACCAAAGTGGCATAGATTAGCTCATTCCATGCATCGGGGACTCCCGGTAGACACCAATGGCTGCAATCTTGTTTCGCCTTTTTACCAACCTTCCCATACACCGATGGGTGGCCATCCTTACGGAAATTTGTTAAATGTGTTACGTTTAAAAGGACTACTGGCACCTGCATTTCCTTGATCACCTTCTCCACGATCTTCATTTTCAAAGGGTAGTTTCCAAGGATAGCTCCTTTCAAAACAGGTTCAGTCTCTTTATTACAACTTCCACCGGAATCCCAATCGCCGCCTCTGTTTACAAAGAGTAATTTTACGAATTAAACCATGTTTGACAAATCTGTAGAATACCATTTCCTGATTTGTATGAATATAAGCATGGACGCCAATCCATTTTAGATCATACAACGAAAGGGAAATGTTATTTAAGGACAATCTTGATGAGTATAGCTATAGATGTAATGAAACGAGCTATTCCTTGGACAAACCTAAGCATTTGGTTTCAAAATTTTCTATTGTGGAAGCAACGGTAAGTACCTATAGTGAGCTGTAGAGTACCCTCGATATATAATCAACTTTTCACGACTCATATTTTCATCAATCCACTTAGCCCAGGTCTTCAATGCTCTCCTATAAGCTTCAATGGCATCAAATTTGGGGTATATACGGTCACCTTCTTTATAATAATTTTTCCTGCACCAACAAAACCGGCATTTTAGATATCCCTGCAGCTTCATTTAGTCCAAGTAGAAAAACAGGAGACTGAGAATATATGGTAGAAGATTAATAACAGGAGACCGGTTAGTTTATAAGGATTATAGCCTTGAAGTAAGCTATAATTCTCTCAGATCACAATAGGACGATAAATCAAATGATCCTCTTGCTCAGAAAAAAGATCCTCAGATAGTAATCTCCCTCAGAAAGCACGGAAAGATGAAGAGATATCATGATGTTCTAATGGCAATGAAAGCATATATGGTGCATCTCAGCAGAGATATTGTAAGAAGGAAAAAACACACCCCCTGGCAGTCTTTCCATGAGTCCACCAATGCCCCGTATTGAAGATAAGAATGTCAGCTCCCTTCCAACGATTAGCTGTTTTGTCGATGAGATCTATTGATAGAGTTGGATTTGAGTTTCCTTGAGGATTGATACGTACTCCTTCTCTAACAAGGAAATGTGAGCGCACAAATTCAACTGTGCAGTTATAATCCTGCAAAACCGTAATATTTTAGTCCCCACTGCTCTCTTTTCTAAGAAGCTTTTGCAACATTTCATCATTTTAAGTTATAGAAGTATAGACAGAAAGGTCACTCAACTCTCTTGCCTTCAAATAATTGACCACATAGATAATAGTTAACTGCTCAGATATATAAAATCTCTCTCCCTCGATGCACACACATGTACACATATGTAGAAGAAATCTTCAATTGATAGAAATGGCATCAATTTAGCTAGATTGAGATCTTAATAAATGCATATGCAAAATCACCTCAAATTTGAAAACATAGTAGCCTCTTCCTTTTGTTATCTTATATCCATGGATCTCGTACATTTTACTCTTATTAGCAAGGCCTTCACGAAGAAGGCAAAGGAGAGATTCAAACTGGTTCCGATTCATTGAGTCCCCAACCAGCATCAGTCTCTTTCCTTTCAATTTCTCCAAAAAATCTGTTGGACCAAACCTACAAAAAAATATAACTGGTTTAAGGATACAAGTTCTATAAGCAGTCCCCTGAATCGACAAATGACCGGCTATTTATCAGTGAGATGAATAAGTTTTATCATCATACGAAGCAGCAGAATAGTCTATGGTTTTTCGTTCTTGAGACCTCCTTCCATTTGTACTATCCTCTACGTACCAGACACACTTCCAATAGTTGGTTCCAATATGATTACCACTAATATGGTAAAAAAACAGGCTATTCATGGGTTTCTTATCAAAACGGCACAAGCAGAACTTCCAAACTTGGATTACAAAACCATCTCTTTCTTCAAGTGTCGAAAATCTTCCTCATAGACCTCAACCATTTCTTTCTTTCAAAAATGCAAATCTTTCACTGAAAACCAGAAACTTTAGGGCCACCTTAGGAGAAAGAACTCCTTCTGTCAAATGATATTAGAATTTATTCTGGAGAACACACATTGCACTTCACCCCCCATTAAGACTAAGTACCCTACTCAAACATATAGCTACAATCGAAAATATTCAAACATATAATCTCCCTTTCTTTTACAAATAATAGTAACAATAATGATGATGATCATCATCTCCTTTGCTGTTCTTCTAATATGTAATCTCCCTTTTTCTTTACAAATGCACTTCACTCTCCTTTGTGGTTCTTAAAATATATAATCTCCCTTGGGTTGGTAGAAGACTATATACAGTGATCAAGTTGGTAACTTAGCACAATTTAGGAAAATCAATAACGAAAAGTATAACAGCCTCCTTGACTATACTAGAAATGGGAACACAAATGTGGAGCTGTCAATGCTACCCCTTTCAACAACAACATACCCGGTGTATTCCCATCAAGTGAGGTCTGGGGAGGGTAAAGTGTACGCAGTCCATACCGCTACCTCAGATGAAGTAGAGAGGTTGTTTCCGGTAGGACCCCGGCAATGCTGCCCCTTTCACCAGAGAGAACAAGTATACGCTATAAACGCTATGGTATCACATCTCAATAGTGCTATTATTTAAGGAAGAAATGAGAGATCAAAGATATTACCAATTATGGTACAAGAATCTTGGTAAGTTAAATTGGCATTACAAATGAAAAGTAGTGACCAACCTGGGAAGATGACATCCATGTGGCTTCCATCTCCAGTTAAGATAGTGTGCGTCGGGCCTACCATTAGTCTGACAATCAAAAGCCTCATCAACATAAGGGCAACTCCCTGGCTTATAAATTGGGTGCTGCTTCTCATCATCTTTCACCCAACTCCCCTTGTAAAGATCACAACTTTCTGATCTTGAATTGAGTTTTTGTGATGTAATTGGTAGTACTGTTGTGTTCTGATACAAATCAAGATCAGATTTTGGGGTCTCAGTAGAGGTGTTGGTTTCTGGTAAAATGGGTGTGGGCTGCTCTAGTCCTCCTAATTGGGTGGCAGATTTCGTTGACAAAATGGGAGTTGCAACTGCAACTGCAGCTGCAACATTACTATGATTAGATTTTGACAAAATGGGAGTTGCAGCAAATGCAACTGCAACATTAGTATGATTAGATTTTGAGAAAATGGGTTCCAAGACAATAGTAGGGGAAAGGGAATCTGTGTAAAGAGAGATTTCATTTTCAGGTTGAACAATTCTCGTGCTGCTGAAAAAGAAGAAGAGAGCAGTTGAAATTATTAGGAAGAAGAAAAGGAGAATGGAAATATTAGTATAACGAGGTGCCATTTGGAATTTCAGGCACATCAGAATACTACTACTAATCCTATTGGGGCGGCATTATAAGACAAAACAACCAATGAATTTGGCAATCTTATAGTCAACTTACTATATTTAAACTTTACATTCTAAACCTATGCTATTTTCGAATCCTAATTGTTCGTCATTTTTACTAAAAATAGATTTTCCTTAATATTTGATTTAGACATTCATTACCAAAGATTGAAGGTGCGAGACAGCCTGGCGATAAATAGTTTTAGGCGGGGTAGAGGTAGGCAGAAAAATATTGGAGGGGAGGACGCGAATTAGGGTAGGAGTTCAGCCGTTGTAGCAGGGAAGAGCGCTTTGTTTGTATATGTGCTTGGAATTTCTTGTTCGTGGCGTTTCGTGATGTTTATGATTCTGAACAGATAGTTTATAACACTACCTTGTTGTGTGCTCTTATGCTTTTTGTTTGGTGTATGTTATATGTCTTGAGCCCGGGGTCCAGTGGCGGATCCAAGAATTTTCTTTAGGGGATTCAAAAAATAATAAAAATATAAATGTGTGAATAAGCCAACAAAATATAATTTGAAGGAACGTAATAGTATATAGTCTATAAATATAAAATACTTTAACTTATTTTAAAGTTTTTTTATAGGCTTATACTTAAACTTATATTTTAACTTATTTTAAGTTTTTTTTTTTTTTTAATATAGCAGGTGAGGTCTTTTTTTTTAATAGCCGTAGGCTTCTTCTTTTTTGTTCTGTAGGCTTCCAACCGTAGGTTTCAGTCTACTTTTAAAAAGAAGGATCCAACTGTAGGTTTCAGTCTACTTTTAAAAAGAAGGGTCCAACTGTAGGTTTCAGTCTACTTTTAACAAAAAAATGCAGCGTAATGGGGATCGGACCCGCGACCAAGCCTGAAGTAGTGCCCCAAGAAGTAGAGATTGTACCACTGAGCTATCCAACAACCTTGTGTCAGGTGGTTCAAAATTAATATATGTACATAAATATAAATTTTCTACCTTATATTATACAATGTAATTTTTTGCCGAGGGGGTTCGGGTGAACCCCTCGCCACTACGTAGGTCCGCCCCTGCCGGGGTCTATCGAAAACAATCTCTCTACTTCATCTGAGGTAGTGGTATGGACTGTATACACTCTGTCCTCTCAAACCCTACTTTGTGGGGATACACGAAATATGTTGTTGTTGTTTTTGTTGATTCATTACCAAAGATTGAAAAACAAAAAAATAAGTGTTTGTAATTTATTCGTGTACAGTTTCTTATACCTCGTCAAGAGCTCTTTTACCGTCATAAATTTGTGGTGTCAATTTGTTTTCCATAATAACACTTTTTGCTATCCTTAAGCTGAAGATCTTTCGGAAACGGTCTCTTTACCTCAATGATAAGATTTGCGTACATTTTATCCTTTTGAAACCTCAGTTATGGGATTTTACTGTTGTCGTTGTTGTTGAATTTGTTTTGCGACTGTCTATACAAATGTCACCTCTAAAATAACCATGTAGATAACTTTTAAGTAATTATCCCAAGTATTTGAAATGTCAAATCAACATTAGAGTGGTAATATGTTTCTAATAATTATTCCTCAAGTTACTATATACTAATAAGGCTTATTTTGACCCTTCTATGGAGAGTGATTTTGTTGACTATTCCCAAATTAGGAATGTTCAATTAATTAGGCAGCAATTTTGTTTCTCAAGCTGTGGTAAAAAGATAAATATTGACCACATTTTACTCATTTGAGCTTGATAATAATCTTCTATGAAAATCCATTAACATATAGTATTATTCTAAGGTGATAAATATATAAACTTGTCGTGATTAACTAATACTATCTATGTTGCCAAACATGACCTCTAAGTCCATGTTAGTTAACTAATTAAAATGACATTGATCATTATTTCTAGCCTAATCAATCTCTTGTTACCTAATTAAACTGATACTAATACAAGGAAGCAAGCAAGAAACTCCCTGTGCCTCCATTAGTTTTCCTAGATATTATAGTTTATAGTATTCAAAACTCATAAACAAAACGTGATAGAATTAATATACATCTATAAATATGTATGTGCATGCATGAATAATGTAATTACAAGTTAACAAACATGGCATTAGATCCAATTGTTTCCTCAAACTCAAGTGCTAGGAGATGGACAGATCGTATAAGCAATGCACTTCAAAAAGAAGTTGCTATTGACTTTAATCTTCTTCCTCCTATATGTGTCCTCCAGGTTCCTAAAACGCTAAGTCACAAAAAACCAGAAGCTTATACCCCTCAGCTCATTGGTATGGGACCTTATCACCATTTAAGGCCTGATTTATATCAAATGGAAAGGTACAAACTTGCTGCCATCAAGGATATTCTTGAGCCTGATCAAATTCTCAATTTCAAGAACCTCTTGATCGACAAACTCAGAGAGAATGACCTTGTTGTTCGTGCTTGTTATAACAGGTTCATGGACTTAGATGAGGAGACTTTAGCTTGGATAGTAGCTATAGATGGTCTATTCTTGATTAACATTCTCTGTTCAGCGTATGGGAATAACGTGCATGATGAACATGAAAATAATATTGATGATACTATTTTCACACGAGACTTTATGATGCTTGAAAACCAAATCCCCTTTGTGGTCATGAAGCAAATTAGAAAGTTTCTCCGCGTCTCTTCCCCTCAGGATAGGGAAGACACCGAGTTGATTTCCATGTTTAGGCGCTTCTGTGAGATGCATTCTCCACTTCCTTTGCCTGCAAAGAGTGAGTACCATAGAAATAACGGAAAAGAAACTCGGCCTCTTCATTTGCTCGATCTTATGTATCATTTGATCCTTGATGATCGTGTTGATTTTGCTTCGGTTCCTATTCAGATGTCATCCATTGTTATCAAACATGATGATAAAGATGGAGAAGATGTTCAAGATGAAGATACACATGAAAAAATCATTCACAACTTCGAAACAATCTTGGAGGTGTTGGAGCCTATAGGACCAAGAAATGTGCAGAAACTTGTAAACCCCATTAACCAGGTTGTGGGAAAAGTGCCATGGTCAACGATTTCTGGACTATTTAGGGAAGGTGTAGAAATACATGGAGACGGAGAAAGCAAGAATATCAGTACTATCCCTTCAGCATCCCGATTATGGTGTTATGCCGGGGTCAGATGCATCCCCATCCATGAGGGTATCAGTAGGATCAAATTTGAACAAGCTTCTAAAACTTTATACCTTCCTGTGATCACCATGAACACCGGCGCAGAAGTGTTACTTAGAAACTTGATGGTCTATGAAGCTGCCATGTCGAAATCCAAGCTCGAATTTGCCAGATACATCAATCTAATGAGTGGGGTTGCAGATGCTATTAAGGATGTGAAGTTGCTAAGGAAAGCCGGTGTTATCAAAGGGGATTTGACTGATAATGAAATTGCCAGTTTGTTCAGTACCATGCAAAGGTCATTTGTGAGGTCTAGTGGAAGTTCTAACGTGGCGATCGCCATGGAGAAAGTCAACAAGTACTACGACCAGAGGCTAATCGTTAGGGCTCGTAGAAGATTGAAGAAAAACATCTATGTTTCTTGGAAGTTTTTGCCTGTTGCTATGTCAATATCCTTCGTCTTGCTTCTAATGTTCCAGACATTTTGCTCAGTGTATCGCTGCCACAATATTTGGGGCAATTTTAGAGTCTAGAATGATGTCAATAATCCCATTATTAGTGTGTAAATTCTATTGTATTAATATTAAACAAAGATGATTAACATGCAATTTGTTTCTGTCACTGTAAATTTATGTTGCAAACATCCACATTTTAGATACATATCAATGATTGAATTCAATATGCATATGTCCAAACCAGAAGGCATTTTTACTGCACAACAGTGCAACTGTTTCCAAGCTCAGTTAGAGCAAAATCAGCAAAGATACCCATCAAACTTGACAGCACAAATATATCCAATGCGATGCTACTTTCCCTGACCGAGCTGCTTGAACAGGTCCATTGCATCAGTTAGTTTGCCTTCTTGAGCATACGTTACAATCAGTGTCGTCCATGATATCACACTTTTCTGTACAATGAATGAGATCATTGCTTATGATAAAATAAAATGCATAATCCACCCTTAATACAACTCCGTTAACTTACTTTCTCACATCTAAAGATAGAACAATTTCTCAGTAGTTGAGCCAACTTTTGCCTCTCATTCATTACTACAAGTCAATAATATACTCAAGATACTCGCCGCAAACTTTTTGGTTAAAGAAATACTCCGTAGTATCAATGCTTTCGAGCCAATTGGTCACACATTGTATCCACCATCCAGGGAGCCACTAACAATTATGAAGAGATTGTATGTATCTTGCTATTTCTTAATCTAATTTTTCCATATCATACATACAATTTCTTCTCGTCGAACAAGAATATTTTTCGTAGATTTACAATGATAGATCTTTTTCTTTTGCAAATATGAACTTGTAAGTCAAATTTTACATTTAGAGACAAAAAAATGTGGACTTTTCAAAATGTGGAATTTTGTGACAAAAAAATATTTTTCAAGTTATATGTATATTATATAGTTGCTCACCTCAGCATATGGGCTTTTCAACATGAAGAGTTTGTAAAATAAGTTCTTATGAGTTAGTAAGCATTGATTTAAATATTATACAAGTAAAGATCTTATACAAGCTGTCTATGGAATTAAAAACTAATGTTGTGCACAAATAAAGAATTCTATTCAATAATTCTGCCGTCCTATGTAGTGAACACTGAAACAAAGTATTTTGTCTTTGGTTTGTGCTGGCATGGCAACTCTGGATTTTCCAATCCTTTCGATTCTTCCTATATATGTCTGTCTGTCTCTCATGTACAAGGTTTGTGGACTTTTTGCTTTCTATCTTCTCTTTATTCATCTCATGCATGTTTGTGATCGATGACTGTTCAGCGAATGTTAGCTTGATCGACAGCTTTCTTACTTGAAGTACAAATTGACTTATATTTGGCATGGCATGATGCTGTACTTGCATAATATAGCTCTATTCAGTTTTTAGCCTGCTTGATTAACTTACTAAATTGTCCTTTGTGGATACAGTGTGATATCTCCATTGCCATCGATGAACAACTCTGCATCTATACAGCCTTTCTCGGGCTTGTTCTTTTTTCTTGGAAGCCTAGTTATTCTTATTATCTTGCTACTTCTCATACTCGTCCTATTGAAGTTTTTCAAACCAAGAAAATTGAGAGCTTTGATTGGTCTCATAGCTAAGCGTCCTCCAGGTTTTGTTTTACTGATCCATGCCCTTTAGAATTTATTATAGTTGTTTGTGATTAAAATTTTTTTTTGCTCAAATGATACAGGGACTAGTGAAGCCCTTAGTGTACATCTTCGTACAATAAGCTACTTCAACTTCCATACATTGGAGAAGGCTACGAAGAATTTTCACTCAGATAACCTGCTTGGATGTGGTGGATTTGGTCCAGTTTTCCTGGTAAGTTTGATGTGTCTTATCGGAAGGGGAGACTTGGAGTAACTGGTAAAGTTGCCGCCATCTGACCAGGAGGTCACGGGTTCAAGCCTTGGAAGCAGCCTCTTGCAGAAATGTAAGGTAAGGCTGCGTACAAATACAATAGATCCTTGTGGTCGGGCCCATCCTCGGACCCTGCACCTAGCGGGAGCTTTAGTGCACCCGACTGCCCTTTGTTGATGTATCTTACGACTTGTTTAACTGAGAGGCTAGAATCCTTTTTTATATATATACCGAGCTTAAGAGGATGATGATTTTTACAAGGTTGAAAATTAGCATACTGAGGTGTTAAATATTCTAAATAAGGCACTAATGTTTTCCTTAGGGGAAGCTAGGAGATGGAAAATTAATTGCTGTCAAGAAGCTGTCTCTTGACAAATCGCAGCAAGGGGACCGGGAGTTTCTTGCAGAGGTGCGGCTGATAACAAGCATACAGCACAAGAACCTGGTCCGCCTTCTTGGCTGTTGCTCAGATGGGGCTCAAAGGCTTCTCGTGTATGAATACATGAAGAATAGGAGCTTGGACCAAATACTATTTGGTATTTATATCTCTATTTCCTTATAAACTTGTTATAAGTTGTTGGTTTTTGAGTTCTGAACTCGGGGCTGAATATAAGAAACTTGAGTGTTCGTTGTTGTGCTGCTTCTCATGGAGTATTATTATCTTATTTGGCTCCAAGATTGAATGATATATTGTAGACCCTTGCTCTCATTCAGAAATGTGAGTTGTGTGTATTTTGACCTGAAAGCTCTTCCCACTTGGGTACTCCAGGTACTTGGAGCCGAATTGTTTTTGATAGTTGTCTCTTACACTTTTGACGATGACAGTAGCATTTAACTATTTGTAGCACGTCAGCTTTGAGATACAAATTGTATAGCACTAAAAGAATAGTAATAGGGATTCAACAACTATAACTGCCCGCAGATAGACCAAAGCTACTAGTATAACGTCTCCAGGGTAATGACTCATCGAGAATGTTCTTCATTTTCTGGGCTAACCGGTTGCTATGTTTGTGTTTCACAGGAAAGAGTGACATATTCCTTAACTGGAAAACTCGGTACCAGATAATCTTGGGGATTGCACGGGGATTACAATATCTTCACGAGGATTCACACATTAGGATTGTCCACAGGGACATCAAAGCCAGCAATATTCTGCTGGATGACAAATTTCAACCAAGAATCGGAGATTTTGGCCTAGCCAGGTTTTTCCCTGAAGATCAAGCATATCTCAGCACTGCATTTGCTGGAACCTTGTAAGTAGTGTTTAGTTTCTCAAGATAACACCTTTAACTATGACGCTGTTTGGAGACGAGGTGTGTCACAATATTTAAAACTTGTCATTAAGGATAAAATGGAAAGTTTAAGTTGAATTGTTTCGACATTTGGAAGGGGGTCATTCTTGTTTGAAAACGAGGGTCGGAGAGCATATGTTAATATATGGTCTCTGGATTCTTTTAGAATTGATGAAAACTTGCAATGAAGTGGTTGTAATGTTCGTTCTGATAACGTGCCTTCCACAAAAAACTCCTACGCTACTTCTTAGAACAGCAACAGAAACTAATGCTAATACAGATAATGGATCTGGTTCTCAACAATAGTAGCAGGGAACCGACTGTTATTCTTCACGACTAACTGTAAAATGGAATAACTAAGATCTCTACATGAACTTTTAAAACAGCATTAAGTTATAAATAGGATCAACATCTTCTTTTGTTTTCCTGGATTTTAAGCCTTTAATTTGGTGTATTATATATTTTCTGCGGCAGAGGTTACACAGCTCCTGAATATGCGCTTAGAGGAGAATTGACCGAAAAGGCTGATATATACAGCTTTGGTGTTCTTGTGCTAGAAATTATCAATTCCCGGAAGAATACAGATCTTTCTTTGCCTTCAGAAATGCAATATCTCCCTGAATATGTACGCTGCCTACATTTTATTTTTCGCTATGTTATAACGATGAAACAGGAAAAAAGGCTATCTGTCTACCATTTATTGACAATATTGATTGTTCAAGTACAGGCATGGAAGCTGTATGAGAGGTCGAGATTAGTTGATCTAGTCGATCCCAAGATGAAGGAAGATGGGATCGTGGAAAAGGATGTGATGCAAACGATGCATGTGGCTTTCTTATGCCTTCAGCGTGATGCAAATTTAAGACCGCCAATGTCTGAGATTGTTGCAATGTTGGTACACAAGGCTGCACTAGTCGAAACACCAACTAGACCAGCTTTCTTAGATCGAAAGCAAAGGAAGGACGTCAACATTTCTTGGGATACTACAATACATGGTTTGCCTTCTCCTCTGCAGAATGATTCACCTTCCCTCTCCCCACCACAAAAGTAGGGTCTCGAGCTGATTGGAAACAAGAAGGGCGACTTTTTGAGATAATTACTATTAGTTGAACGACCATCTCTCAGATGGTCTTGATTTTTTTTATTTTATTTTTCTTGTGTTGTCAATAGCATTTGTGTATATGTAGAAACAAAATCAGCCAAGGTGCCTTTTCTAACTTTCTGTAGGGATGAGGAGTTCTAGTTTCCACTGTGTAAACATGAGTGCAAAGTGTTTTTGGTGATTGAAAATTGCAATGTGAGTGTAATTTGTTGATGAGGAAGTCCCACCTTGTCAGTTTTAATTCAAAAGAATCAAGAAGATAGACAATTTTGTGAATGTCCATGTACTGATTAACTTTTTTCTAGGCAAACAACTAAGGATTTTCTCAACAATTAATACTTACTTTCTTTGGAAAATTATCTCCTAAGATTTTGATTTCATTACTAATTATTGGACATATGTGTTGCACAAATTTGCATGTATAAGCTACAAACTTCAGCATACCTATTTAAGAAAAAAGGCACAACCAAGTTAAGTCCACAATTGCCCCTGAAATGGGCTGATCTCCATATTTTGTCCCTCGTAATTGTTTTGTTTAACAAAAATAACCTGGTCTTGATTTTTTGACCCCTCTTAATAATTCTTGCCTATAATTCACACACATGTTCTAACTCTTAAGATAATGAACCTACACAAACTGATCACAAATTTTGTTTTATAGACAAAGATTAGAACTTACATTTGTTGCGCGTAAGGCAATGTTCGAACTCTCGCCCTTAAGGCGCACGTTCAGAATATTTTAAGATAATAAACTTATTCAATCGATCATAAATAAATTTTGTCTAATAGGTAAATGTTAGAACTTTTCTAGGGGCACAAAAATTGAAGATGGGACAATTAGAGGTGCTAATATGTAATTAGCATAAAGAAAGAATAAAAAGGCACACGTTTGGTGACGGAGGTGTGAGCAAAACTTTGATTCCTAGTTCGGCGTATCTATCATCTAATCTAACTATACCCAAAATCTGAAAAAGGTCTTCCCACAAACCCTTTGCAAGCAAACATAAATCCTATTGACCATCAAATCAAATCAATCAATCAAGAAGAAGAAGAAGAAGAAGAAATCTAGCAGTGATGGCGTATGTGGATCATGCTTTCTCAATTTCAGACGAGGATATGATGATTGGGGGTTCTACTGCTGCTGACAATAATCGGGGACCCATCAAAGAGATCGCTCTTGCCGTTTCCCTTCTTGTCTTTGGTACCCTTGCTATTCTTCTTGGTGTTTTCATGGCCATCAATAAGGTCGGCGGCGATACTGCTCATGGTAATCTTCAGCTGGGGGTCTACCCCCCTTTCTTGTTTTATTTCAATCCTATATATTTTGTTGGTAACAATCTGTGAATATTACCATAGCAACACAAAAACAAGTAGTCTCTAGTGTTTGATCACCTTCTAACTAAGGTGTTCAGCACAACTTGACCTTGTTTGTATCTGCTCTTGGAGTTTCTTGTTCGTGGTGTCTATGATTTTGGATAGATAGTTTATATAGTAATACCTTGTTGTGAGCTTTTTATGTTTTTTTTGTTTGTTATACTGTTATATGTCCTGAGCCGAGGGTCTATTGGAAACCGCGTCTCTACTTCATCTGGGGTAGTAGTATGGACTCTGTACACTTTACCCTCCCCAGACCCCACTTTGTGGGAATACACTGGGTATGTTGTTGTTGATGTTCTAACCTGCCATGTATAGTAGAGCATTGTTATTTCCTTTTGTTAGTCTTAAATCTTGTAAGGTATTGAGACATGAAAATTGTTCATGTACATCCGTTTCCTTGGGCCTGATGTTTGTTAGTCACATAGGGTTTTGTATTATGTAGCTTTAGGTCTACTGTTTGGGCATGTCAAGCAGCTGCAGCAATAAGTATTATATATTCCTTGTTATTTCAAGACAATACTTGTCTTGCCATTGTCTGCCTTTTAACTTTTGGTGTAATGCAGGGCTGTTTTTTGCTATACTAGGTGGAGTTCTGTTTATACCAGGGTTCTACTATACACGCATTGCATACTATGCTTACAAGGGTTATAAAGGTTTCTCCTTCTCCAATATTCCTCCCGTCTAGAGTTATGGATGGTGTTTAATACGTTGTACAGCTAGGTCTTTCTAGTCATTTACTGTGTTCTACTCTACCTAGACAAGTTTGTAAACAAATTGAACCACTGTTGCTTCTTTTAATGCTAATATGTTACCTGAGGAATTGGAACCATTGCTTGCTAAACTGTATACTCCTTAACTCAGCCTCAGTGTGGACGATGTAATAAATACGAGTGCTTGTTAGTTTCTGATGTTTTTCAATATAACCCTAGCGTTTTTCTTCAAATCTTTGGGATGAAAGGTTTGCCTGCATAGTTTAGCGGACAGGACTATTTCGTTGTCTTAACTGATTGGAGAGCACAAAGTAATTTAGTCAAATGCTGGCCTGTATTATATGCATCGACATGGATACACAAGTCCATTTTTCTTGTTGTGCGGGAGAGAGATATTGTTCCTATAATTAATACCATTGTTGAAATTAGCCCCTCCAAAAGATTATTGTACATTGCCAGATATTGTTCCTATAGTTAATACCATTGTTGAAATTAGCCCCTCCAAAAGATTATTGTACATTGCCAGATATTGTCTTTAGTTTGTAACTTTTTGGTATGCATCTTCTTGATGCTTTTGAATGAAATTTCATAGCTTCATCCCAAAATATTAGCCCCTCGAAATAAAACAACAAAAATTGCAAGGCATATCTGGAAATTTTTGGTGTTATATGGGTGGTGTAGAGTCTTAAAGGGTGTGATGCTATGGTAGGTCATCTATTTGCTGCATTCAGAAACCTATCATACAGTCATAAGATAGATGAAATATTGTATCTACTGCTAGAGCAATATATAGCAAGATCCTCGTATAAATGTATGTTTTGTGATTCACCTATCTGCAATTTATTTTCAAATGTCAAGCCATTCAAAGTGCAGCATTCAGATGCTTCAACTATAGTAAATTATATGTTCCAGCTTCCCTGAAAAGACAATTTTTTATGAACTCCTGACTATGAGATCATACTTGTGCATGTCTTTTAGTTTCTTGTTTGCTTTCTTGGTTGATAAAAATCACGTAAACCCGCCCTAGTGGCTCTTAGTACAATAACCATGCCCCTTTGAGTCCTCAGAATGAACAAACCAAAACAACAATAGTTGTGTGGGATCATTTGTGTAAGTTTTGTGTTATGAAGGGTTCATATGACTTTCTGTAACCATGTTTTACCCTGCTACATGATGGGAAATGAGGGGGTATTATTAGGTGAGGAGAAAATATCTGTTTACTTTGTCTAAGAGAGTTGAGGTGCTAGTGGGAGGTAGTAGCTAGCTACCATTTGGAATGGCCAAAGTGTATGCTGTCATCAAGTAAAATTTTGCCTTTAAGAGAGTTCTTTATGTGAAAGTCTAACCATGAAAGTGTCTTTAAGTTGGCTGCATTACCCCTGTACAGTGTTGGATACTGTGTTGCCTAGTCAGAGATTACTCTTTTACTTTTTTTCTTCGAATATGGGGAAAAATAATTAGGTGTCATTTTGTATGATGTAAAATAACACAGTGGTTGTTTGGTGCCATGATGTTAAATACCAGTGTGACTGTGATCTGCAGATTTTGTCCAAACTATGATACTGAATGTTTAGTTTTTCATCCTTTCTAGTCACACAATTTTAGACCCTATGGAAATTGCAATTTGTTTACTATGTTTCTCGGAAGATAAATTTAAGCTGGGATTTATAGACTCAGAATGTTTTACAAGACTCAATAGGACTTTTCTTCACGAATAGTGTAAAGTAGTTTTTGTCAACAAAAGAAATGGTGGCTTAAAGCAAGCAATTACCAAATTTTATTATACATTGGAGATTTAAAATAAACTTCAATTTAGGTATTTTATAACGGTATCGAAATTTCATATCATACTCGGTTGTATTCTTTGCACGTGTTAAAAAATGTTAGCCCTTGATTATTCAAGTCTACAATTCGATAGAATGTGCTCCGATCAAGTTAATTCTTCGATCTTTACTTAAATTGCACGTGTGGATCGGAATGACAATGGGAACAAACATACATTTTGGTACATTTGATTGTATGTATGTATTCTAATCACGTTTCCAAATGAAATCAGATGAATTAGTGAAACACAACCCCCATAACCAAATTATACAAGTAATGAATAGATCTGCGTGTTATATGTAGTTGTGCACCTGTAAAGTGCTTTTGGTTATTATTCATTTCATTTATCAAAAGGAAAACAAAACTGATACACAAGAGCACTAAACGTCGTCTATTTTCAAGAGCATTTTTACCTTCATATGTGCTTTAGAATTACTGTACCATTGGCTTTATCGTAGGTTGCTTCGCTCCAAATTCTTCACACTAATATTTAGTAGATTGGACACCAAAATGACCAAGTCAAAACTAGAAATCCCTTCTTCGAAACAGAAACTTTCTACCAGTTGCCCAGTAACAAAAGTACATTGCTTTAGCATCACATCAATAACCTCAGAAAACTATCACCATAGCAGCTAAAAATGTATGACAAATCACATTCCGATACATTTTTTTTTTTAAAAAAGAACCTCCAGTGCATCAGTACGTCTTCTCTATACCACATAACGCCTTTCAGGAATAGCACTGGAAGCAACAAGAGGAGACAAATAGCACATCCCGACAAGATTTTACCTTCTCCTTCATCATACATTCTCTACTTTGCTGGCTACAGCTTTTGCTTTTTCTTCGGCCTGGTTCTGTGCACAAAACATTTAATAAGTATGCAACAGAAAGGGCCGAAAACAAACATCTCACGGAGCAATTAAAAGTGATCCAAACCTGAGTAGGAATTAGAAATACACCAAAAAAGTATAGCCATGGCGCTGCACTTAGATTTGCAGGTATGATTTAAATCGGAAGCAATGTTTGCCTCATTATTTATTTTTGTGCTAGACATTGAGGCACACTACCAAACTCATGCCATAAGTTGATCCAAATTTTGGTCGCCAAGGGTCTATCGGAAACAGTCTCTCTACCTTCGCAAGGTAGGAGCGGCAAGGCTGCATACACACCAGACACCACCCTCCTCAGAACCCACAAGTGGGATTACACTGGCTGTGTTGTTGTATAAAATCAAAAGATGATTTTCTTTTTTTGGAAGAAAAAATACTCTGCCTAGCTAAGTTCTGACATACTATTTATGATTCTGGTAGAAATATCAATCAAAGGTAGAATTAGAAGGAAATGTAAGCAGACAACAAAATAAGAACTCTCAATTATTCATCATTTAAACATTAGGAAGGTCTCAAACAATTAATGATTCATGTAGAAAATTCCTGACCAAGTAAATGTTAAGTTTCTAACTCTAAGGAAATAAAGCAGTTCTTGATCCTTTATTAAACAAAACCCAATAAATGCTAACGAAAACAAAAACATGTCTCTCCTAATGGCATGTTTTTGACCACAAGTTCAAAGGTTACGTTAGATATGTGTCAAAAATCTTTTCTTTTTAAACTCTGTACACTGCCATATAAACTAAAATGGATGTACTACAACATAAATTTACGTTATTAAAACACATAAGAGGCCGCCCCACCCCCACCTCTAAACTCCCAAAGAATCAGCATCATCCTTCGCCATCACATCCCCAAAAGAAAAGTACATGAAGATAAAAGAGGCATGGTATCTTAACCATTTGGAATATATTTCAGTGGCTGGAGTAAAACAAAAATCAACACTTTGAAGCAAAAACAAACCGTGTGAGAGCTGAAGGAAAACATTCATGAAATGGAAGTGGAATGAGCTCCAAGCAACACAGGCACTGGTGTAAAACTTACACTAATTATGTTCTTGGTGAAAGTTATTAGCATCTGCAATCAATCACAATCTTCCCTATCTACCCATCCCCAATTTTCTCTACTATTGACAGTAGGTACCAATTTCCACATTAATCTCTTAGCTAAGTTCCAAGGAGTTGCTGACAAGTATGTATGTGACATAGTACGGGATAGTATCAGGTACAAAAGCAAGATCCTCTTTGCTAAATTTTCCAATTTTGAGGAATCCACACACATTGCACAACAGCTGACACAGATATCTCAAGACAAAAGTAGGCTACTACATAAATTAGATCTATTGGATGTCAGACTTTGAGAGTTCGTGAACAATACAATGCCCAAGAACATATCGTCCTTTAGACTCTGTCCGCCACATATATGCACAGAACAAGTTATTCTTCATGGCCTTGTAATACCTCAAAAGCAAACATTTCACTATCTACCATTTTCTTCTTGAAGAGAGGGATATAACAGAATGATCAATGTTTGTAGTCTCCATATTTAGATTCCACTGTAACATAGGTCGGCTAGCAACTTTGCACAACTGCATGGGAAGGTCTCAAACATCTACTTTTAACTTTTTACATGAAGTGTTACAGTTTCAAAAAAGAAGAGTAGTTTAAGAACTACATAGTGTTTCAAATTTAAGAAGTAGAAAAGCCAATAAAAGTTTGCTCGGTAAAGTCAAGGCATCGGGTGCCAGACTGCCAGTCATGGCTCAACCGGATATTGGGTCGTCACAACTTTCAAGAGATTTAAGTAGGGGTTTGTAACTGGAAAGCACCAGCAACGACTTGATCCTTAATAAAATGTTTCTAGTTGCAGCAAAAGACTGCACCACCATGTTGTATTAACTAGGACTGATTATGCCTAAGAACAAACTAAAATCTGAAATCTTAACACAACTAGAAGAAAAGATGCATCATGTTTTCTCTAAATACTAAACTTATAAATCGTTTGGTTGGGAAAGAGTTATCCCGGGATTAGCTATCCCACCATGTATATGGTATAACTTATTCCATCACTATGGTGTAAATGTTGGGATAAATAATCCCGGTTCTAACTAATAGTCCTTCATTTTATCCCGAGACTGTTTATCCTTATACCTCACACCAAAACGACAAAAGATTAGCTGATGAGAAAGTAGAAACAAGCAGATAAATAGTATAACCATACACCCCAACAACACCAAGCATAAGAAAGAAAGAAAGAAAGGAGAGACTTACAATAGTTTTGGTGTCATAGTAATCATCTAATGCCCACTGATACTTTGACTGATTCAACCCAAACCAGTAAGCCACTTGTTCATCCAAACTCTCATGAGCTATAAAATAAACATCTCCAAGCTAGAATGAGTACATAATTCACACTAACATTCAAAGATTTATGAATAAAGCTACCATCTTTCTATAAAAAAAAAAAAATACTAGTCAAAAGGAGGGAGGGGGTAGCAATTACCATTTTGTAGTTTAGCAAGGGCGTTGGAGAAAAATCCAAAAGTGGAGTTAGAGGGTTTATCATACTGCATTGGGGGAGACCAAATCGGACAAGACGACTTGTCGACCACAGTCTGAACCGGTTGCGGCGGCTGAACTGAACCGGAGTTGGGAGGAGGGGTCATGAAAACCGTGTATGGCCCGATCTTACCGATCCGAGGAGGAGGAGGAGGAGTACATTCACCCATATTTACTACAAGCAGCAGCTGAATGGATGATGATGATGATTCTCCATTTTGTTTTGAGAAAAGATGTAAAATATGCCAAAACTTGTCCTAAACTTCACCACTTTAATTTTACAAACATTTAAATATGCTCTAAATAATTTTCGAGTGAATTAAATATCATCCTTAAATTATATGAGTAATACCAGATTCATAAGGTAGGGTAGATTACACCTGTGTGGCACATCAGCTTCATGTCATCAACGTATGTGTCATGTCAACAATGTATGTGTCATGTCATGTCAAACATCGATTTAGCTCGAAAACGACCCGCGCCCGTTTGACCACCCAAATGGTCCCGCCCACACAAACGGACAACACTAAGCCGCTCTCTAGCCTCCCTGGCATGCCCCAATCAATTTTTGGCCTACAACACACCTGGACAAATCGGTGTGCTATAGGCCTCGGTTTAGTGATATTTTGCTTTTTTGGGAATCATTGCTAGGAATAAGGATTGAATTACATCTAGTTTGCTCCTGTTTGACTTCAATTACCATATGAAAATGGAGATCGTCCAATATTATGTTCCAGCACTGCCCCTGAATTAATCAACCAAGTAGAAGTTGAAGTTCAGTTGGAATCCATATAGTCTAGTAGTTTTTTACTATGAAGAGCCCCCTATTATTGATATAGAGCTTAACCATCCAAATGGCCCCACCCACACAAATAGACAACACTAGGTCGTTCCCTAGCCTCCCTGGCACGCCCCGATCGATTTTCGCCCCACAGAACTTCCGGACCCAGGCCCACCCCCGGAACCGTGGGTTATGCACACCAATTAGGCTCGAAAATGCCCCGTTCGCACCGTTTCACCCGTTTGACCATCCAAATGGCCCCACCCATACAAACAGACAACACTAAGCCGCTCCCCAGCCTCTCTGGCATTCCTCGGGCGATTTTCGGCCCACATAACGCCCAGACCCCGGGCTCACCCCAAGAACCGTGGGCTATAGCACACCAATTTAGCTCGAAAATGCCCCGTTTGCACTGTTTTGCCCGTTTGACCACCCAAATGGCCACGCCCACATAAACAGACAACAATAGTCCGCTCCTGATACAAGAATAATTCCGGATATGGGCTTATGAGAGTACGCGTTGGACCCGAGACTTGGTGTGTGCAATTGAAGAGACAAAGAGGACTTAATTATGCATCAAAAAACCATACATACACTACACTTGGACTACACTCCATAGACGTCTTTTGTCTTTCCTTCATTAAGGGCTTTTTGGACATTTCACTTATGTTGTAATAAGTCTATAAATAGGCTAGTATTAGGTCTTTATTTATTTAGTTGTTTATTGATATTGAAAGTTGTAACACTTGAACCAAACTCTCTCTAGTGTGAGGAGTGTACTACCTTAGTTTAGGGCTTGGAAAAGCCACCAAATCTGAAATAAGGGTGATGCTAGGGTGAAATCGCTAGTATTGCCAAACATTGTTAGAAACCTTGGAGATTGAGTGGTTCACGCCCTCTTGTGTCATTGTAAGAGTGTTGGTGTTGCCAATTACAAGTATTAAGGGTCTTAGTGTGTGACATACACTTAGGTTCTTAGTTCTTGTGAGAGTTGATGTCTCACTTCCCATCCTTACACTTCTTGTAATCGTGTTTGTGTTCTTCTTCTAGTAAAGCCGTGTATTGTTGTTATCTTGTTGTTGTTGTCTTATCATCTCGTGTTCATCTTGTTGTTGGCTGTTTTTGGTGTAAATTACACCTTGTATCATCTCGTTCTTGTGGTATTATTGTTGGCCGAGGCTTGTTCCCCTTTTGGTCCTCGGTTTGTCTTGTGTTTTGTGTCTTGTTTCCGTGTTGTGGGTTTATTTCGTTATTAGCTCCCTAGCCTTCATGGCATCGTTCGATCAATTTTTGGCTCACAGCACGCCCGGACCCCGGGCCCACCCTCAGAACCGTGGGATATAGCATACCGATTTGGCCTGAACATGCCTCGTTTGCACTGATTTACCTGTTTGACAACCCAAATGGCCCCGCCCACACAAACGGGCAATACTAGGCTGCTCCCTAACATGCCCCCGGTCGATATTCGTCCCACAGCACACCTGGACCCCGGGCCCACCATCAAAACTATGGGCTATAGCACACCGATTTGGCCCGAAAATGCCCCATTTACACTGTTTCACCTATTTGACGACCTAAATGGCCCGCCCCACCCAAACAGATAACACTAGACCTCTCCTCAGCTTCTCTGGCACGCCCAGGTCGATTCTCGACCCATAAGATGCACGGAACCTGGGCCCATCCCCGGAACCATGGGCTATATCACTGATTTGGCCTTAAAACGGCCCATGCCCGTTTGACCACCCAAATGCCCCCCCCATACAAACGGAAAACACTAGGCCACTCCTCAGCCTTCCTTGCATGCCCCGGTCGATTTTTGGCCCATAGGATGCCCGAACTCCGAGCACACCCCAAAACCGTGGGCTATAACACATCGATTTGGCCCAAAAATGCCCCGTTTGCACAATTTCGCCCGTTTAACCACACAAATGACCTCGCCTACACAAACGGACAATACTAGGCCGCTCCCCAGCCTCTTTAGCATGCCCTAATTGATTTTTGTCCAACAATACGCCTGAACCCAGGGCCCAACCCCAAAATTGTGGGCTATAGCACACCGATTTTGCTCGAAAATGCTCCATTTGTTGTCGTTTTGCCCGTTTGACCACCTAGATGGCCCTGCCCACACAAACAGACAATACTAGGCCACTCCCCAGCCTCCTTGGTATGCCCCGGTCAATTTTTGGCCCATAGCATGCCAGACCCTAGGCCCACCCCCAAAACCGTGGGTTATAGCCCACCGATTTGGCCTAAAAAAGCCCTGTTTGCACCGTTTCACTCATTTGACCACCCAAATGGCCCCGCCCACACAAACAGACAATATTAGGCCACTCTCCAGACTCCCCGGCATGCCTCGATAGATTTTTGGTCGAAAGTACGCCCGAACCTCGAGCCCAACCTCAGAACCGTGGGCTATAGCACATCGATTTGGCCCAAAACTCCCCGTTTGCACCATTTTTGCCTGTTTGACCATCCAAATGGCCCCGCCCACCCAAACAGACAATACAATGCCACTTCTCGGCATCCCTGGTATGCTTCGGTCAATTTTTGAACCACAGAACTCCCGAACCTTGGGCCCACCCTCGGAACCATGGGCCGTAGCACACTAATTTGGCCCAAAAAAAGTCGTGTTTGACTCGTTTGCCCACCAAAATGGCCCTGCCCACACAAACGGACAATATTAGGCAACTCTTCAACCTCTTTAACACACCCCGGGCGATTTTTAGCCTACAACACGTTCGAAGCCTGGGCCCACCCCCGAAACCATGGGCTATAACATACCGATTTGGCTCGAAAATGCGCCATTTGCACCGTTTCTCCTGTTTGACCACCTAAATGGCCCAGTATACACAAACGGACAACACTAGGCCACTCCCCAGTCTCCCTGGCACGCCCCGATTGATTTTTGGCCCACAGCAAGCCCGGACTTCGGGTCCACCACTGGAACCGTGGGCTATAACACTCTGATTTGGCTCGAAAATAATCTATTTGCATTGTTTCGCCAGTTTGACCACCCAAATGGCCCCGCCCACACAAACGGATAAAACTAGGTCGCTCCCAAGCCTCCTTGGCACGCCCTGGTCAATTTTCAACCTACAGCACGCTCGGCCCTGGGCTCACCCTAAAAACCGTGGGCTATAGCCTATAGCACACCTATTTGGCCCAAAAATGGCTCGTTCGCACCGTTTCGCCCGTTTGACAACCAAACCGCCCAGAAATCTAAAATGGCCCACACTAGGCCGCTACCCAGCCTGTCTAGGGCAGCCCGATCTATTTTTGGCCAAAATCACGCTCGAACCTCGAGCCCACCCCAAAAACCATGGGCTATAACACACCAATTTTACCCCAAAATAGGTCGTTCGAGCCATTTCGCCCGTTTGACCAACCAAACCAGAAAACCAAAATGGCCCACACTAGGCCACTCCCCAGCTTGCCTGGGGGAGCCTAGTCGATTTTCAACCAAAATCACGCCCGGACCCTGGGCCCACCCCAAAAACCGTGGGCTATAACACACTGATTTGGCCCGAAAATGGCCTATTTCGCGCCGTTTTACATGTTTGACCAACCAAATATCCTAGAAAACCAATATAGCCCACACTAGGTCGCTCCCCAACCTGCCTGGAGCATCCCGATCAATTTTAGGCCAAAACCACGCTCGGACCCCGTGCCCACCCTAAAAACTTTGGGCTATAGCACACCGATTTGGCCGGAAAATGGCCTGTTCGTGCCATTTCGCCCATTTGACCAACCAAACCTCCTAGAAACCAAAATGGCCTACACTAGGCCGCTCTACAGCCTACCTGGGGAACCCTTGTCGATTTTTTTCAAAAATCATGCTCGTTTGCACCGTTTCACCCGTTTGACCAACCAAATTGCTTAGAAAACCAATATTGCCCACACTAGGCCGCTTTCTAATCTGTCTGGGGCAGCTAGGTTGTTTTTTTGATAAAATTATGCCTGGATCCTGGGTCTTCCCCAAAAATTGTGGGCTATAGCACACCGATTTGGCCCGAAAATAGCTTGTACGCACTGTTTCGTTCGTTTGACCAACCAAACCGCCCAGAAAACCAAAATGGCCTACACTAGTCCATTCCTCAGCCTGTTTGTGGCTGCCCGATCAATTTTGGTTAAAATTATGCTCGAACCCTGGGCCCACCCCAAAAATCGTGGGCTATAGCATACTAATTTAGCCTAAAAATGGGCCGTTTGCGCCGTTTCACGCGTTTGACCAACCAAACTGCCCAGAAAATCAAAATGGCGCACACTAGGCCACTCCCCAACCTGCCTGGGGCAGCACAGTCGATTTTTAGCAAAAATCACGCTCGTACCCCGGGCCTACCCCAAAAATTGTGGGCTATAGCTCACCAATTTGGCTCGAAAGTGGCTCATTTGCGTCTCTTCGCCCGTTTGACCAACCAAACCACCCAAAAATCTAAAAATGCCCACACTAGGTCGCTACCCAGCCTGCCTGGGGCAGCCCGATCTATTTTTGGCCAAAATCATGCTCAGACCTCGGGCCTACCTTAAACATCGTGGGCTATAGCACACCAATTTTGCTCGAAAATATCCCTTCGAGCCGTTTCGCCCGTTTGACCAACCAAACCACCCAAAAAACCAAAATGGCCCACACTAGGCCGCTCCCCAGTGTGCTTGTGGCAGCCCAATCAATTTTTGACTAAAATCACGCTCGAAACCCGGGCCCACCCCAAAAACCGTAGGCTATAGCACACCGATTTGGCCCGAAAATGGCCCGTTCGCTCTGTTTTACCCGTTTGACCAACCAAACTTCCCAAAAAAACAAAATGGCCCATATTAGGCCGCTCCCCAGCCTGCCTAGGGCAGTCCGATTGATTTTCGGCCAAAAATCACGCTCAAATCCCTAGCCCACCCCAAAAACCATTGGCTATTTCACACCAATTTGGCTCAAACATGGACTGTTCGTGTCGTTTTACCCATTTGACCAACTAAACCGTCGAAGAAACCAAAATATCCCACACGAGGTAGTTTCTCAGCCTGCTTGGGGTAGCTGGATCGATTTTCAGCCAAAACCACGCACAGACCTCAGGCCCACCCCAAACAATCGTGGGCTATAGCACACCGATTTAGTCTGAAAATGGCCCGTTCGCGCCGTTTCACCCGTTTGACCAACCAACCTGCCCAGAAAACCTAAATGGCCAACGCTAGGCCTCTCCCTAGCATACCTGGGGCAGCCCGATCAATATTTGGCCAAAATCACGCCCAAACCCATGGCCCACCCCAAAAACCGTGGGCTATATCCCATCGAATTTTGCTAAAAAATGTCCCGTTTGCACAATTTCGCCCGTTTAACTAACTAAACCGCCCAAAAAACCAAAATGGCCCACACTAGGCCGCTCCCCTGCCTGCCTGGGGCAGTTCGGTTGATTTTCAACAAAAATCACGCTTTGACCCCAAGCCTACCCCAAAAACCGCAGGCTATAGCACACCAATTTTGCCTGAAAATAGCCCGCTCGCGCCGTTTTGCCCATTTGACCAAACGAACCACCTAAAAAACTAAAATGGCCTACACTAGGCCACTCCCCAGCCTTCCTAGGGTAGTCCAGTCAATTTTCGGCCAAAATTATGTCGGACCCCAGTCCTACCCCAGAAATCGTGGGCTATGCACACCGATTTGGCCGAAAAATAGCCTAATTTGCATTGTTTTGCCCGTTTGACCAACCAAACTGCCCAAAAAACCAAAATGGCCTACACTAGGCTGCTACCCAGCCTGCCTGGGATAGCTCGGTCGATTTTATGCAAAAATCATGCCCGAATGCTGGGCCCACCCTAAAAACCGCGGGCTATGGCACACCGATTTAGCTTGAAAACTACCCATTCGTGTCATTTCGCCCGTTATACCAAACAAACATCATAACAAACAAAAATGTCCCACACTAGGCCGCTTTCCAGCCTGCTTAAGACAGTCCGATTGATTTTTGCTAAAAATCATGCCCGAACCCTGGGCCTACCCTAAAAACCATGGACTATATCACACTGATTTGGTCCGAAAATGGCCCGTTCGCGCCATTTTGCCCGTTTGATCAACCAAACCGCCCAAAAATAAAAAATGGTCCATACTAGGCCGCTCCCCAGCCTGCCTGGGTTAGCCCGGTCAATTATCAACCAAAATCACGCCCGGGCCCAGGGACCACCCAAAAATTGTGGGCTATAGCACTCTAATTTGGCTCGAACATGGCCCATTCGCGCCGTTTGACCAACCAAATTGTCCAGAAAACCAAAATGGCCCACACTAGACTGCTCCCCAGCCTGCCTGGGATATACCAATTGATTTTTGACCAAAATCACGCACGGAACCAGGGCCCACCATAAAAACCGTGGGTTATAGCACATGGATTTGGCCCAAAAATGGCCTGTCTGCGCTGTTTCGCCCATTTGACCAACCTAAATTCCCCAAAAAACAAAATGACCCATAATAGGCCGCTTGCCTGCCTGGGGCAGCCCGATCAATTTTTAGCCAAAATCACGTATGGACCCCAGACCCACCTAAAAAATTATGGGATATAGACACCGATTTGGCCCGAAAATAGCCCGTTTGCGTTATTTTGCCTGTTTGACCAACCAAACAGCCCAAAAAAACAAAATAGCCCACACTAGGCAGCTCCCCGCCTGGCTGGGGCAGCCCGGTCAATTTTTGGCCAAAATCACGCCCAGACCCCAGGTCCAACCCAAAAACATTGGGCTATGACACATCAATTTGGCCCAAAAATGGCATGTTCACGCCGTTTTGCCCGTTTGACAAGCCAAACCTCCTAGAAAACCAAAATGGCCCACACTAGGCCGCTCCCCAGCCTGCATGGGGCAACCCAATCGATTTTTGGCCAAAAAAATGCCCGAACCCCAAGCCCACCCCAAAAATCGTAGGATATAGCACACCGATTTATCCCCAAAATGGCCCGTTCGCATTGTTTTGCCCGTTTGACCAACCAAACAGCCTAAAAAACCAAAACGGCCAACACTAGGTCGCTCCTCAACCTGCCTGGGCAGACCGATCAATTTTTGGCCAAAATCACGCCCAGACGCCGGGTCCAACCCAAAAACCGTGGGTTATATCACACCGATTTGGCCCAAAAATGGCATGTTCGCGCCGTTTCGCCCGTTTGACCAACCAAACCACCCAGAAAACCAAAATAGCCCACATTAGGCCGCTCTTCAGCCTGCCTTGGGCAGACTGATCAATTTTTGGCCAAAATCACTCTTGGACCCCGGGCCCACCCCAACAGCCATAAGCTGTACCACACCGATGTGGCCCAAAAATGGCCCGTTCACGCCGTTTTGCCCATTTGACCATCCAAACCCTCCAGAAAAAACAAAATGGCCTGCACTAGGCCTCTTCCCAGCCTACATGGGGAAGCCTTGTCGATTTTTTGCCAAAATCACGCCTAGAATCTGGGTCTAACTTAAAAAACGTGGGCTATAGCATACCAATTTGGACCAAAAATGGCCCGTTCACTTTGTTTCGCCCGTTTGACCAACCAAACCTCCCATAAAATCTAAATGACTCATACTAGGCTGCTCCTCAGCCTGCCTGGGGCATCTATATCGATTTTCAGCCAAAATCACGCACGGACCTTGGCCCACATAAAAAATAATGGGCTATAGCTCCCCGATTTGGCTCAAAAATGGCCCGTTCGTGCCGTTTTGCCTGTTTGACCATCCAAATCTCCTAAACAACCAAAATGGCCTACACTAGGCTGCTCCCCAACCTGCCTGAGGAAGCCCAATTAATTTTTGGCCAATATCATGCTCGAACACCAAGCCAACCCCAAAAACCGTGGGTTATAGCACACCGATTTGGCCTAAAAATAGCCTCGTTCGTGTCATTTTGCCCGTTTGACCAACCAAACCACCCAGAAAACCAAAATGACCCACACTAGGGGTCTTTCCAGCCTGCTTAGGACAACCCAATCGATTTTTGACCAAAATCACATCGGACCCCGGTCCCACCCAATAAACCGTGGGCTATAGCACACCGATTTGGCCCTAAAATAGCCTGGTTTGCGCTATTTTGCCCGTTTGACCAACATAACCCCTTATAAAACCAAAATGGCCTACACTAGGCTGCTCTCCAGCCTGCTTGGGGTAGCTCAGTCGATTTTTGGCAAATATCACGCCCGAACCCTGGGCACACCCCAAAAACCATGGGCTATGGCACACCGATTTAGCTTGAAAACTGCCTATTCAGGCCGTTTCGCCCGTTTGATAAACCAAACCGCCCAAAAATAAAAAATGGCCCATACTAGGCCGTTACCCAGCCTGCCTGGGGTAGCCCGATCGATTATCAGCTCAAAACACACCCGGAACCAGTGCCCACCCAAAAACTATGGGCTATAACACTCTTATTTAACCCGAAAATGGCCCGGTCGCGCCGTTTCTCCCGTTGACCAACCAAACCGCCCAAAAAAACAAAATGGCCCATACTAGGACGCTCCCTAGCCTGCCTGCCTGGGGTAGCCCGATCGATTTTTGGATAAAATCACACCCAGACCCCGAGCCTAACCTAAAAAACGTGGTCTATAGCGCACAGATTTGACCAAAAAATAGCCCGTTCGCGCCGTTTCGCCCTTTTGACCAACCAAACCGCCCAAAAAAACAAAATTAGCCCACACAAAGCCGTTCCCTAGCCTAACTAAGACAACCTGGTTAATTTTCGGCTAAAATCATGCTAGGAACCCGGGCCCACCCAAAAGATCGTGGGCTATTACACACCAATTTAGCCTGAAAATGGCCCGTTCGCATCGTTTTGCCCGTTTGACGAACCAAACCGCCCAAAAAACTAAAATGGCCCATACTAGCATGTCAAGACCCCGGGACCACCCCTAAAACCATGGGCTATAGCACACCGATTTTACCTGAAAATGCCCCGTTCGCGCCGTTTCGCTCGTTTGTCCACCCAAATAGCCACGAAAAATTAAACGGACCACACAGGGACGATCCCCAAACTCCCTGGCATTCCCCGATTGATTTTTGGCCCACAGCACACCCTGACCCCGGGCTCACCTCCAAAACCATGGGCTATAGCACACCAATTTGGCCTTAAAATGCCCCGTTCGTGCCGTTTTGCCCGTTTGTCCTCCCAAATGGCCATGAAAATTCAAGCGGACCATACTGGGAGGATCCACAACCTCGCTGGCATGCCCCGGTTGATTTTCGGTCTACAGAATGCCTGGACCCCAGGCCCACCCCCCAAAATGGTCTCTATAGCAAACCGATTTGGCTCGAAAATTCCCCATTCACGCCGTTTCGCCCGTTTGTCCACCCAAATGGCCACAAAAAATTAAACGGACCACACTGGGATGATCCCCAACCTCCCTGTCATGCCTCGGTCGATTCTCTCCCCACAGCACGCTCGTACCCCGGGCTTACCCCCGAAACCATGGGCTATAGCACATCGATTTAGCCTGAAAATGCCCCGTTCGTGTTGTTTCGCTCGTTTGTCCACCCAAATGGCCACAAAAAATTAAACGGATTATACTGGGATGATCCCCAACCTCCCTGGCAAGCCTCGATCGATTTTTGGCTCACAGCACGCCCGGACCCCGGGCCCACTCCGAAACCATGGGCTATAACACACCAATTTGGCCATAAAATGCCCCGTTCGCACCGTTTTGCCCGTTTGTCCTCCGAAATGGCCATAAAAATTTAAACGGACCATACTGGCATGATCCCCAACCTCGCTGGCACGCCCTGGTCAATTTTTGACCCATAGAAAGCCCGAACCCCTGGCCCACCCCTAAAACTATGGGCTATAGCACACCGATTTGGCCCGAAAATGCCTCGTTCGCACCGTTTCGCCTGTTTATCCACTGAAATGGCCACAAAATATTAAACGGACCATACTGGAATGATCCCCAACCTCCCTGACACGCCCCGGTCAATTTTGGCCTATAATACGCTTGAACTTTGAGCCCACCGCCGAAACCGTGGGCTATATCACACCAATTTCGCTCGAAAATGCCCTATTCGCGCCGTTTCGCCTGTTTGTCCACCTAAATATACACAAAAATTTAAACGGACCATACTGGGATGGTCCCCAACCTCCCTGGCATGCCCTGATCAATTTTCAGCCCACAGCACGCCCAGACCTTGAGCACACCCCCAAAATCGTGGGCTATAGCACACCGATTTGGCCTAAAAACACCCCATTCGTAAAGTTTTGCCCATTTGTCCACCCAAATGGACACAAAAATTAAATGGACCATACTGGGATGATCCCCTATATCCATGGCACGCCCCGTTCAATTTTTGGCCCACAGCACGCCCGTACACCAGGCCCACCATCGAAACCATGGGCTATAGCACACCAATTTGGTTCGAAAATGCCCCATTCGCGCGTTTCCCATATTTTTCCACCCAAATGGCCAATAAAATTTAAACGGAACACACTAAGGCGATCTCCAACCTCCCTGGCAATCCCTGGTCAATTTTTGGTCCACAGAACGCTCGGACCCTGGGTCCACCCCCAAAACCGTGGGCTATAGCACATCGATTTGGCCTAAAAATGCCCCGTTCGCATCATTTTTCCCGTTTGTCAAACCAAATGGCCACAAAACTTTAAACAGACAACACTGGGATGATCCTCAACCTCCCTGGCATGCCCCGATTGATTTTCGGCCAACAGCACAATCAGATCCTGAGCCCACCCCCGAAACCCTAGGCTATAACACATCATTTTGGCCCGAAACTACCCTATTCGAACTGTTTCACCCATTTTTCCACCAAAATGGACATGAAAATTTAAATGGACCACACTGGGACGATCCCCAACCTCCTTGGCAAGCCCAGATTGATTTTTGGCCCACAGAACGCCCGGATCCCGGGCCCACCCCTAAAACTGGGGGATATAGCACACCAATTTAGCCCGAAAATTCCCCATTCACACCATTTTGCATATTTGTCCACCCTAATGGCCAGCAAATATTAAAAGGACCACACTAGAATGATCCCCAACCTCCCTGACATACCCCGGTCAATTTTCAGCCCACAAAATGCTCGGACCCCTGGCCCACCGTCGAAATCGAGGGCTATAGCACAACGAATTGGCCTAAAAATGTCCCATTCACGCCGTTTCGCCTGTTTGTCCACCCAAATAGCCATAAAAATTAAAATAGACTACACTGGGACGATCCCTAACCTCCCTAGCATGCCCTGGTCAATTTTCGGCCCACAGCACGCCCGGATCCCCAGCCCACCCCTGAAACCGTGGGCTATAGCACACCGATTTGGCCTAAAAATGCCCCGTTCGTGCCGTTTTGCCTGTTTGTCCACCCAAATGGCCACGAAAAACTAAACGGACCATACTGGGATGATCCCCAACATTCCTGGAAAGCCCCGGTGTATTTTCACCCCACAGCACGCCTGGACCCTAGGCTCACCCTCGAAACCGCGGGCTATAGCACATTAATATCACCCGAAAATGCCCCATTCGTGATGTTTTACCCGTTTGTCCACCCAAATGGCCACGAAAATTTAAACGAACCACACTGGGACGTTCCCCAACCTCCCTGGCACTTCCTGATCAATTTTCATCCTAAAACACGCCCGAACCTCGGGCCCACCAATGAAATCGTGGGCTATAACAAATCGATTCGTCCTGAAAACTCCCTATTCGCGCCGTTTTTCCCGTTTGTTAAACCAAATGGTAACAAAAATTTAAACGAACCATACTGGGAGGATCCCCATCCTCCCTGGCACGCCCCGATCAGTTTTTGTCCCATATTATGCTCGAACCCCGGGGCCACCCCCAAAATCGTGGGCTATAGCATACCGATTTGGCCCGAAAATGTCCCATTCGCACTGTTTCACCCATTTTTTTGACCCAAATAGCTACAAAAATTTAAACGGACTACATTGGAACGATTACCAACCTCCTTAGCATGCCCCGCTCTATTTTTGGACCACAGGATGCCCAGACCCCGGGCCCATCCTCGAAACCCTGGGCTATAGGACACCAATTTGGCATACTGATTTGACCCAAAAATGCCCCATTCGCACCGTTTCGCCCGTTTGTCCACCCAAATGGCCACAAAAATTTAAACGAACCACACTAGGATGTTTCCCAACCTGTCTGGCATACCTCGGTCAATTTTTATCCCACAGTACGCCTGAACCCCGGGCCCACCCTCGAAACCGTAGGCTATAGAACATAGAATTGGCCCGAAAATGCCCCGTTCGTGCTGTTTTGCCTGTTTGTCCACCCAAATATCCACAAAAATTTAATCGGACTACAATGGGATGATCCCCATCCTCCCTGGAAGGCCTCGGTCTATTTTTGGCCCACAGTACACTCGGACCCAGGCCCACCCCTAAAACCGTGGGCTATAGCACACCGATTTAGCCCAAAAATAACCCGTTCGTGCCATTTTATCCGTTTGTCCGCCCAAATGGTCACAAAAATTTAAACGAACCATACTGGGAAGATCGCCAACCTCCTTGGCATGCCCAGGTTGAATTTTAGCTCACAGCACACCTGGATCCCGAGCTCACCCCCGAAATCGTGGGCTATAGCAAATCAATTTAGCCCAAAAATGCTCCGTTCGTGCCGTTTCTCCCTTTTGTCTGCCTAAATAGCCACGAAAAATTAAACGAACCACACTAGATGATCCCCAATCTCTCTGCCACGTCCAGGTCAATTTTTGGGCCACTGAATGCCCTTACCTCGGGAACACCCCAAAAACCGTGGGCTATATCACATCGATTTGCCCCAAAAATATCCCATTTGCACCGTTTCGCCTGTTTGTTCACCCAAATGGCCACAAAAATTTAAAAGGACCATACTGGGATGATCCCAACCTCCCTGGCATGCCCCGATCGATTTTATGCCCACAATATGCCCGAACCCCAGGCCCACCCCCGAAACCATGGGCGTAGCACACCGATTTGGCTCGAAAATGCCCTATTCGCACCGTTTTGCTCGTTTGTCCTCCCAAATGGCCACAAAAATTAAAACAGACCACACTAGGACGATCCCCAACCTCCCTGCCATGCCTCGGTCGATTTTTTGGCCCACAGCACGCCCGGACCAAGGGATGAACCCTAAAACCGTGGTCTATAGCACACCAATTTAGCCCGAAAATACCCCGTTTGCGCTGTTTTGCCCGTTTGTCCACCCAATAGGCCACAAAAAATTAAACGGATCATACTAGGACAATACCCAACCTACCTGGCATGCCCAGGTCAATTTTTGGCCCACTGCATTCCCGCACCCCTGGCCCACCACCAAAACTGTGGGGTATAGCACACCGATTTGACCCAAAAAAGCCCCGTTTATGCCATTGCACCCATTTTCCACCCAAGTAGACACAAAAGATTAAACGGACCACACTGGGATGATCCCCAACCTCCCTGGCACACTCCAATTGATTTTTGGCCCATTAAACGCACGACATTGATACGCCCAAATTACAACTCTCGTTAGAAAGTGTAAGCGGTCGCTGCCAAATATAGAACCCAACTGGGTTGGGTGTCGAATTCCACAGGGAATACTCTGGTCACTAAGTGTTGCAATTATTAGTAGACTGTTGGTCGAAAATTCAAAGGAAAAAAGGGGGTTTGGTTTAGGCGTGAACTAATATTATCAAAGTTACAATGGAACGATTTGCGTAGTAAGATTTAATCACAGAGATTGATAAGTTAGGGTTATGTCCACCTTATAAGTTCTACTTCTCTATTAACTATGAGTAACGCGGAATTTAGACATGCATGCACTTATAGAGAATCGTATTCTAATTCTAAATCCAAGTGTTTCTCAACCATCAAGGATTTATTTTGCTTTAGCTCTCTCGAGCCTAAAGTGTATAACAAATGGTACAAATTCTCCAAGAAGTTAATCCGGTTAAGGCATTAACGTGTAAATAGGGGTTGGAAACCCTATTTCCTTGTCACACTCTCTTTTCCAAACATGTAACTTTTCTCTCGAACAAGTTAATGCTATAATGGCGTATTCTCTATGTTTGCAACCATAAGAATTCAATCAAAATGAAGAGAGTAATGATATAAGTAGCATAACACATCAAGAATTCACAAACTCATAGTAATAGATAGTATCTTACAAGGTTTTCATAACCCTAACAAATAAGTTTAGCTACTCATGAATACAACGGAAATCAAAGTAGACATCATCATCATACCAAAACTTAGAGAAATCTCGGCTATGGAGATGAAACATGTTTTCTTTCTCCGTTGCTCAAGTGAGCCGTTTTCTGCTCTCAAAACTCGTACAAAATCCTCCAAACGTGAATTCTCAATAATAATCGAATGATAATGATTAATGATGCTTAAAAATTCAGCAATAAGATTTTTAATAGCATCCTTGTCTAATAAGTTGCTACTGCATCCTTAAGTATTTAAAAATACTGGGTTTGCCCGGGAAAAAGTTCCCATGCATCACATTCAGTCCAAAAGCTGCCTTCCCTCTTATGTGAAGTTTTCCTTTGTTGCCCACAGGTCCACAAAGTGCTGAAATCTTCATCATTAGTACCTGAAAACATGCTAATCACATAGGTTAGCTCACTTAAAGGAAAATGGACTAAAAGTGCAAGAATTATATATTTTATCCTCAAAACTTAGCTGAAATATGGGTAAATTATGGTGCTTAGGCGTGTAAATACGCCCAACATCACCACCCCACACTTAAATCTTTGTTTGTCCTCGAAAAAAATATTACATCCATGCAAACACCTAACTAGAATTTCACAATAGCAACACGAAATTTTCAACAAGACATGCACAACAATCATTAACAAAGAGTAGGTTTCTCGTTCACTACTAGAAACAACTCAACCTCCAACATAGACTCATTAGGATGGTTAATTCGTATCCACAAGTTAAGCCACAAAGAAACATATAAAACTACCCAACAACCATCAACCATGTGTGCTCACACAAGATATCACCTATAATCACTCATAGTTTTGCATTTTTTGAAACATGGGTATAAGACTCTCCTTGCTCTCGCTCTCAAAAAGAATTCTTATATTGCAACTGATGACCATAGACTTTCCCTTAGTGTAATGCTCTACTAATATCAGACTGCTAAGTTTAGGATCAAATAGGTCTTTACAGGTTGTAATGTAGGCTAAGGGACATGTAGGACTATTTTGGCCAGAAATAGTGACTATGTTCCCTAAGCTCTTTAATACACTACAATATGCCATTTACACTATCTTTTAACAACCACTCTACCTCTCTTTCATCTACCAACCCCTTTTCACCCATTTTGTTATTCAATCATAAACACAACTATCTTTTTGTTTTTCTAAATTTTTTTTTTTTTTTATATATATATATATATATATATATATATTTTAAGTAAGCATCCCTATAATAGCCACTCTTTTTCACAACAATTTTAAGTACCAATACACCCTGAGGCATCACTTTCACCATTCTCCTTTTATTTTTCCACATGATTCTACAATTTTAAAGCGCTTAGGAGTTTGGATCAAATTATGGTCTTGAAAAAAAATGGATTAGGCTACATATGAGGCTGCCAAAGAAAATAGCTAAAGGCTCAAAGGGGGTTCACTAGGACAATGTACAAAGGTAGGTAAAAAGAAGGTAAACAATTTCAGGGCTGCCAAAGAAATGCCTAAATCATCTCCTACACTCACAATCTTTATTTCGCTTCACACACACACCAGGCAAGTTCTAGCATCAGTCACAACAAAGAATATACAATATCCTCACACACACAAGGAACATGGTCAACTTCATTGGGAGCATTATAGATTCTTGACCCAACAGATGAATGAATTAAACCACAACAATTTATCACACAGTGAGTCACAACTTAGAGCCTAAGTGTCTCAATAGTAATGATTTAGCACAATCGGGAAGGTGAGTTCGCAAGATTAGATGAGAAAAGAGGAAAACTTGGAGAGGATAAGGGAGCTTGGGCGGCGCCTATCTTGAGAAAACAATGGAATTGTGTTCTAAGGTTGAGGATTTATTTAAAGGCTAAGCCATGGGTCGGGTTTGATCCATTTACAATCGGGTTAGGAGGCAAAAAAGGATAAGTAGGCGGTGCCTATTGCTTTTCCTATGCTTAGTATAGGCGGCGCCTTTAGCAATGCCTAGATAGTCATAGGCGGCGCCTTGCCTATCGCCTAGATTGGCATAGGCGGCGCCTATGGCATTTCCTATGTAAAGCAGTGAGCATAGGCAATGGCATAGGCGGCGCCTATAACATTGCCTACATTGGTATAGGCCTTGCCTTGTCCATTGCCTATGTGAGGCAGTGAGCATAGGCAATGGCATAGGCATTGCCTTGTCCGTTGCCTAGATTTGCATAGGCATTGCCTTATTCGTTTCCTAGATTGGCATAGGCATTGCCTTGGTCGTTGCCTAGATTGGCATAGGCAATGCCTAACCTATAGACTTTGCTCCATCATTCCTCACTTACCACTTTTAGCATGGCTCACTTTCAAATCAAAATTTGGGACTAATCTCATCCTTTGTATATCTTGCACCTACACTTAATCAAAAACAACAAAAATGATTAGAAGGATGGGTTGCCTCCCACCGAGCGCCTTAGTTTTGGTCGTGGCTCGACTCTTCTTTTTGAACTTTTATTTATCAAAAACAAAATCCTAACGAAACAAACTCCTAATGATGGGTTGCCTCCCATGTAGCGCTTGATTTATTATCGCGGCATGACATAGTTATCTCGAGTACTCAGACTTCCTCGAGATATATGGTGGCTATACATTTTATCGAATCGGTTGGACCGATATATAGCTTCACTCTTTGGCCATTCACCTTAAAGACACCACTATCATTGTTTTCTAACTCCACTACTCCAGATGAGTAAACTTGGCTGATTCTGAATGGACCAGACCATTTAGCTTTCAACTTACCTGGAAACAGCTTCAGTCTGGAGTTGAAAAGAAGTACCAAATCACCCTTCTGAAAATTTCATTGGACAATCCTCCGATAATGGTACTTTTTTATCCTTTCCTTGTAGAGATCTGCTCTTTCATACGCATGTAGACGAAATTCATCCATCTCATTCAGCTGTTCCAACCTCAGATTAATAGAATCATCCCAATTCAAGTTAAGCCGCTTCAGCGCCCACAATGCTTTATGTTCTAGATCAATTGGCAAGTGACAAGACTTTCCATAAACTAGTTGATATGGTGACATGCCAATTGGTGTCTTAAATGCAGTCCAATATGCCCATAAGGCATCATCCAGCTTTTTGGACCAATCTTTCCTACTGGCATTCATAGTCTTCGCAAGGATTAGCTTGATCTCCCGATTAGAAACCTCTATCTGCCCACTAGTTTATGGGTGATATGGTGTAGCTACCTTGTGTTGCTTAACCCTATATTTCACCAATACGACTTTGAACAACTTGTTGCAAAAATGTGAACCTCCATCACTTATGATGGTACGAGGTACCCCAAAACGAGAGAAGATATTTCTCTTTAAGAACGCTACAACACGCTTACCTTCATTATCAGCTAGCGCTACTGCTTCAACCCATTTGGATACATAATCCACAACAACTAGGATATATTTCATCCCAAACGAACTCACAAATGGGCCCATGAAATCAATACCCCATACATCAAATAGTTCTACTTCAAGAATTTTAGACATGGGCATCTCATGGTGCTTCGAGATAGAGCCTTGCCTCTGACACTGATCACATCTTCTCACAAAATCGTAAGCATCCTTGAATAATGAAGGCCAGTAATAGAAACTTTGGAGTACCTTCCTTGCCGTTCGATCACTTGCATGGTGACCCCCAACTTGGGAAGCATGACTTGCTTCCAGTATGCTAGGCACCTCCACATCTGAGATGCATCGCCTAATAATACCATCAGCACATCATCGAAAGAGATACGGTTCATCCCAGAAGTAGTGTTTCACATCATGCATGAACTTTCTCTTTTGATGAAATGAGAGATGCTCAGGAATCACTTTACTTACCATGTAGTTCGCAAAGTCTGCATACCACGGTAAGTCTTCCACCATAGTGGCTAGGATTTCTTCATCGGGAAATGCATCATCAATATCAAGGTTGGGTTGCACTATGTGCTCACTCTCAAGTCTAGATAGATGATCAGCTACTTGGTTTTCGCAACCTTTTCTATCCTTTACCTCAAAATCAAATTCTTGAAGCAGTAACACCCACCTAATTAGCCTTGGCTTAGTATCCTTCTTTGCCATTAGATATCGTAGAGCCGCATGATCTGTATGAACAACTACTTTGGTTCCTAACAAGTAAGCACGGAACTTTTCAAAAGCATAAACAACTGCTAGAAGCTCTTGTTCAGTGACGGTATAGTTCTTCTGTGATCCATTCAAGGCCTTGATCGCATAGTAGATTAGATGAAATAGCCTTTCTCTTTTCTGACCAAGTACAGCACCCAAGGCTACCCCGCTTGCATCACACATAACTTCCAAAGGTAGAGACCAATCGGGTGCTACAATAATAGGAGCTTCAATTAGCTTTCCTTTGAGACATTCAAATGCCTTCAAGCAATCTTCACCAAAGTCAAATTTTGCCTCCTTCTCCAAAAGTTTGCATAATGGGCTAGCAATCTTGGAGAAGTCTTTAATAAACCTCCGATAAAAACCTGCATGATCGAGAAAACTACGCACCCCTTTTACAGAAATTAGAGGTGGTAATCTCTCGATAACTTCAATCTTGGCTCGATCAACCTCAATTCCCCTTTCAGAGACTTTATGCCCAAGAAAAATGCCTTCCTTAACCATAAAGTGACACTTCTCCCAATTTAACACCAGGTTGAATTCAACACATCTCTGCAAAGCCATACTCAAATTTGCCAAGCATGATTCAAATGACTCACCTACAACAGAAAAGTCGTCCATAAATACCTCCAAGGTGTCTTCGACCATATCAGAAAAAATGGACATCATACATCGCTGGAAAGTAGCAGGTGCGTTACATAGCCCAAATGACATTCGTTTGAAGGCAAACGTACTATACGGGCATGTAAAAGTGGTCTTCTCCTGATCTTCAGGAGCAATGCAAATCTAATTGTATCCGGAATAACCATCTAAGAAACAGAACCATCCCTTCCCTGCCAATCGATCAAGCATTTGATCCATGAATGGCATTGGAAAGTGATCCTTTAACGTCCACGAATTCAGCTTTCGGTAGTCCATGCACACTCTCCACCCTGTGACAGGTCTGAGTGGAATTAGCTCATTCTTTTTATTTGTGACTACTGTCATGCCTCCTTTCTTGGGCATACATTGCACTGGACTCACCCATTTACTGTCTGAAATTGGGTACACCACCCCTGCATCTAACCACTTAATAATTTCTTTCTTCACCACCTCTTGCATAGGTGGATTCAAACGACGTTGGTGCTCAATGGTGGGTACGCAATCTTCCTCGAGCTGAATCTTGTGCATACATATCCCAGGAGGGATACCAATTATGTCAGCAATAGTCCAACCACTGGCTCTCTTATACCTCTTCAGAACAGAGATGAGAGCCGTTACTTTCTATTCACCTAAATCAGCCGCAACAATAACCGAAAGTGTATTCCCGCTTCCCAAGAACGCATACTTTAGATGACTGGGGAGCTCTTTCAATTCTAGCACTGGTGGCTCTTTAATGGATGGTTTCGCTGGTGGTGACGGTCGATTCTTAAGGTCAAGGTCCAGCTTCTTAGGGGCATGAGAATAGGACCCCATTCCTGTTAGAGCACAAATAGTTTCTTCATACTCTTCAACATCCTCATGATCAAAGTTCAAAAGTACAGCAGAAAATGGCTCAACAGTAAGATGCTTCTCTACAGATAATTCTTTCTCGTCCTCATAATAAACATCAACTATAGAGAACACATTCATATCTTTAGGCTGCTTCATTGATTTGCATACATCAAAATAGACCACTTCGTCATTCATCCGAAATAAAAGCTCATTTTCTCGTAAATCAATAAGCACACTTCCTGTTACGAGGAAAGGGCATCCCAAGATTATGGAAACTTCAGAATCTGCCTCGCAATCCAAAATAACAAAGTCTGCAGGAAAAATAAAGGAAGAAACCTTCACCAGTACATCATATAAGATACCAACAGGTCGTTTTACTGACCTATCTACCATCACGAGCCGCATATTGGTTGGTGTAGGATCGCCCAACCCCAACTGTTTATAAATAGATAGAAACATCAAATTGATGCTAGCCCCCAAATCGCACAATGCCTTAGCAAAATCCAAGGATCCAACCATGCAAGAAATAGTGAAAGCACCGGGATCCACCTTTTTCTGTACTAAAGATCTCGTGGCAATTGCACTGCAATGATGAACATTATCTGCCAGTTCATAACTTGCTGCCCTTTTCTTTATCAAAAGGTCCTTCATGAATTTGGTGTATCCTGGCATCTGCTCCAGTGCCTCCACCAAAGGCACATTAATAGTCAACTGCTTCAACATAGTCATGAATTTACTGAACCTGGTGTCATCAGCTTTCTTCTTCAGTCTCTGAGGAAAAGGTGGTGGTGGAGTTGGGAGAGTTTTCTCCACCACTTCTTTTTTATCTTGCTTCCGATTATCAATCTTTTCAGGCTGGTGACATCTAGGTGTAGTGTCATGAATGTTCTAATTCTGATTTTCAGCTTCTACAGAATCATCACAATCTGCTTTAATAACATTCTCTTCTATAATATCAACCACCTGCTTGCCTTTGGATGGATTTTCCAACACCTTACCACTCCTGGTAGTAATAGCCATACATGATCCATCATTCCTTGGGTTCTTCATAATGTCGCTAGGTAAGGTACCAACTTTTCTTTGATTGAGTGCCGCTGATAGTTGACTCAATTGTTGTTCCAGCTGTTTTATTGAAGTGAAATGCGAATCAACCAAATGATTTATTGAGGACAAATCGTTTTTTACCTCAGTTACTCCCGTGTTGGTTGCCTTCACTCCTTTCAACAACTTAGCCATCATATCTTCCATGGACATCTTTCCAGAGTCAGATGCCGCAGCCTCACGATTTCTAGGAGGAACATACAAACCACTCCTGTCAGTCTTATTCTTGAATCCAGATTTTTCATAATAGTTCCGACCTTGATTTCCTTGGGAATTGCCTCGAAAACCCCCCTGATTATTCAATTAATTTTCTTCCTCCTCAGAATTAGATTCATCTCTACCTTGTGATACAACAGCCTTGACCTTTTCTGTCTTCCCTAATAATAAATGCTTGGTAAGAAGGTCCATCTGCGTTTTCATGTGAGCCATATCTTGGTCACGTTCCTCTTCTCTTCGCCTCTGTTCTGCTATCATGCCAGTAGATACAGTAGAGCTTGCTACCTCAGAATCCCTGGTATGCCAAGCTCTACTCTGCTTTGTCATACGATCCAGCATATCACCAGCCTCAATAAAAGTAAGGTCCATGAATGACCCACCTGCAGCATTATCAACCACTGGCTTAGTCACCGAGTTCAACGCCCTGTATAATATTTCCGTCAAGTGGATGTTGGTCATCTGATGATTTGGGCACCGCATAAGCTTCTTCTTGAACCTCTCCCATGTTTCGTGGAGAACTTCAGTTGAAAGCTGTCAAAAATTGCTGATCTCATCTCGTAACTGTGCTCTCTTGGATGACGGAAAGAATCTTTCTAAGAAAGCGTCTTTCAGTTGCCTCCAATTAGTAATAGAGTCAGGAGTCAGCCCGTTCAACCATAGAGTTGCCTCTCCAGATAGAGACAATGGAAATAAGTGCAGTCGAATTGCATTCTGTCCAACTCCTGGATTGTCAAACGACTTGCATGTTGAGATAAAGTTGATCAGATGCATATTCGGATCATCGCCTGCAAGTCCACCAAATAACCCTTTGAGTTGTAATAGCTGGATCATGGTGCTGGTGATATTGAACTTGGCTCCGGGTGCCAAGGGTGGAGGAATAATAGCCCCTGTGGCACCAGCCGTATCCAAATCATCATCATCATCATCATCGAAAAGGGCCTGTACAGCTCGGCATTCAGGTCTTATTCTAGCTTGACGATCTCTCCTGTTCACAGGTGCTGCCACCTCACCAGCACGCCTTGGATTTAATAACTCATCATCACCCAGGTCCTCTTCATCAAGATTTGTTGCCCGACCTGGGTTATCAATATTCTGTTGATGCACTTGAGCAGCTGCCAATGCAGCTAATCTTTCCTGCTCCTGTTGAGCAGCCATCCGTTCAAGGTTTTGTTGCGCATCCATTCTGCCAATAAGATGTGGTTCAGGATTTATATATAATAACGGTTGACCAGAACTTCGGGTATTTGGCATGCACTCCAATAAACCTGAACAAAACAAAAACAACAAACAAAAAGTAAAATTCGAGAATCTTTGACCAAAGGCTCTATTAACTATCACAAACTTAGTTGACAACTGTATTCCCCGATAGCGGCGCCAAAATTTGATACGCCCAAATTACAACTCTCGTTAGAAAGTGTAAGCGATCGCTGTCAAATATAGAACCCAACTGGGTTGGGTGTCGAATCCCACAGGGAATACTCTGGTCACTAAGTGTTGCAATTATTAGTAGACTGTTGGTCGAAAATTCCAAGGAAAAGGGGGGGGGGGGGGTTTGGTTTAGGTGTGAACTAATATTATCAAAGTAACAATGGAATGATTTGCGTAGTAAGATTTAATCACAGAGATTGATAAGTTAGGGTTATGTCCACCTTATAAGTTCTACTTCTCTATTAACTATGAGTAATGCGGAATTTAGACATGCATGCACTTATAGAGAATCGTATTCTAATTCTAAATCCAAGTGTTTCTCAACCATCAAGGATTTATTTTGCTTTAGCTCTCTCGAGCCTAAAGTGTATAACAAATGGTACAAATTCTCCAAGAAGTTAATCTAGTTAAGGCATTAACGTGTAAATAGGGGTTGGAAACCCTATTTCCTTGTCACACTCTCTTTTCCAAACATGTAACTTTTCTCTCGAACAAGTTAATGCTATAATGGCGTATTCTCTATGTTTGCAACCATAAGAATTCAATCAAAATAGCCTACACTAGGCTGCTCTCCAGCCTGCTTGGGGTAGCTCAGTTGATTTTTGTCAAATATCACGCCTGAACCCTGGGCACACCCCAAAAACCATGGGCTATGGCACACCGATTTAGCTCGAAAACTGCCTATTCAGGCCGTTTTGCCCGTTTGATAAACCAAACCGCCCAAAAATAAAAAATGGCCCATACTAGGCCGTTACCCAGCCTGCCTTGGGTAGCCCAATCGATTATCAGCCAAAAACACACCCGGAACCAGTGCCCACCCAAAAACTATGGGCTATAACACTCTTATTTAACCCGAAAATGGCCCGGTCGCGCCGTTTCTCCCGTTGACCAACCAAACCGCCCAAAAAAACAAAATGGCCCATACTAGGACGCTCCCTAGACTGCCTTCTTGGGGTATCCCGATCGATTTTTGGCAAAAATCACACCCAGACCCCGGGTCTAACCTAAAAAACGTGGGCTATAGCGCACAGATTTGACCAAAAAATAGCCCGTTCGCGCCGTTTCGCCCTTTTGACCAACCAAACCGCCCAAAAAAACAAAATTAGCCCACACAAAGCCGTTCCCTAGCCTAACTGAGACAACCTGGTTAATTTTCGGCTAAAATCATGCTAGGACCCCAGGCCCACCCAAAAGATCGTGGGCTATTACACACCAATTTAGCCTGAAAATGGCCCGTTCGCATCGTTTTACCCGTTTGACGAACCAAACCGCCCAAAAACCTAAAATGGCCCATACTAGCACATCGAGACCCCGGGACCACCCCTAAAACCATGGGCTATAGCACACCAATTTTTCCTGAAAATGCCCCGTTCGCGCCGTTTCGCTCGTTTGTCCACCCAAATAGCCACGAAAAATTAAACGGACCACACAGGGACGATCCCCAAACTCCCTGGCATTCCCCGATTGATTTTTGGCCCACAACACACCCTGACCCCGGGCTCACCTCCAAAACCATGGGCTATAGCACACCAATTTAGCCCTAAAATGCCCCGTTCGTGCCGTTTTGCCCGTTTGTCCTCCCAAATAGCCACGAAAATTCAAGCGGACCATACTGAGAGGATCCACAACCTCGCTGGCATGCCCCGGTTGATTTTCGGTCTACAGAATGCCTGGACCCCAGGCCCACCCCCCAAAATGGTCTCTATAGCAAACCGATTTGGCTCGAAAATTCCCCATTCACGCCGTTTCGCCCGTTTGTCCACCCAAATGGCCACAAAAAATTAAACGGACCACACTGGAATGATCCCCAACCTCCCTGTCATGCCTCGGTCGATTCTCTCCCCACAGAACGCTCGTACCCTGGGCTTACCCCCGAAACCATGGGCTATAGCACATCGATTTAGCCTGAAAATGCCCCGTTCGCGTTGTTTCGCTCGTTTGTCCACCTAAATGGCCACAAAAAATTAAACGGATCATACTGGGATGATCCCCAACCTCCCTGGCAAGCCTCGATCGATTTTCGGCTCACAGCACGCCCAGACCCTGGGCCCACTCCGAAACCATGGGCTATAACACACCAATATGGCCATAAAATGCCCCGTTCGCGCCGTTTTGCCCGTTTGTCCTCCGAAATGGCCATAAAAATTTAAACAAACCATACTGGGATGATCCCCAACCTCGCTGGCATGCCCTGGTCGATTTTTGACCCATAGAAAGCCCGAAACCCTGGCCCACCCCTAAAACTATGGGCTATAGCACACCGATTTGGCCCGAAAATGCCTCGTTCGCACCGTTTCACCTGTTTATCCACTGAAATGGCCACAAAATATTAAACGGACCACACTGGAATGATCCCCAACCTCCCTAACACGCCCCGATCAATTTTGGCCTATAATACGCTTGAACTTTGAGCCCACCGCCAAAACCGTGGGCTATATCACACCAATTTCGCTCGAAAATGCCCTATTCGCGCCGTTTCGCCTGTTTGTCCACCTAAATGGACACAAAAATTTAAACGGACCATACTGGGATGGTCCCCAACCTCCCTGGCATTCCCTGATCAATTTTCAGCCCACAGCACGCCCAGACCTTGAGCACACCCCCAAAATCGTGGGCTATAGCACACCGATTTGGCCTAAAAACACCCCATTCGCAAAGTTTTGCCCATTTATCCACCCAAATGGCCACAAAAAATTAAATGGACCATACTGGGATGATCCCCTATATCCCTGTCATGCCCCGGTCAATTTTTGGCCCACAGCACGCCCGTACACCAGGCCCACCGTCGAAACCATGGGCTATAGCACACCAATTTTGTTCGAAAATGCCTCATTCGTGCGTTTCCCACATTTGTCCACCCAAATGGCCAATAAAATTTAAATGGAACACACTAAGGCGATCTCCAACCTCCCTGGCAATCCCTGGTCAATTTTTGGTCCACAGAACGCTCGGACCCTGGGTCCACCCCCGAAACCGTGGGCTATAGCACATCGATTTGGCCTAAAAATGCCCCGTTCGCATCGTTTTCCCCGTTTGTCAAACCAAATGGCCACAAAACTTTAAACGGACAACACTGGGATGATCCTCAACCTCCCTGGCATGCCCCGGTTGATTTTCGGACAACAGCACAATCAGATCCTGAGCCCACCCCCGAAACCCTAGGCTATAACACATCATTTTGGCCCGAAACTACCCTATTCGAACTGTTTCGCCCATTTTTTCACCCAAATGGACACGAAAATTTAAATGGACCACACTGGGACGATCCCCAACCTCTTTGGCAAGCCCAGATCAATTTTTGGCCCACAGAACGCCCGGATCCCGGGCCCACCCCTAAAACTGGGGGATATAGCACACCAATTTAGCCCGAAAATGCCCCATTCACACCATTTTGCACGTTTGTCCACCCTAATGGCCAGCAAATATTAAAAGGACCACACTAGAATGATCCCCAACCTCCCTGACATACCCCGGTCAAATTTCAGCCCACAACACGCTCGGACCCCTGGCCCACCACCGAAATCGTGGGCTATAGCACAACGAATTGGCCTAAAAATGTCCCATTCACGCCGTTTCGCCTGTTTGTCCACCCAAATAGCCATAAAAATTAAAATAGACTATACTGGGACGATCTCTAACCTCCCTGGCATGCCCTGGTCAATTTTCGGCCCACAGCACGCCCGGATCCCCGGCCCACCCCTGAAACCGTGGGCTATAGCACACCGATTTGGCCTAAAAATGCCCCGTTCGTGCCGTTTTGCCTGTTTGTCCACCAAAATGGCCACGAAAAATTAAACGGACCATACTGGGATGATCCCCAACATTCCTGGAAAGCCTCGGTCTATTTTCACCCCACAGCACGCCTGGACCCTAGGCTCACCCTCGAAACCGCGGGCTATAGCACATTAATATCACCCAAAAATGCCCCATTCGTGATGTTTTACCCGTTTGTCCACCCAAATGGCCACGAAAATTTAAACGGACCACACTGGGACGTTCCCCAACCTCCCTGGCACTTCCTGATCGATTTTCATCCCAAAGCACGCCCGAACCTCGGGCCCACCAATGAAATCGTGGGCTATAACAAATCGATTCGTCCTGAAAACTCCCTATTCACGCCGTTTTTCCCGTTTGTTAAACCAAATGGTAACAAAAATTTTAACGAACCATACTGGGAGGATCCCCATCCTCCCTGGCATGCCCCGATCAATTTTTGTCCCACATTATGCCCGAACCCCGGGGCCACCCCCAAAATCGTGGGCTATAGCATACCGATTTGGCCCGAAAATGTCCCATTCGCACTGTTTCACCCATTTTTTTGACCCAAATAGCTACAAAAATTTAAACGGACTACATTGGAACGATTACCAACCTCCTTACCATGCCCCGCTCGATTTTTGGACCATAGGACGCCCAGACCCCGGGCCCATCCTCGAAACCCTGGGCTATAGGACACCAATTTGGCATACTGATTTGACCCAAAAATGTGCCATTCGCACCGTTTCGCCCGTTTGTCCACCCAAATGGCCACAAAAATTTAAACTAACCATACTAGGATGATTCCAAACCTGTCTGGCATACCTCGGTCAATTTTCAGCCCACAGTACGCCTGAACCCCGGGCCCACCCTCGAAACCGTAGGCTATAGAACATAGATTTGGCCCGAAAATGCCCCGTTCGTGCTGTTTTGCCTGTTTGTCCACCCAAATATCCAAAAAAATTTAATCGGACTACAATGGGATGATCCCCATCCTCCCTGGAAGGCCTCGGTCTATTTTCGGCCCACAGTACACTCGGACCCAGGCCCACCCCTAAAACCGTGGGCTATAGCACACCGATTTAGCCCAAAAATAACCCGTTCGTGCCATTTTATCCGTTTGTCCGCCCAAATGGTCACAAAAATTTAAACGAACCATACTGGGAAGATCGCCAACCTCCTTGGCATGCCCAGGTTGATTTTTAGCTCACAGCACACCTGGATCCCGAGCTCACCCCCGAAATCGTGGGCTATAGCAAATCAATTTAGCCCAAAAATGCTCCGTTCGTGCCGTTTCTCCCTTTTGTCTGCCTAAATAGCCACAAAAAATTATACGAACCACACTAGATGATCCCCAATCTCTCTGCCACGTCCAGGTCAATTTTTGGCCCACTGCATGCCCTTACCTCGGGAACACCCCAAAAACCGTGGGCTATATCACATCGATTTGCCCCAAAAATATCCCGTTTGCACCGTTTCGCCTGTTTGTCCACCCAAATGGCCACGAAAATTTATAAGGACCATACTGGGATGATCCCAACCTCCCTGGCATGCCCCGATTGATTTTATGCCCATAATATGCCCGAACCCCAGGCCCACCCCCGAAACCATGGGCGTAGCACACCGATTTGGCTTGAAAATGCCCTATTCGCACCGTTTTGCTCGTTTGTCCTCCCAAATGGCCACAAAAATTAAAACAGACCACACTAGGACGATCCCCAACCTCCCTGCCATGCCTCGGTCGATTTTTTGGCCCACAGCACGCCCGGACCAAGGGATGAACCCGAAAACCGTGGTCTATAGCACACTAATTTAGCCCGAAAATACCCCGTTTGCGCTGTTTTGCCCGTTTGTCCACCCAATAGGCCACAAAAAATTAAACGGATCATACTGGGACAATACCCAACCTACCTGGCATGCCCAGGTCAATTTTTGGCCCACTGCATTCCCGCACCCCTGGCCCACCACCAAAACTGTGGGGTATAGCACACTGATTTGACCCAAAAATGCCCCGTTTACGCCATTGCACCCATTTTCCATCCAAGTAGACACAAAAGATTAAACGGACCACACTGGGATGATCCCCAACCTCCCTGGCACGCTCCAATTGATTTTTGGCCCATTAAACGCACGGACATTGATACGCCCAAATTACAACTCTCGTTAGAAAGTGTAAGCGGTCGCTGCCAAATATAGAACCCAACTGGGTTGGGTGTCGAATTCCACAGGGAATACTCTGGTCACTAAGTGTTGCAATTATTAGTAGACTGTTGGTCGAAAATTCCAAGGAAAAAGGGGGGGTTGGTTTAGGCGTGAACTAATATTATCAAAGTAACAATGGAACGATTTGCGTAGTAAGATTTAATCACAGAGATTGATAAGTTAGGGTTATGTCCACCTTATAAGTTCTACTTCTCTATTAACTATGAGTAACGCAGAATTTAGACATGCATGCACTTATAGAGAATCGTATTCTAATTCTAAATCCAAGTGTTTCTCAACCATCAAGGATTTATTTTGCTTTAGCTCTCTCGAGCCTAAAGTGTATAACAAATGGTACAAATTCTCCAAGAAGTTAATCCGGTTAAGGCATTAACGTGTAAATAGGGGTTGGAAACCCTATTTCCTTGTCACACTCTCTTTTCCAAACATGTAACTTTTCTCTCGAACAAGTTAATGCTATAATGGCGTATTCTCTATGTTTGCAACCATAAGAATTCAATCAAAATGAAGAGAGTAATGATATAAGTAGCATAACACATCAAGAATTCACAAACTCATAGTAATAGATAGTATCTTACAAGGTTTTCATAACCCTAACAGATAAGTTTAGCTACTCATGAATACAACGGAAATCAAAGTAGACATCATCATCATACCAAAACTTAGAGAAATCTCGGCTATGGAGATGAAACGTGTTTTCTTTCTCCGTTGCTCAAGTGAGCCGTTTTCTGCTCTCAAAACTTGTACAAAATCCTCCAAACGTGAATTCTCAATAATAATCGAATGATAATGATTAATGATGCTTAAAAATTCAGCAATAAGATTTTTAATAGCATCCTTGTCTAATAAGTTGCTACTGCATCCTTAAGTTTTTAAAAATACTGGGTTTGCCCGGGAAAAAGTTCCCATGCATCACATTCAGTCCAAAAGCTGCCTTCCCTCTTATGTGAAGTTTTCCTTTGTTGCCCACAGGTCCACAAAGTGCTGAAATCTTCATCATTAGTACCTGAAAACATGCTAATCACATAGGTCAGCTCACTTAAAGGAAAATGGACTAAAAGTGCAAGAATTATATATTTTATCCTTAAAACTTAGCTGAAACATGGGTAAATTATGGTGCTTAGGCGTGTAAATACGCCCAACATCAGACACCGGGCCCACCCCTAAAAATGTGGGCTATAGCACACCGATTTGGCCCGAAAAATGCCCTGTTTACGCTGTTCCACCCGTTTGGCTACCCAAATGGACACGAAAAATTTAACGGACCATACTGGGACGATCTCCAACCTCCCTGGCACGTCCCAAATAATTTTTGGCCCACAACATGCCCGGGCCCCAGGACCACCCCCGAAATCATGGGCTATAGCACATTGATTTGTCCTAAAAATTCCCTGTTCGCACCGTTTCTCCCATTTGTCCACCCAAATGGCCACGCAAAATCAAATGGACCATACTGGGATGATCCCCAACCTCCCTGGCATGTCTTGATCAATTTTTGGCCCACAGAACACCCAAATCCCGGGCCCATCCTCTAATCCGTGGTCTATAGCACACTGATTTTGCCCGAAAATGCCCTGTTCGCACCGTTTTGCCGTTTGTCCACCTAAATGGCAACGGAAATTTAATTGGACTACACTGGGATGATCCCCAACCTCCCTGGCACTCCCCGGTCAATTTTCGTCCTACAACATACTCGTACCCCGGGCCCACCCACGTAAACGTATTCTATAGCACACTAATTTGGCTTGCAAATGCCCCATTCGCACCGTTTTTCCCGTTTGTCCTTCCAAATAGCCATAAAAAATTAAACATACAATACTGGGATGATCTCCAACCTATCTGGCATGCCCCAATCAATTTTTGTCCCACAACACGCTCAAGCCCCAGGCCCACCCCCAAAATCGTGGACTATAGCACACCGATTTGGATCGAAAATGCTCCATTCGCGCCGTTTTGCCAGTTTGTCCACCCAAATAGCCATAAAAATTTAAACAAACCACACTTGGATGATCCCTAACCTCCCTGACATGCCCCAATCAATTTTTGACCCACAACACGCCCGGACCCCGGGCACACCCCCAAAACCGTGGGCTCCCGTTCGCGTTGTTTTCCTGTTTGTCCACCCAAATGGCCACAAAAATTTAAACGGACCACACTGATATGATACCCAATATCCCTGGCATGCCTCGGTAGATTTTTGGCCCACACCACACCCGAACCCCGGGCCCATCCACAAAACCGTGGGCTATAGCACACCGATTTTGCCCAAAAATGCCCCGTTCGCAATGTTTTGCCCGTTTGTCAACCCAAATGGCAATAAAAAATTAAACGGACCACACTGGGATGATCCCCAACCTCCCTGGCATGCCTCAATCAATTTTTGTCCACAGAACGCTCGGACCCTGGGCCAACCCCCTAAATCGTGGGCTATAGTATACCAATTTGGCCCAAAAATGCCCCGTTCATGCTGTTTCACCCATTTTTCCACCTAAATAGCCATGAAAAATTAAAGGAACCATACTAAGATGATACTCAACCCTCTTGGCATGCCCCAATCAATTTTAAGACAAAAAAACGTAGGACCCTAGGCCCACCACTGAAACCGTGTGATATAGCAAACCAATTTATCCCGAAAATGCCCCGTTCGTGCCTTTTCACCCGTTTGTCCATTGAAATGCAAAAAAAGGTTAAACGAAACACACTGGGATAATCCTCAACCTCTCTGGCATGCCCAAGTCAATTTTCGACACACAGAACGCCTGAACCCTTGGCCCACCCCCAAAATCGTGGGCTATAACACACTGATTTTGCTTGAAAATACCCCGTTCGCATCATTTTGCCCATTTGTCCACCCAAATGGCCACAAAATTTAAACGGACCACACTAGGATGATCCCCAACATCCCTGGCATGCCTCGGTTGATTGTCGGCCCACAAAATGCCTGGACCTCGGTCCCAATCCCAAAACGGTTGGCTATAGCACTCCTATTTGTCCTAAAAATGCTCCGTTCGCGCCGTTTCTCTCGTTTGTCCACCCAAATGGCCACGAAAAATTAAATAGACCATACTGGGATGATCTCCAACCTCCTTGGCATGCCTCGATCAATTTTCATCCCATAGCACGCCCGAACCCCGAGCCCACCCTCGAAACTGTGGGCTATAGCATACTGATTTGCCCCAAAAATGTCCCGTTCACGCTGTTTCGCCCGTTTATCCACTCAAATGGCCACAAAAAATTAAACGAACCACACTGGGATGATCTTCAACCTCCCTGGAATGCTCTAGCTGATTTTTGGCCCACAGCATGCTCAGACCCCTGGCCCACCCCCAAAACCGTGGGCTAAAGCACATAGATTTAACCCAAAAATTTCCCGTTCGCGCCGTTTTGCCTCTTTGTCCACAGAAATGGCCATGAAAAATTAAACGGACTATACTGGGATGATCCCCAACCTCCTTGGCGGCCCCGGTCAATTTTTGGCCCACAGAACACCCGGGCCCATCCCCAAAACCGTGGACTATAGCACACCGATTTGACCCGAATATTCCCCATTCTCATCGTTTCGTTCATTTGTACACCCAAATAGCACACCTGAACCCTGGGCCCACCCCTAAAGTCGTGGACTATAGCACACCGAATTGGCCTAAAAATACCCTGTTAGCGCTGTTTCGCCCGTTTGTCCACCCGAATGGCTATAAAAATTTAAACAAACTACTCTAGGATGATCCCCAACCTCCCTGGCATGCCTCGGTTTATTTTTGGCCCACATCACGCCCGTACCCCGGGTCCACCACCAAAACCGTAGGCTATAGCACACCGATTTGGGTCAAAAATGCCCCATTTGCGCCGTTTTGCCCATTTGTCCACCCAAATGGTCACGAAAATTTAAACGCACCACACTAGGAAAATCCTCAATGCCCTTGTCATGCCCCGATTGATTTTCGGCCCACAACACGTTTGGACCCTAGGCCCATCCCCGAAACTGTTGGCTATAGCACATCAATTTGTCCAAAAAATGCGCCGTTTGCACCGTTTCGCCCGTTTGTCCACCCAAATGGCCACAAAAAATTAAACGGACCACACTGGGATGATCCCCAACCTCCCTGGCACATCCAGGTCATTTTTTAGCCCACTGCACACCCGTACCTCAGGCCCACCCCCAAAACCGTGCGCTATAGCACATCAATTTGGCCCGAAAATTCCGCGTTTGCGCCGTTTCACCTGTTTGTCCACCCAAATGGCCACAAAAATTTAAAAGGACCATACTGGAATGATCCCCAACCTCCCTAGAAAGCCCTGATCGATTTTAGGCCCACAGCACGCCCGGACCCCAGGCCCACACACCGATTTGGTCCAAAATTGCCCCGTTCACACAGTTTTTCCGGTTTGTCTACCCAAATGGCCACGAAAATTTAAACGGACCACAATGGGATAATCCTAAACTACCTAGCATGCCTCGATCGATTTTCAACCCACATCACACCCGGACCCCGAGCCTACCCCCAAAACTGTGGGCCTAGTACACCAATTTCGCCCGAAAATACTCCATGCGCGCTGTTTTGCCTGTTTTAGCACCCAAATGACTGCAAAAATTTAAACTGACCACACTGTGATGATCCCCAACCTCCCTGCCATGCCCCAATTAATTTTTTGCTGACAAAATACCTGGACCCCGGGCTCACCTCCGAAACTGTGGGCTATAGCACACCAATTTACCTCAAAAGCACCCCGTTTGCGTCGTTTCATCCGTTTGTCCACCCAAATGGCCACAAAAAATTAAATGGACCATGCTGGGACAATCACACCCCTCCATGGCATGCCCAGGTCAATTTTTGGCCCACTGCAAGCCCGGACCCCGAGCCCACCACAAAAACCGTGGGCTATAGCACACTGATTTGGCCTAAAAATGCCCCGTTAGAGCTGTTACACCTATTTTTCCACCCAAATAGACACAAAAAATTAAACGTAGCACACTAAGATGATCTCCAACCTCCCTGGCATGCCCCGGTCAATTTTCGGCCCACAAAACACCCGGACCCTGGGCCCACCCCTAAAAATATGGGCTATAGCAAACCAATTTTGCCCGAAAATGCCCCATTCACGCCGTTCCACCCGTTAGTCTACCTAAATGACAATGAAAAATTAAACGAACCATACTGGGACGATTCCCAACTTCCCTGGCATACCCCGCTCGATTTTTGGCCCACAACATACCCGGACCCCAAGCCCACCCCCGAAATCGTGGGCTATAGCACATTGATGCATCGTTCGTACCATTTTGCTCGTTTATCCACCCAAATGGCCATGAAAAATTAAACGGACTATACTGGGATAATCCCCAACCTCCCAGGCGTGCCCAGGTTGATTTTTGGCCGATAGAACGCTCGAACCCCGGGCCCACACCTAAAATCATTGGCTATAGCACACCAATTTAACCTGAAAATACCCCGTTTGCGCCGTTTCTCCCATTTACCCACCCAAATAGCCACAAAAATTTAAACGGACCACACTAGGATAATCCCCAACCTCCCGGGCACCCCTTGGTCAATTTTGGGCCAAAAGCACCCTCGGACCCTGGGCCGACCCCTATAACTGTGGACTATAGCACACCGATTTGGCCCAAAAATGCCCCGTTTGCTCCGTTTTTCCGCTTTGTCCACCCAAATAGCCACAAAAAAATTAAACGGACAATACTGGGATGATCCCTAACCTCCCTGGCACAACCCGGTCGATTTTTAGCCCTCAGCACACCCTGATCGCGAGCCCACCCCCGAAACCGTGGGCTATAGCACACCAATTTATCTCAAAAATGCTCCGTTCGTACCGTTTTGCCCGTTTTTCCTCCCAAATGACCATGAAAAATTAAATGGACCACAACACGCTCGAACCCCAGGCCAACCCCTAAAATCGTGGGCTATAGCACACCGATTTGGCCTGAAAATGCCCCGTTCGTGCCGTTTCGCCAGTTTTTCCACCTAAATGGCCACGAAAAATTAAATGGACCACACTAGGATGATCCTCAACCCTCCTGGCACACCCGATAAATTTTTAGCCCACAACACGCACGACCCTGGGCCCACCCTCAAAACTGCAGGTTATAGCACACCAATTTTTCCAGAAAATGCCTCGTTTGCGCCGTTTCGCCCGTTTGTCCATCAAAATGGCTACGAAAATTTAAACGGGCCATACTGGGACAATCCCCAACCTCCCTAACATCTTCCGATCGATTTTTGGCCCACAGCACATTCGGACCCCGAGCCCACCACTAAAATCGTGGGCTATAGCACACCGATTCGTTTTGATAAGGCCCCGTTTGCGTTGTTTCGCCTGTTTTTCCACCCAAATGGCCATGAAAATTTAAACGAACCTCACTGGGATAATCCCCAACCTCCCTGGCACGCCCCGTTTGATTTTTGGCCTACATCACGCTCGAACCACGGGCCCACCGCTGAAACCGTGGGCTATAGCACACTGATTTGGCTTGAAAATACCCCGTTCATGCCGTTTCACCCGTTTGTCCACCCAAATGGCCTTGAAAATTTAAACGGACCACACTGGGATGATCCCCAACCTCCCTAGCATGCCCTGGTCAATTTTCGGCCCACAGCACGCTCGGACCCCAAACTCACCCCTGAAATCGTGGGTTATAGCACACCGATTTAGCCCGAAAATGCCACGTTTGTGCCGTTTTGCCCGTTTGTCCACCCAAATAGCCACAAAAATTTAAACGGACCATACTGGGACAATCCCCAACCTCCCAGGCACGCCTCAATTGATATTTGACCCAAATCAAGCTCGAACCCCAAACCCACCCCTGAAACCGTGGGCTATAGCAAACTGATTTGGTATGAAAATACCCCGTTCGCGTTGTTTCTCCCATTTGTCCACCCAAATGGCCATGAAAATTTATACGAACCATACTGGGATGACCCTCAACCTCCCAAGCATGCCTCAGTTGATATTTGGCCCACAACAGGCCTGGACCTCGGGCCCACCCTCAAAACCGTGGGCTATAGCACATTGATTAGGCCTGAAAATGCTATATTTGCTTTATTTTGCCCTTTTGTCCACCCAAATAGCCATGAAAATTAAAAAGAACCATACTGGAACGATCCCCAACCTCCCTGGCATGCCTCGGTTGATTTTTGGCCCATAACATGACTAGAACCTAGGCCTACCCCCAAAACCGTGGGCTATAGCACATCGATTTGTCTCAAAAAGGCCCCGTTCGTGCCTTTTTACCTGTCTATGCATTGAAATGGCCATAAAAATTTAAACGGACCTTACTGGGATGATACCCAGCCTTCCTTCCATGCCCTGTTCGATTTTTTTCCCACAGCACGCTTGAACCACGGGACCACCCTCGAAATCGTGGGCTATAGCACACTGATTTGGCCCGAAAATTCCCCGTTTATGTTGTTTTACCCGTTTGTCGACCCAAATTGCCACAAAAATTTAAATGGAACATACTGGGAAGATACCCAACCTCTCTGGCATGCCCCGATCAATTTTGGGCAAACAACACCCTCGAACCTCGGGCCCACCCCTAAAAACGTGGGCTATAGCACACCGATTTGTCTCGAAAAGGCCCCGTTCGCGTTGTTTCGCCGGTTTGTCCTCCCAAATAGCCACAAAAATTTAAACTGACCATACTGAGATGATTCTCAACCTCCCTGGCATGCCTTATTTGATTTTTGGCCCACAGCACGCCCGATCCACGAGTCCACCCTTGAAACCGTGGGCTATAGCACAGTGATTTGGCCCGAAAATGCCCCGTTGCCCTGTTTCACCTGTTTTCCCACCCAAATTGCCACAAAATTCAAATGGACCACACTGGGATGATAACCAACCTCCCTGGCATTCCCTGGTCAATTTCGGGCCAACAGCACCCTCGGACCCTGAGCCCACCCCCATAACCGTGGACTATAGCATACTGATTTGGCCCAAAAATGCCCCGTTCGCTTCTTTTCGCCAGTTTGTCCACCCAAATAGCCACGAAAAATTAAACGGACAACACTAGGATGATCCCTAACCTTCCTGGCACACCTCGGTCAATTTTCAAACCACAGCACGCCCTGACCCTGGGCCCTCCTCCAAAACCGTGGGCTATAGCACACCAATTTTCGCTCAAAAATGGCCATGACAAATTAAACGGACCATACCGGGATGACCCCCAACCTTCCTGGCATACCCCGATCAATATTTGGAATACAACACGCTCGAACCCCGAGCCCTCCCCCTAAATTATGGGCTATTGCACGCCGATTTGGCATGAAAATGCCCCGTTCGTGCTGTTTCGCCCGTTTGTAAACCTAAATGGCCACAAAAAATTAAATGGATCACACTGGGATGATCCTACACCCCCATAGCATGCCTTGGTGTATTTTCAACCCATAACACGCACGGAACCTAGGCCCACCCCTGAAAACGCGGGTTATTGCACACCAATTTGGCTTGAAAATGCCTCGTTTCGCCCGTTTTTCCATCCAAATGGCTACAAAAATTTAAACGGGCCATACTAGGATGATCCCCGACCTCCCTCGCATGCCCAGATCAATTTTTGGCCCACAACACGCTCGAACCTCGGGCCCAACCCCAAAACCGTGGGCTATAGCACACCGATTTGTCTCGAAAAGGCCCCATTCACGCCGTTTAGCCCGTTTGTCCACCCAAATGGCCACAAAAATTTAAACGAACCACACTGAGATGATCCCCAACCTCCTTTACATGCCCCGTTCGATTTTTATATTACAGTACGCCTGGACCACGGGCCCACCCCTAAAATTCTAGGCTATAGGACACTGATTTGGCCCAAAAATGCCCCGTTTGCACCGTTTCTTCCATTTGTTAACACAAATGGCCACGAAAATTTAAACGGACCATACTGGGATGATCCAAACCTTCCTGGTATATCCCAGTCAATTTTTTGCCCACAGCATGCTCGGACCCCGAGCCTACCCCTAAACCGTGGGCTATTGCACACCGATTTGGCATGAAAATGTCCCGTTCATGCCGTTTTGCCTTTTTGTAAACCTAAATGGCCACAAAAAATTAAATGGACCATACTGGGACGATCCTCAATGCCCTGGAATGCCTCGATGGATTTTCAACCCACTTCACGCATGGACCCTAGGCCCACCCTTGAAACCGCGAGTTATAGCTCACCAATTTGACCCGAAAATGCCCCATTTGCGCTGTTTCGCCCGTTTGTCCATCCATATGGCTACAAAAATTTAAACGGGCCACACTGGGATGATCCCCAACCTCTTTTGCATGCCCCGATCAATTTTTGGCCCACAGAACGCTTGAACCCTGGGCCCACCCCCAAAACCGTGGGCTATAGCACACCGATTTTTCTCAAAAAGGCCCCGTTCGCGCTGTTTCGCCCGTTTGTCCTCCCAAATAGCCACAAAAATTTAAACAGACCATACTGGGATGATCCCCAACCTCCCTGGCACGACCCATTCGATTTTTAGCTCACAGCACCCCCAGACCACGGGCCTACCCCTGAAATCGTGGGCTATAGCACACTGATTTGACCTAAAAATGCCCCGTTCGCACCGTTTTGTATGTTTGTTCACCCAAATGGTCACAAAAATTTAAACGGACCATAATGGGATGATCCCCAACCTCCCTGGCATGCCCTGGTCAATTTTCGTCCCACAGCTCGCTCGGACCCCGACCCCACCCCCGAAACCGTGGGTTATAGCACACCAATTTTGCTCGAAAATACCACGTTCGTGCCATTTCACCTGTTTATCCATCCAAATTGCCACAAAAATTTAAACGAACTATACTGGGATGATTCCCAACCTCCCTGGTATGCCCCAATCGATATTAAGCCCACAAAAATCTCGAACCCCAAACCCACCCCTGAAACCGTGGGCTATAGCATATCGATTTGGCACGAAAATGCCCCATTCACGCCGTTTCACCCGTTTGTCCACCCAAATGGCCATGAAAATTTGTACGGACCATACTGGGATGATCCACAACCCTCCAAGCACGCCTCGATTAATTTTTGGCCTACAGTATTCCCGGACCCCGGGGCCACCCCCGAAACCATGGGCTATAGCACATTGATTTGGCTCGAAAATGCCCCATTTGCTCTGTTTTGCCTTTTTGTACACCCAAATGGCCACAAAAATTTAAACGAATCATACTGGGATGATCCCCAACCTGCCAAGAATGTCTCGGTTGATTTTCGGCCCACAGAATTCCCGGAACCCGGGCCTACCCCTGAAACCGTGGGCTATAGGACACCAATTTGGCCTAAAAATATCCTGTTCGCGTCGTTTTGCCCGTTTGTCCACCCAAAAAGCCACGAAAATTTATACGGACCAAACTGGTATGATCCCCAACCTCCTTAGCATGCCTCGATCTATTTTCGACCCACAGCATGCTCGAACCCCGGGACTACCCCCAAAATCGTGGACTATATCTCACCAATTTGGCCCGAAAATGCCCCGTTCGCGCCGTTTTTCCCTTTTGTCAACCCAAATGGCCATGAAAATTTAAATGGACCACATTGGGATGATCCCAACCTCCTTGGTATGCCCCATTTGATTTTTTTCCAACAGCACACTCGAACCATGGGTCCACCCTCGAAACCGTGGGCTATAGCACACTGATTTGGACCAAAAATGCCCCATTATCCTGTTTCGCCCGTTTGTCAACCCAAATGGCAACAAAAATTTAAATGGACTGTACTAGGATGATCCCCAACCTCCCTGGCATACCCCGATCAGTTTTGGGCCAACAACACCATCGGACCCCGAGCCTACCTCCATAACTGTGGACTATAGCACACCGATTTGGCCTAAAAATGCCCCTTTAGCTTTGTTTTGTCGGTTTGTCCACCCAAATGGCCACGAAAAATTAAACAGAAAACATTGGACGATTCCCAACCTTCTTGGTACACCCCGGTCAATTATTGGTCAACAGCACGCCCTGACCCGGGGTCCACCCCCAAAATCTTGTGCTATAGCACACCAATTTTGCCCAAAAAATGCCCCGTTTACACTGTTTCACCCATTTGTCCTCCCAAATGACCATAAAAAGTTAAACGAACCATACTGGGACAATCCCCAACCTCCCTGGCATGCCCCGATCAATTTTTGGCCCACAACACACTCGGACCCCGGTTCCACCCCTGAAACCGTGGGCTATTGCATACCGATTTGGCGTGAAAATGCCTCGATCGTGCTGTTTTGCCTGTTTGTCAACCTAAATGTCCACGAAAAACTAAATGGACCACACTGGGATGATACTCAATCCCCCTGGCATGCCTCGGTCGATTTTCAGCTCACAACACGCATGGACCCTAGGCCCACCTCAAAACCGCGGGTTATAGCACACCGATTTGGCCTGAAAATGCCCCGTATGTCCATCCAAATGGCCATAAAAATTTAAACGAACCATACTGGGATGGTTCCCAACCTCCCTGGCATGCCCCGTTCAACTTTTAGCTTACAACACGCCCGGACCACGGGTTCACACCCGAAACCGTGGGATATAGCACACTGATTTGGCCCAAAAATGCCCCATTCATGTCGTTTCATCCGTTTGTCCTCCCAAATGGCCACGAAAATTTAAACGGACAAAACTGGGATGATCCCCAACCTCCCTGGCATGCCTTGGTCAATTTTTGGCAGACAAAATGCTCGAAATCGTGGGCTATAGCACATTGATTTGGCCCGAAAATGCCATATTTGCACTGTTTCACCCTTTTGTCCACCCAAATGGCCACAAAAATTTAAACGAATCATACTGGGACGTTCCCCAACCTCCCTGGCATGCCTCAATTTATTTTCGTCCCACAGAACGCCTGGAACACAGGCCTACCCCCAAAACCGTGGGCTATAACACACCGATTTGTCTCGAAAAGGCCCCATTCGCGCCGTTTTGGCCGTTTGTCCACCGAAATGGCCACAAAAATTTAAACGGACTACAATGGGATGATTCCCAACCTCCCTTGCACTCCTAGGTTGATTTTTGGCCAACAAATACCCTGACCCAGGTGCACCCCCAAAACTGTGGGCTATAACACACCGATTTAGCCCAAAAATGCGCCGTTCACATTATTTTACCTTTTTGTACACCCAAGTGACCCAAAAAATTTAAATGAACCACAATGGGATGATACCAACCTCCTTGGCATGCCTCGGTTGATTTTCAGCCCACAGTATGCCCGGAACCCGGGCCTAACCTTGAAACCGTGGGTTATAGCACACCGATTTGGCCAAAAATGCCCCGTTCGCGTCATTTTGCCTGTTTGTCTACCTAAATAGCCACGAAAATTTAAACGGACCAAATTGGGATGATCCCCAACCTCGCCCTAACATAGAGCCCACCCCTGAAACCGTGGGCTATAGCTCACCGATTTAGCCCGAAAATGCCTCGTTCGCGCCGTTTTACCCTTTTGTCCACCAAAATGGCCATGAAAATTTAAACGGACAACACTGGGATGATCCCAACCACCCTGGCATACCGCGGTTGATTTTCTTCCCACAACACACTCGGAACCAGGGCCCACCCTAAAAACCGTGGGCTATAATACACTAATTTGGCTAAAAAATGCCCTGTTCGCACTGTTTCTCCCGTTTGTCCACCCAAATGACCATGAAAATTTAAATGGACCATACTGGGATGATACCCAACCTTCCTTCCATTCCCCGTTTGATTTTTGGCCTATAACATGCTCGAACCACGGGCACACCCCTGAAACCGTGGGCTATAGCACACTGATTTGGCCCGAAAATGCCCCGTTCGCACTGTTTTGCCCGTTTGTCCACTTAAATGGCCTTGAAAATTTAAACGGACCACACTGGGAGGATCCTAACCTCCATGGCATGCCCTGGTTAATTTTCGACCCACAACACGCTCGAACCCCAGACCCACCCCCAAAACCGTAGGTTATAGCACACCGATTTAGCCCAAAAATGCCATGTTTGCATTGTTTCGCACGTTTGTCCACCCAAATGGCCATAAAAATTTAAATGGGATGCACTAGGATGATTCCCAACCTCCCAGGCATGCCCCGATTGATATTCGGCCCACAGAAAGCCCGGACCCCGAACCCACCCCCGAAACCGTGGGCTATAGCACACCGATTTGGCACGAAAATGCCCCGTTCACACCGTTTCTTCCATTTGTCCACCCAAATGGGCATAAAAATTTATACGGACTATACTGGGATGATTCTCAACCTCTCAGGCATGCTTCGGTCAATTTTTGGCCTACAACATGCCTGGACCCCGGGCCCACCCCCGAAACCGTGGGCTATAGCACATTGATTTAGCCTGAAAATGCCACATTTTCTCTGTCTTTTCAATTTTTTCTCCCAAATGGCCACAAAAATTTAAACGAACCATACTGGGATGATCCCCAACCTCCCTAGCATGGCTCGGTTTATTTTTGGCCCACAGCACGCCTGGAACCCAATTCTACCCCCAAAACTGTGGGCTATAGCACATCGATTTGTCTCGAAATGGCCCCGTTCGCGCCGTATTGCCCGTTTAACCATCGAAGTGGCCACGAAAAAATTAAAATGAACTACACTGGGATGATTCCCAACCTCCCTGGCATGCCCCGATTGATTTTTGGCCCACAAATGCCCTGACCCCGGTGCAGCCCCAAAACTGTGGGCTATAGCACACCGATTTGGCCCAAAAATACGCCGTTTGTGCTATTTCGCCCGTTTGTCCACCCAAATGGCCACAAAAATTTAAACGGACCACACTGGAATGAACCTCAACCTCCCTGGCATGCCCCGGTCAATTTTCGTCCATGAAACATTAAAAGGACCATACTGGAACGATCCCCAAGCTCCCTGGAATGCCTCGGTAGATTTTCAACCCACAACAAACCCGGACCCCAGGCCCACCCTCAAAATCGTGGGCTATAGCACATTGATTTAGCCCAAATATTCCCTGTTCGCGCCGTTTCGCCCATTTTCCATCCAAATGGCCACGAAAAATTAAACGGACCACACTGGGATGATCCCCAACTCCCCTGGCATGCCCCGTTTGATTTTTGGCCCACAAAACGCCTGAATCTCGATTGCACCCCCGAATTCGTGGTCTATAGCACACTAATTTTGTCTAAAAATGCTCCGTTCACGCTGTTTCTCCCATTTGTCCATCCAAATAGCCACGAAAATTTAAACGGACCACACTGGGATGATTCCCAACCTCCCTGGCAGTCCCCGATCAATTTTTGGACCCTGAACCCACCCACGTAACCGTGGGCTATAGCACACCGATTTGGCACAAAAATACCCCGTTCGCTCCGTTTCGCTCATTTGTCCACCCAAATAGCCATAAAAAATTAAATGGACCACACTGGGATGATCCCCAACGTTCTTGCCACACCTTGGTCAATTTTTGACCCACAACACGCCCTGACCCCGGGCCCACCCCCAAAACCGTGGGCTATAGCACACTGATTTGGCCAGAAAATGCCCCGTTCATGCCGTTTTGTCCATTTTTCCACCTAAATGGCCACGAAAAATTAAACGGACCATACTGGGATGATCCTCAACCCTCTTGGAATGCCCCAATTGATTTTTGGACCAAAACACGCTCGGACCCTTAGCCCACCACCGAAACCATGGGCTATAGCAAACTATTTTGGCCCAAAAATGCCCCGTTTGCGCCGTTTCACCCGTTTGTCCATCCAAATACCATAAAAATTTAAACAGACTACACTAGGATGATCCCCAATCTGCCTGGAATGGCCCGGTCAATTTTTGACCTACAACACTTTCGGACCCCGGGCCCACCCCCGAAGCCGTGGACTATAGCACACTGATTTTCCTTGAAAACCCCCCGTTCGCATCATTTTGCCCATTTGTCCACCCAAATAGCCACAAAAATTTAAACGGACCACACTGGGATGATCCCTAATATCCCTGGAATGCCCCGATCAATTAACGGCCAATAAAATGCTCGGACCCCGGTCCCAGCCCCAAAACTGTGGGCTATAGCACACCAATTTGGCCCAAAAATGCCCCATTCGCGCCGTTTCGCCCGTTTGTCCACCCAAATGGCCACGAAAAATTAAAAGGATCACACTGAGATGATCCCCAACTTCCCTGGCATACCCCAATCGATTTTTGACCTATAGTACTCTCGGACCCCAGGCCCACCCCAAAACCGTGGGCTATAGCATAACGATTTGCCCCGAAAATGTCCCGTTCGCGTTGTTTCGCCTGTTTGTCCACCCAAATGGCCACAACAAATTAAACGGACCACATTGGGATGATACTTAACCTCCCTGGCACTCCTTAGCTGATTTTTTGCTCACCGTACGCTCAGACCCCTGGACCACCCCCAAACCGTGGGCTATAGAATATTGATTTGGCCCAAAAATGCCCCGTTCGTGCTGTTTTTCCCGTTTGTCCACTGAAATGGCCATGAAAAATTAAACGAACTATACTGGGATGATCCCCAACCTCCTTGGTTTCCCCGGTCAATTTTTGGACCACAGGACACCCGGACCCCGGGCGCACCCCTGAAACCGTGGACTATAGCACACCGATTAGGCCTGAAAATACCCCATTCGCACCGTTTCGCCCATTCGTCTACCCAAATAGCCACAAAAATTTAAACGGACCACACTGGGATGATCCCCAACCTCCCTGGCACGCCTCCGTCAATTTTTGGACCACAACACACCTGAACCCTAGGCCCACTCCCAAAACCGTGGGCTATAACACACCAATTTTTCCAAAAAATGCCCTGTTTGCGTTGTTTGGCTCGTTTGTCCACCCAAATTGCCATACAAATTTAAACAGACTACTCTAGGATGATCCCCAACCTCCCTAGCATACCCCAGTTATTTTTGGCCCACATCACGCCCAAATACCGAGCCCAACCCCAAAACCGTGGGCTATAGCACATCGATTTGGCCCGAAAATACCCCATTCGCACCGTTTTGCCCGTTTGTCCACCCAAATGGTCACAAAAATTTAAACGGACCATACTGCGACGATCCGAAACCTCCTCGGCATGCTTCGATCAATTTTTAGCCGACAATACTCTCAAACTCTGGGCCCACCCCCAAAACTGTAGGCTGTAGCACACCAATTTATTTCGAAAATGCCCTGTTCGCGCTGTTTCACCCGTTTATCCACTCAAATGGCAATGAAAAATTAAACGGACCATACTGGGATGATACCCAACCTCCCTGGCATGTCCAAGTCAATTTTTGGTTCATAACATGCCCGTACCTCGAGCCCACCCCCTAAACCGTGGGCTATAGCACATCGATTTAGCCCGAAAATGCGTCGTTTTGCCTGTTTATCCACCCAAATGGCCAAAAAAATATAAAGGGACCATACTGGGATAATCCCCAACCTCCTTGGCATGCCCCAATCGATTTTAGGCCCACAACATGCCTGGACCCAGGGCCACCCCAAAAACCATGGGCTATAGCACACCGATTAGTCTCGAAAATGGCCCGTTTGCACCGTTTCACTGGTTTGTCCACGCAAATGGCGATGAAAATATAAACGGACCATACTGGGATGATCCCCAACCTCCCTGGCATACCTCGGTCTATTTTTGGCCCACAGCACACGCGGAACCCAAGCCCACCCCCAAAAATGTGGGCCATAACACACCGATTTTGCCCGAAAATGCTCCATTTGCGCTGTTTCGCCCGTTTTTCCAACCAAATGGCCATAAAAATTTAAACCGACCATACTGAGATAATCCCCAACCTCCCTGGCATGCCCTGGTCAATTTTTGGCCTACAAGATGCCTGGAACCCGGGCTCACCCACAAAACCGTGGGCTATTGCACACTAATTTTCCTCGAAAGCACCCTGTTTGCACTTTTTCGCCCATTTGTCCACCCAAATGGATACAAAATATTAAACAGACCCTACTGGGATAATCAACAACCTCCCTGGCACGACCAGATCAATTTTTGGCCCACTGCAAGCCCGTACCACGAGCCCACCACAAAAACCGTGGGCTATAGAACACCGATTTGGCCCAAAAATACCCCGTTAGCGCCGTTACGCTCTTTTTTCACCCAAATAGACACAAAAAATTAAACAAACCACACTGGGTTGATCCTCAACCTCCTTGGCACGCCCTGGATGATTTTTGGCTCACAACACTCTCAGAACCCTGGCCCACCACCAAAAACCGTGGGCTATAGCACATCGATTTGGCCAAAAAAGGCCCCGTTCGCGCCGTTCTACCCGTTTGTCCACCCAAATGACCATGAAAAATTAAACGGTCTATACTGGTCTGATCCTCAACCTCCCTGGCACACCCCGGTTGATTTTTAGCCCACATCATATCCGAACCCCAGCCCACCCCCAAAATTTTGGGCTATAGCACATCGATTTGGCCCCAAAATGCCCCGTTCACATCGTTTTGCCTGTTTGTCCACCCAAATGACCACGACAAATTAAATTGTACAAAGGGGTGACGTGGCAATCTTTGATTGGTTTCAGATAGTGATGTGGAATTTGAAAAATTTAGTGTTTTTCCAACTTGTGGAAGAGTGAATTCGGTTTTGGAGGGGAAATACACAAGTTTTAGAGACTTTTCCACATTCAAAATAGGTTGACTTTCTTTGAACCTTTTGGGCAAAACACCTTTTTGAAGGGTGGTTGGCTCTTTCCTCTTTTGGTTAGTCTTGAAAAGTCCCCTTACTCCCTTTTGGTAACTAGTATTTTTGAAATCCCTCTTTGTCCCTTACTACTTTGGTATAACCTTGGAACTTGTTTAAAGATAAACAACAAGAATACACTCTTCCACTTGGTCTTAAGATCAAACACTACTTATTGAAGGTTCTTCTTGTCTCAAGGCATGATGATTGGCCAAGAACACCAAGAACCTTCAACAAGATTTGAAGACCAAGGTTCAAGTTGAACCTCCCAACAACAACAACACCTCTTTGAACACAAATACACAACCACAATACCAACAACACACCTTTAAATAATCAAATTTTGAATCCACTACAACAACACCAACAATAATTCGGCCTAACTTTTGAATCCGCACAACAACAACACAAGTGGGAGTTCAACTTATATCTTGACTCTATTAGTGTTAGGGAAGAACAAACCAACACTAATAACACTCAAGACTCACGAAATATACCTAGATCTAAACTCAAAGAACAAATCTCGTCCAAGACAACAACAAGAGTAACAACTTTCTCGGCCAAGAACACCAAACTCAAGAACACAACTCTTTTTGTGAGATTTTCGACCTTAGACACCTCCTCTAGTGTTAGGAAACAAAGATCTAACACTAGAACACACAAAACACACAAAAATTACAAGAAAACTAGGCACAAATCACGGTCAAAACAACAACAAGATAGAATTTTGTCCAAGACAACAAGAATGGACAGATTTGCTTCTTTTTGGAATTTTCAGCTTTTCAACACCTCTTTTTTTTTTTTTGTTTTTTGATTTTTCGACTTAGAGAGCCCAAGATTGGTAGTGTAGGAACAAAACCAGCCTTAGCTCTGATACCAAATGATAACGGAATTAACCCACAATACGGAAACAAGACACAAAATAGAAGACAAACCGAGAACAAAAAGGGGAACAAGTCTCGGCCAACAATAATACCACAAGAACGAGATAATACAAGGTGTAATTTACACCAAAAACAGACAACAACAAGATGAACACGAGATGATAAGACAACAACAACAAGATAATAACAATACACAGCCTTACTAGAAAAGAACACAAACACGATTACAAGAAGTGTAAGGAAAAGAAGTGAGACATCAACTCTCACAAGAACTAAGAACCTAAGTGTATGTCACACACTAAGACCCTTAATACTTGTAATAGGCAACACCAACACTCTTACAATGACACAAGAGGGCGTGAACCACTCAAGTGCCAAGGTGTCTAACAATGTTTGGCAATACTAGCAATTCCACCCTAGCATCACCCTCATTTCGGATTTGGTGGCTTTTCCAAGTCCTAAACTAAGGTGGTAAACTCCTCACACTAGAGAGAGTTTGATTCAAGTGTTTCAACTTTCAATATCAATAAAAAACTAAAGAACTAAATACCTAAAACAAGTCTATTTATAGACTTATTAAAAATATAAGTGAAATGTCTCAAATGCCCTTAATGAAGGGAAGACAAAAGGTGCCTATGGAGTGTAGTGTATAGCCCGTTCTTGGTGTGTGATATGGTTTTCCTTTGCACTTCATTTGCACACTTCGAGTCTCGGGTTCGAAGCGCACTCTCATAAGTTTATCTCATTGATTATTCTTGTATCATCCTCTCCATCTTGAGAGGAATTTTCCCACAAATTCACGACTTCACCTCGTACAATTGGCCACTTAAAGAAAATCACTCAAAACAGTCCACAAAACATAAAGATGGCACAAAAAAGTCTGCAAAACACATGAGGAAGACGGAATCTCATCAACACAAGCCTCAGACAACTTCTTCATTTTAAACCCCGGCTTCCTCTCCATCTTGAGATTTTCCTTCAATATCATCCATTTCAATTCCCATATCTCCACTTGGTGGCGGGTTCTTTGTTGGTCCCATTGACTAACTCTTTATTCATGCCCTCGATATCCCCTTTGATCTGTATGTCTTCCTTTAAACTCTTCTTCTATCATATAAGGATCATCATAGACTCCAGATCCTTCATGTTCCTCTTTACCATATACATCTACGTGGATGTCTCGACTTTTGAAAAGTGGAGCTTCGATTGAGAGAATTGATTTTGTGAAGTGGAGTTCGGTGGTGGAGCTTGGACGGGATAGTTCGGTTTTGGAGCTTGGATAGGAAAGTTCAGTTTTGGAGCTTGGATAGGAGAATTTGGTTTTGGTGGAGGAATTTGGATTCCAAGTCATTTTTGTTGGACTTGATCGATTTGCGGGGAAGGTGGCCTACTTAGGTCTCGGTTTTGAGGATAATTGGAAACTTGGCTTACGGCATTTTGTGGAGCTTGGATAGGAGAATTTGGTTTTGGTGGAGAAATTTGGATTCCAAGTCCTTCTTGTTGGACTTGATCAATTTGCGGGGGAGGTGGCCTACTTAGGTATCAGTTTTGAGGATAATTGGAAACTTGGCTTATGGCATTTTGTGGTGGTCTTGGAGGATTGATCGTTGGATGTAAAGTTTTGGGAGTAGAAGCACGATAGTTTCTTCGACTCTCCCAACGATCAGACTTCTCACCAAATGATGTCATATTCAAGCCTAATCTCTCAAGACCCGCATTCATTCTAGCCACTTCACGGGAAAGAGTTTCAATCCCGCCAAAAATAGCACTAAGAGAATTGTTATCCATTGTGGCCAAAAGTTACCTATAAAACACAAATAAGTTAGTTGTACAAAGGGGTGACGTGGCAATCTTTGATTGGTTGCAGATAGTGATGTGGAAGCCTTTGAATGGTTGTGGAATTTGAAAAATTTAGTGTTTTTCCAACTTGTGGAAAAGTGAATTCGGTTTTGGAGGGGAAATACACAAGTTTTAGAGACTTTTACACATTCAAAATAGGTTGACTTTCTTTGCACCTTTTGAGCAAAACACCTTTTTGAAGGGTGGTTGGCTCTTTCCTCTTTTGGTTAGTCTTGAAAAGTCCCCTTACTCCCTTTTGGTAACTAGTATTTTTGAAAGACCTCTTTGTCCCTTACTACTTTGGTATAGCCTTGGAACTTGTTTCAAGATAAACAAGAAGACTACACTCTTCCACTTGGTCTTAAGATCAAACACTACTTATTGAAGGTCCTTCTTGTCTCAAGACATGAAGATTGGCCAACAACACCAAGAACCTTCAACAATATTTGAAGACCAAGGTTAAAGTTGAACCTCCCAACAACAACAACACCTCTTTCAACACAAATCCACTACAACAATACCAACAACACACCTTTAAATGTTCAAATTTTGAATCCACCACAACAACACCAACAATAATTCGGCCTAACTTTTGAATCCGCACAACAACAACACAAGTAGGAGTTCAACTTATATCTTGACTCTATTAGTGTTAGGGAAGAACAAACCAACACTAATAACACGCAAGACTCACGAAATATACCTAGATCTAAACTAAAATAACAAATCTCGGCCAAGACAACAACAAGAACAACAACTTTCTCGGCCAAGAACACCAAATTCAAGAACACAACTCTTTTTGTGAGAGTTTCGACCTTAGACACCTCTTCTAGTGTTAGAAAACAAAGATCTAACACTAGAACACACAAAACACACCAAAATAACAAGAAAACTAGGCACAAATCACGGCCAAAACAACAACAAGACACAATTTTGTCCAAGACAACAAGAATAGACAGATTTGCTTCTTTTTGGAATTTTCAGGTTTTCAACACCTCTTTTTTTTTTTTTTGATTTTTTGACATAGAGAGCCCAAGATTGGTAGTGTAGGAACACAACCAGCCTTAGCTCTGATACCAAATGATAACGGAATTAACCCACAATACGGAAACAAGAAACAAAATAGAAGACAAACCAAGGACAAAAAGGGGAACAAGTCTTGGCCAACAATAATACCACCAGAATGAGGTAATACAAGGTGTACTTTACACCAAAAACAGCCAACAACAAGATGAACACGAGATGATAAGACAACAACAACAACAAGATAACAACATTACACGGCCTTACTAGAAAAGAACACAAACACGATTACAAGAAGTGTAAGGAAAAGAAGTGAGACATCAACTCTCACAAGAACTAAGAACCTAAGTGTATGTCACACACTAAGACCCTTAATACTTGTAATAGGAAACACTAACACTCTTACAATGACACAAGAGGGCGTGAACCACTCAAGCGCCAAGGTTTCTAACAATGTTTGGCAATACTAGCGATTCCACCGTAGCATCACCCTCATTTTGGATTTGGTGATTTTTCCAAGCCCTAAACTAAGGTGGTACACTCCTCACACTAGAGAGAGTTTGGTTCAAGTGTTACAACAGTCAATATCAATAAACAACTAAAGAACTAAAGACCTAAAACAAGTCTATTTATAGACTTATTACAAACATAAGTGAAATATCTCCAATGCCCTTAATGAAGGGAAGACAAAAAGTGCCTATGGAGTGTAGTGTATTGCCCATTCTTGGTGTGTGATATGGTTTTCCTTTGCACTTCACTTGCACACTTCGAGTCTCGGGTTTAATGCGCACTCTCATAAGTTCATCTCCATGATTATTCTTGTATCATCCTCTCCATCTTGAGAGGAATTTGCCCACAAATTCACGACTTCACCTCGTACAATTGGCCACTTAAAGAAAATCACTCAAAACAGTCCACAAAACATAAAGATGGCACAAAAAAGTCCGCAAAACACATGAGGAAGACGGAATCTCATCAACACAAGTCTCGGACAACTTCTTCATTTTGAACCTTGGCTTCCTCTCCATCTTGAGATTTTCCTTAAATCTCAACCATTTCAATTCCCATATATCTACTTGGTGACGGGTTCCTAGTTGGTCCCATTGACTAACTCTTTCTCCATGCCCTCGATATCCCCTTTGATTCGTATGTCTTCCTTTAAAATCTTCTTCTATCATATAAGGCTCATCATAGACTCCAGATCCTTCATGTTCCTCTTTACCATATACCTCTACGTGGATGTCTCGGCTTTTGAAAAGTGGAGCTTCGATTGAGAGAATTGATTTTGTGAAGTGGTGCTTCGGTTGTGGAGCTTGGACGGGAGAGTTCGGTTTTGGATCTTGGATAGGAGAGTTCGGTTTTGGAGCTTGGATAGGAGAATTTGGTTTTTGAGCTTGGAATTTGGATTCCAAGTCCTTCTTGTTGAACTTGATCAATTTGCAGGGAAGGTGGCCTACTTAGGTTTCGGTTTTGAGGATAATTAGAAACTTGGATTATGGCATTTTGTGGAGCTTGGATAGGAGAATTTGGTTTTGGGTGAGAAATTTGGATTCCAAGTCCTTCTTGTTGGACTTGATCAATTTGCGGGGGAGGTGGCCTACTTAGGTATCAGTTTTGAGGATAATTGGAAACTTGGCTTATGGCATTTTGTGGTGGTCTTGGACGATTGATCGTTGGATGTAAAGTTTTGGGAGTAGAAGCACGATAGTTTCTTCGACTCTCCAAACGATCCAACTTCTCACCAAATGATGTAATATTTGAGCCTAATCTATCAAGACCCGCATTCATTCTAGCCACTTCACGGGAAAGAGTTTCAATCCCGACCAAAATAGCACTAAGAGAATTGTAATCCATTGTGGCCAAAAGTTACCTACAAAACACAAATAAGTTAGTTGTACAAAAGGGTGACGTGGCAATCTTTGATTGGTTGCAGATAGTGATGTGGAAGCCTAGGAATGGTTGTGGAATTTGAAAAATTTAGTGTTTTTCCAACTTGTAGAAGAGTGAATTCTGTTTTGGAGGGGAAATACACAAGTTTTAGAGACTTTTCCATATTCAAAATAGGTTGACTTTCTTTGCACCTTTTGGGCAAAACATCTTTTTGAAGGGTGGTTGGCTCTTTACTCTTTTGGTTAGTCTTGAAAAGTCCCCTTACTCCCTTTTGGTAACTAGTATTTTTGAAATCCCTCTTTGTCCGTTACTACTTTGGTATAGCCTTGTAACTTGTTTCAAGATAAACAAGAAGACTACACTCTTCCACTTGGTCTTAAGATCAAACACTACTTATTGAAGGTCCTTCTTGTCTCAAGACATGAAGATTGGCCAAGAACACCAAGAACCTTCAACAATATTTGAAGACCAAGGTTAAAGTTGAACCTCCCAACAACAACAACACCTCTTTCAACACAAATCCACTACAACAATACCAACAACACACCTTTAAATGTTCAAATTTTGAATCCACCACAACAACACCAACAATAATTCGGCCTAACTTTTGAATCCGCACAACAACAACACAAGTAGGAGTTCAACTTATATCTTGACTCTATTAGTGTTAGGGAAGAACAAACCAACACTAATAACACTTAAGACTCACGAAATATACCTAGATCTAAACTCAAAGAACAAATCTCGGCCAAGACAACAACAAGAACAACAACTTTCTCGGCCAAGAACACCAAACTCAAGAGCAAAACTCTTTTTGTTAGATTTTCGACCTTAGACACCTCTTCTAGTGTTAGGAAACAAAGATCTAATACTATAACACACAAAACACACAAAAATCACAAGAACACTAGGCATAAATCACGGTCAAAACAACAACAAAACACAATTTTGTCCAAGACAACAAGAATGGACAGATTTGCTTACCATACTGGGACGATCCCCAACCTCCCTGGTACACCTCGATCGATATTCATCCCACAGCAAGCCCGAACCCCAAACCCACCCCCAAAACCGTGGGCTATAGCACACCGATTTGGAACGAAAATGCCCCGTTCGCGCCGTTTCGCCTATTTGTCCACCCAAATGGCCATGAAAATTTATATGGACCATACTAGGATGATCCTCAACCTCCCAGCAAGCCTCAATCAATTTTTGGCCCACAGCATGCCCGGACACCGAGCCCACCCCCGAAACTATGGGCTAGCACATTGATTTGGCCCGAAAATGCCCCATTAGATCTGTTTTACCCTTTTGTCCACCCAAATGGCCACAAAAATTTAAACAAACTATACTGGGACAATCCCCAACCTCCCCGGTACACCTCGATCGATATTCAGCCCACGGAATGCCCGGAACCCATACCTACCCCTGAAACCGTGGGCTATAGAACACCGATTTGGCCTAAAAATGCCCCATTCGCGTCGTTTCGCCAGTTTGTCCACCCAAATAGACACGAAAATTTAAACGGACCAAAATGGGATGATACCCAACCTCCCTGGAATGTACCGGTCAATTTTCAACCCACACCATGCCCAAACCCCGGGCCCACCCCCAAAACCGTGGACTATAGCTCACCAATTTGGCCCGAAAAAGCCCCGTTCGTGCCATTTTTCCCTTTTGTCCACCCAAATGACAATGAAAATTTAAACGGACCATACTGAGATGATTTAAAATCTCCCTGGCATTCCCCATATGATTTTTTTCCCACAACACGCTCGAACCACGGGTCCACCCCAGAAACTGTGGGCTATAGCACACTGATTTGGCCCGAAAATGCCCCGTTGTCCTGTTTCTCTCGTTTGTCCACCCAAATGGCCACAAAAATTTAAATTGACCATACTTGGATGATCCCCAACCTCCTTGGCATGCCCCGGTAAATTTTGGGCTAACAACACCCTCGGACCCTGAGTACACCCCCATAACCATGGACTATAGCACACCGATTTGACCCAAAAATGCCCCGTTCACTTCGTTTTGCCAATTTTTCCACCCAAATGGTCACGAAAAATTAAACGAACAACACTGGGATGATCCCCAACCTTCCTGGCACACCCCGGTAAATTTCCGGTCAACATCACGCCCTGACCCCGGGCCCACCCTTGAAACCGTGGGCTATAGCACACCAATTTTTGCTCGAAAATGCCCCGTCCGCACCGTTTCGCCCTTTTGTCCTCCCAAATGGCCATGAAAAATTAAACGTACCATACTGGGACGATTCCCAACCTCCTTGGCATGCCTCGGTCATTTTTTGGCCCACAGAACACTCGAACCCTGGGCCCACTCCTAAAATAGTGGGCTATTGCACACCGATTTAGCGTGAAAATGCTCTGTTCGTGCCGTTTCGCCCGTTTATCAACCTAAATGGCCACAATAAATTAAATGGACCATACTGGGATGATCCTCAACCCTCTGGCATGCCTCGTTCGATATTCATCCCACAACACGCACGTACCCTAGGCCTACCTCAAAACCGCGGGTTATAGCACACCGATTTGGCCTGAAAATGCCCCGTTTGTCCATCCAAATAGCTACAAAAATTTAAACGGGCCACACTGGGATGATCCCCAACCTCCCTGGTATGCCCCGATTGATTTTTGGCCCACAGCATGCTCGGACCCCAGGCCTACCCCCTAAACCGTGGGCTATAGCACACCGATTTGTCTCAAAAAGACCCCATTTGCGCCGTTTCGCCTGTTTGTCCACCTAAATGCCACAAAAATTTAAACGGACTATACTGCAATGGTACCAATATCCCTAGCATGCCCCTTTCAATTCTTAGCACATAGCACGCCCGGGCCACGGGCCCACCCCCAAAACCGTGGGCTATGGCATACTAATTTGGCCCGAAAATGCCCCGTTCACGCCGTTTCATCCGTTTGTCCACCCAAATGGCCATGAAAATTTAAACGGACCAAACTGGGATGATCCCCAACCTCTCTGGCATGCCCTGGTAAATTTTCCGCCCACAGCACGCTCGGACCCCATACCCACCCCCAAAACTGTGGGTTATAGTACACTGATTTTACCTGAAAGTACCACGTGTGCGCCGTTTCGCCCATTTTTCCACCCAAATATCCCCGAAACTTTAAACGGACCATACTATGACAATCCCCAACCTCCCTTGCATACCCTGATTGATATTCAGCCCACAGCAAGCCCGGACCCTGAGCCCACCCCCAAAATCGTGGGCTATTGCACACCGATTTGGCACGAAAATGCCCTGTTCGCGCCGTTTTGCCCGTTTGTCCACGTAAATAGCCATAAAAATTTATACAGACCATACTGGGATGATCCTCAACCTCCCAGGCATGCCTCGGTCAATTTTTGGCCCACAGCATGCCCGGACCCCAGACCCACCCCTGAAACCGTGGGCTATTGCACATTGATTTGGCCCGAAAATGCTCCATTTACTCTATTTTGCCCTTTTGTCCACCCAAATAGCCACAAAAATTTAAATGAACCACACTGGGATGATTCCCAACATCCCTGGCATGCTTCGGTTAATTTTTAGCCCACAGCACGCCCGGAACCTGGGCCTACCCCTGAAATCGTGGGCTATTGCACACCAATTTGGCCCAAAAATGCCCCATTCGCGTCGTTTTGCCCGTTTGTCCACCCAAATAGCCACGAAAATTTAAACGGACCAAACTGGGATGATCCCCAACCTCCCTGACATACCCCGGTCAATTTTTGCCCACCCCCAAAATCAGGGGCTATAGAACACCGATTTGGCCCGAAAATGCCTCATTCGCGCCGTTTCACCCGTTTGTCCACCCAAATGGCCACAAAAAATTAAACATACCATACTGGGATGATCCCCAACCTCCCTGGCATGACTCGGTCGATTTTTGGCCCACAGCATGCCCGGACCCAGGCCCACCCTCAAAATCGTGGGCTATAGCACACCGATTTGCCTGAAAATTCCCCGTTCACGCCGTTTCGCCCGTTTGTCCAACCAAATGCCCACGAAAATTTAAACGGACTACACTGAGATGATCCCCAACCTCCCTGGCATGCGCCGATTGATTTTCGGCTCACATCACGCCCTAACCCTGGGTGCACCCTCAAAGTTGTGGGCTATATCACACCGATTTAGCCCGAAAATGCCCCGTTCGCGCCGTTTTACCCGTTTGTCTACCCAAATGGCCAATAAAATTTAAACGGACTACACTGGGACGTTCCCCAACCTTCCTAACATGCTTCGGTCAATTTTCAGCCCACAGTACGCCCGGACCCCAGGCCCACCCTCGAAATCGTGGGCTATAACACACTAATTCGCCTAAAAATTTCCCGTTCACGTCGTTTCGCCCGTTTGTCCATCCAAATGGCCACGAATATTTAAACGGACTATAATGGGATGATCCCCAACCTCCCTGTCATGCCCCGATCGATTTTTATCCCACAGCATGCCCTGACCCTGGGCGCACATCGATTTGGCATAAAAATGCCCCGTTCGCCCCTTTTCACCCGTTTGTCCACCCAAATAGCCACAAATATTTAAACGGACCATATTGGGATGATCCCCAAACTCCCTGGCATGCTCCGGTCGATTTTTGGCCCCCAGCACGCTCGGACCCCGGCCCTCCCCAAACCGTGGGCTATAGCACACCATTTTGGCCCACCTCCCTGGCACGACCCAGTCGATTTTCAACCCACAGCATGCCCTGACCCCGAGTGTACCCCCAAAACTGTAGGCTATAGCACGCCGATTTAGACCTAAAATGCCCCGTTCACATTGTGTTGCACGTTTGTACATCCAAATGGCCATAAAAATTTAAACGGACTACGCTGGGATGATCCCCAACCTCCCATGTATGCCCTGATCAATTTTTAGCGAACATCACACCCTGACCCCGAGCGCATCCCTAAAACTGTAGGCTATAGCACGCCGATTTGGCTTGAAAACTCCCCGTTCGCGTCGTTTCGCTCGTTTTTCCACCCAGATAGCCACAAAAATTTTAACGAACCACACTGGGACGATCCCAAACCTCCTTGGCATGCCTCTATTGTTTTTTGGCCCACAGCACACTCGAACCCCGAGCCACACTCCTAAAACCGTGGGCTATAGCACACCGATTTGGCCCAAAAATGCCCCGTTCGCTCCGTTTCGCCTGGTTGTCCACTCAAATCGCCACAAAAATTTAAACGGATCACACTAGGATGATCCACAACCTCCGATGCACGCCCCGGTCAATTTTTGGCCAATATCACGTCCAGACCCCGGGCCCACCACTAAAACCGTGGGCTATGTAGCACATTAATTTGGCCTGAAAATGCCTCGTTCGCACCGTTTTGCCACTTTATCCACTCAAATAGCCACAAAAATTTAAACAAACTATATTGAGACGATCCCCAACCTCCCTGACATACCCCGGTCGATTTTTGGCCAACAGCACGCTCGGACCCCGGGCCCAGTACCAGAACCGTGGGCTATAGCACACCGATTTAGCCCGAAAATGCCCCGTTCGCACTATTTAGCCCATTTGTCCACCCAAATGTCCACAAAAATTTAAACAGACCATACTAGGATGATCGAAAACCTCCCTGGCATGCCCCAGTTGATTTTTCTCCCACAACAAGCTCAGACCCGGGCCCACCACTAAAACTGTGAGCTAGTGCACACCGATTTGGCCCGAAAATACCCCGTTTGCGCCGTTTCGCCCGTTTGTCCACCTAAATGGCCACGAAAATTTAAAATGACCACACTTTGATGATCCCCAACCTCCCTGGAATGCCCCAATCAATTTTTGGCCCACAGCACGCCCAGACCCTGGGCCCACCACCAAAATCGTAGGCTATAGCACACCGATTTAGCTTGAAAATGCGTTGTTCGCGCCATTTCGCCCGTTAGTCCTCCCAAATAGGCATAAAAATTTTAACGGACCAAATTGGGATGATTCTCAACATCCCTGGCATGCCCCGATTGATTTTTAACCCACAACACGCTCGGACGCCGGACCCACCCCCGAAGCCGTGGGCTATAGCACACTGATTTAGCCCAAAAATGACCCGTTCGTGATGTTTTAACCTTGTGTCAACCCTGGCATGCCTCAGTCAATTTTTGACCCATAGCACGATCGGAACCAGGGCCCACCCTCAAAATCGTGGGCTATAGTACACCAATTTGGCCTGAAAATGCCCCGTTTGCGCCGTTTCGCCCATTTGTCTGCCCAAATGGCCACAAAAATTTAAATGGACCATACTGGGATCATCCCCAACCTCCCTGGAATTCCCCGGTTGATTTTCGTCCCACAACAAGCCCGAACCCTGGGCCCACTCCCAAAACCGTGGGCTATAGCACATCGATTTATCCCGAAAATGCTCTGTTTGTGCCGTTTCGCCCGTTTGTCCACCCAAAAGGCTATAAAAATTTAAACGGACAACACTAGAATGATCCCCAACCTCCCTGACATGCCCTGATTGATTTTCGGCCCACATCACACCCGGACCTCAGGCCCACCCCCGAAACCGTAGGCAATAGCACACCGATTTGGCCAGAAAATTCCCCGTTCGCGCTGATTTGCTCGTTTGTCCACCCAAATGGCCACAAAATATAAATGAATCATATTGGGATGATCCCCAACCTCCTTGGAATACCTCGGTTAATTTTTGGCCAACAGCACGCCCGGACCCTATGCCCACCTCCAAAACTGTCGGCTATAGCACACAAGTTTGATGCAAAAATGCCCCGTTCGCGCCGTTTCACCCGTTTATCCACCAGAATGACCCAGAAAATTTAAATGGACCACACTGAGATGATCCCCAACCTCCCTTCCATGCCTCAATCGATTTTCAAAACACAGCATGCCATGACCCCGGGCGTACCTCCAAAACTGTAGGCTATAGCACACCGATGTAGCCCAAAAATGCCTCGTTCGCGCCTTCCCACCCGTCTGTCTACCCAAATGGCCATGAAAATTTAAATGAACTATACTGGGACGATCCTCAACCTCCCTTTCATGCCCCGATCGATTTTCATCCCACATCATATCCGGACCCCAGGCCCACCCCCAAAATCATTGGCTATAGCACATCGATTTGGCCCCAAAATGCCCCGTTCCTGCTGTTTTGCCCGTTTGTCCACCTAAATGGCCTCGAAAATTAAACAGACTACAATAGGACGATCCCCAACCTCACTGGCATGCCCCGATAAATTTTCAGACCACAACACGTCTGAACCCCGTACCCACCCCTTAAACCGTAGGCTATTAGCACAGTGATTTGGCCCAAAAAAGCTCCGTTAGCACTGGTTCGCCTGTTGGTCCACCCAAATGGCCACGAAAAATTAAACGGACCACACTGGGATGATCCCCAACCTCCCTGGCATGCCTCGGTTGATTTTTGGTCCACATAACACTCGGACCCCAGGCCCACCCCCAAAACCGTGGTCTATAACACATCTATTTAGCCCGAAAACACCCCAATCACGCCGTTTCACCCGTTAGTCTACCCAAACGGCCACGAAAATTTAAGCGGACCATACTGGGATGATCCCCAAACTCTCTGCCACGCCCCGTTTCATTTTTAGCCCATAACACGCCCAAATCCCGGGCCCATCCCAGAAACCATGGGCTAGCACACCGATTTGGCCCGAAAATGCCTTGTTCGCGCCATTTTTCCCATTTCTCCACTCAAATGGCCACGAAAAATTAAACGGACCACACTGGGATGATACCCAACCTCCGTGGCATGCCTAGATTGATTTTTGTCCCACAGCACGCACGATCCCCGGGCACACCCCCAAAACTGTGGGCTATAACATACCGATTTAACTTGAAAATGCCCTGTTCGTGCCATTTCGCCCGTTTGTCCACCCAAATGGCCACAAAAAATTAAATGGACCATATTGGGATGATCCTCAACCTTCCTGGCATACCCTTGTTAATTTTTGGCCCACAGCACGCTCGGACCCCTGGCCCACCCCCGAAACCGTGGGCTATAGCACATTAATTTGGCTCGAAAATGCCCTATTTGCGCCGTTTCGCCCATTTGTCCACCGAATTATCCACAAAAAACCTCCCTAGCATGCTCTGGTCAATTATTGGCCCACAGGATGCTCGAACCCTGGGCCCACCCCCAAAACCGTGGATTATAGCATGCCGATTTGGCCCAAAAATGTCCCGTTCGTACCGTTTCACCCGTTTATCCACCCAAATAGCCACAATAATTTAATCAGACCACACTAGGATGATCCTAACCTTCCTGGCATGCCCCAGTCAATTTTAGACCACAACACACCTTAAATCGGGCCCTCCCTCAAAACCATGGGCTATAGCACATCGATTTGGCCCGAAAATGCCCTGTTCGCGCTGTTTCTCCTGTTTGTCCACCCAAGTAGCCACAAAAATTTAAACGGACTACTCTGGGATGATCCCCAACCTCTCTGGCATGCCCCAGTCTATTTTCGTCCCACTGCACGCTTGGACCCAGGCCTACCCCCGAAACCGTGGGTTGTAGCACACTGATTTAGCTTGAAAATTAAACAGACCACAATAGGACGATCCCCAACCTCCCTGGCATACACCGATAATTTTTTTGCCCATAACACGTCTGAACCCCGGACCCACCCCCTAAACCGTAGGCTATTAGCACAGTGATTTGGCCCAAAAATTCTCTGTTAGCACTGGTTCGCCTGTTGGTCCACCTAAATAGCCACAAAAAATTAAACGGACCACGCTGGGATGATTCCCAACCTCCCTGGCATGCCTCGGTTGATTTTCGGTCCACAGAACGCTTGGACCCCGGGCCCACCCACAAAACCGTGGTCTATAGCACATCGATTTAGCCCAAAATTACTCCAATCACGCCGTTTCACCCATTAGTCTACCCAAACGGCCACGGAAATTTAAACGGACCATACTGGGATGATCCCCAAACTCTCTGGCATGCCCCAGTTGATTTTTGGCCCATAACACACCCAAACCCCGAGACCATCCCAGAAACCATGGGCTAGCACACCAATTTGACCTGAAAATGCCTTATTTGCGCCATTTTTCCCATTTCTCCACCCAAATGGCCATAAAAAATTAAACGGACCACACTGGGATGATCCCCAACCTTCGTGGCATGCCTCGATTGATTTTTGTCCCACAACACACACGATCCCCGAGCCCACCCCCAAAACCGTGGGCTATAACATATCGATTTAACTCAAAAATGCCCTGTTCGTGCCATTTACCCTGTTTGTCCACCCAAATGGCCACAAAAAATTAAATGGACCATATTACGATGATCCTCAACCTTCCTGGCATACCCTTGTTGATTTTTGGCCCACCGCACGCTCGGACCCCTGGCCCACCCCTGAAATCGTGGGCTATAGCACATTGATTTGGCTCGAAAATGCCCCATTTGCGCCGTTTCGCCCATTTGTCCACCAAAATATCCACAAAAAACCTCCCTAGCATACCCCGGTCAATTATTGGCCCACAGAATGCCCGAACCCTGGGCCCACCCCCAAAACTGTGGATTATAGCACACCGATTTGGCCCGAAAAATGTCCTATTCGTACAGTTTCGCCCGTTTATCCACCCAAATAGCCACAAAAATTTAATCAGACCACACTAGGATGATCCCTAACCTTCCTGGCATGTCTCAGTCAATTTTTAGACCACAACACGCCTTAACCCGGGCCCACCCTCGAAACCGTGGGCTATAGCATATCGATTTGGCCCGAAAATGCCCTGTTCGCGCTGTTTCTCCTATTTGTCCACCCAAATAGCCACAAAAATTTAAACAGACTACTCTGGGATGATCCTCAACCTCCATGGTATACCCCGGTCTATTTTTGTCCCATTCCACGCTCGAACCCAGGCCCACCCCCAAAACCGTGGGCTCTAGCACACTGATTTATCTCGAAAATACCCCGTTCGCGCCGTTTTACCCATTTTCCTACCCAAATAGTCACAAAAATTTAAACGGACCATACTGGGACGATCGCCAACCTCTTTGCCATGCCCCGATCGATTTTTGGCCCACAGCACACCCGGACCCCGATCCCACCCCCAAAACTGTGGGCTGCACACCGATTTAGCCTGAAAATTCCCCATTTGCGCCGTTTTACCTGATTATCTACCCAAATAGCGACAAAAAATTAAACGGACCACACTAGATGATTCCCAACCTCCCTGGCACGTCCAGGTCAATTTTTAACACACGACATGCCCGTACCTTCGGCCCACCCCCGAAACCGTGGGCTATATCACATCCATTTAGCCCAAAAATGCCCTGTTTGCATCGTTTTACCCGTTTGTCCACCCAAATGGCCACAAAAATTTAAAGGGACCATACTGGGACGATCCTCAACCTCCCTGGTATGCCCCGATCGATTTTAGGTCCATATCATGCCTGGACCTAGGCCCACCCCCGAAACCATGGGCTATAGCACATCAATTGTGCCCGAAAATGCCCTGTTCCCATTGTTTCGCCTGTTTATCCTACCAAATGGCCACAAAATATTAAATGAATCATACTGAGATGATACTCAAACTCCCTGGCATGCCTAGGTAATTTTCATCCCACTTCATGCCCGCACCCCTGGCCCACCACCAAAACCGTGGGCTATAGCACACCAATTTGGCCTGAAAATACCCCGTTCACGTCGTTACGCCCGTTTTTCAACCAAAATGGATAAGAAAAAATAAATGAACCACACTGGGATGATCCCCAACCTCCCTGGCATGCCCTAGTCGATTTTCGGCCCATAAAACACTCGGACACTGGGCCCAACCCTTAAAATATCGGCTATAGCACCCAGATTTAGCCTGAAAAATAACTTGTTCGCGCTGTTCCACCTGTTTGTCCATCCAAATAGCCACAAAAAATTAAAAGGATCATACTGGAATGATCCCTAACCTCCCTGGCACACCTCGATTGATTTTCAGCCCATAAAATGCTCGGACCCCAGGCCCAACCCCAAAATCGTGGGTTATAACACATCAATTTGGCCCAAAAATGCGCCGTTCGCATCATTTTGCCTATTTGTACTCCCAAATGGCCACGAAAAACTAAATGGACCACACTAGGATGATCCCCAACCTCCCTGGCATGCCCATTTTGATTTTTAGCCCACAGAACGCCTGAATCCCGGGCCCACTCCCGAATCCATGGTCTATAGCACACTATTTTTCCCAAAAATGCCCCGTTCGCGCCGTTTCTCCCGTTTGTCCACCCAAATAGCCATAAAAATTTAAACGGACCATACTGGGATGATACCCAACCATCCTGGTAGTTCTCGATCAATTTTTGACCAACAGCATGCTCGGACCCCGAACCCACCCACGTAACCGTGGGCGATAGCACACCGATTTGACCAAAAAATACCCCGTTCGCTCCGTTTCACCCGTTTGTCCACCCAAATAGCCACGAAAAATTAAATGGACCATATTGGGATGATTTCAACATTCCTGCCACTCCTCAGTCAATTTTCGACCCACAACACGCCCTGACCCTGGACCCACCATTAAAACTGTAGGTTATGGCACATTGATTTGGCTCGAAAATGCCCCATTCACGTCGTTTCGCCCGTTTGTCCACCCAAATGGCAAGGAAAAATCTAACGGACCACACTGGGATGAGATGATCCTCAACCTTCCTGGTATGCCTCAATTGATTTTTAGCCACAGCGTGTTCGGACCCTGGGCCCACCCCCAAAACCGTGGGGTATAGCACACTGATTTGTCTAAAAAATGCCCCATTTATGCCGTTTCATCCATTTTCCCACCTAAATGGCCACAAAAAATTAAACGGACCATACTGGGATAAACCTCAACCCTTTTAGCATACCTCGATCGATTTTTCGACCAAAACACACCCGGATCCTGGGCCCACCACTAAAACCGTGGGCTATAGCAAACCAATTTGGTCCAAAAATGCCCCGTTCGCGCCGTTTCACCCATTTGTCCACCGAAATACCACCAAAATTTAAATGGACCACACTGGGATGATCCCCAACCTTCCTGGCACAACACGATCAATTTTTGACCCATAGCATGCCCGAACCCTGGGACAATCCCCGAAGTCGTGGGCTATAGCATACTGATTTTGCTTGAAAATACCCCGTTCGCATCATTTTGCCCGTTTGTCAACCTAAATGGCCACAAAAATTTAAATAAACCATACTGGGACAATCCCCAATATCCCTGGCACACCTCGATTGATTTTTGGCCCACAACACCCCCGAACCCCGGTCCCAGCCCAAAAATTGTGGGCTGTAGCACACCGATTTGGCCCAAAAATGCCGCATTCGTGCTGTTTTGCCGGTTTGTCCACCCAAATGGCCATGGAAAATTAAAAGGACCATACTGTGATGAACCCCAACTTCCTTGGTCTACCCCGATTAATTTTTGGCCTATAGTACGCTCGGACCCCGGGCCCACCCTCGAAATCATGGGCTATAACACTCATTTACCCCGAAAATGCCCCGTTTATGCTATTTCACCTGTTTGTCCACCCAAATGGCCACGAAAAATTAAACGGACCACACTAGAATGATCCTCAACCTACCTGGCACACCTTGGCTGATTTTTGGCTCACAGCACGCTTAGAACCCTACCCCACCCACTAAACCGTGGGCTATAACACATCGATTTGTCCCAAAAATGCTCCATTCGCGTTGTTTCGCCTGTTTATCCATCGAAATGGACATAAAAAATTAAACGGACTATACTAGGATGATCCCAACCTCCTTGGCTGCCTCGGTCAATTTTTGGCCCACAGGACACCTGGACCCCGGGCCCACCCTGAAACCGTGGACTATAACACACCGATTAGGCCCAAAAATGCCCCATTCGCACCGTTTCACCCATTTCTCCACCCTAATTGCCTGAATATTTAAACGGACCATACTGGGATGATCCCCAACCTCCCCAACACACCTCGATCAATTTTTGGCATATAGCACGCCTGAATCCTAGGCCCACCCCCAAAACAGTGGGCTATAGCACATCGATTTGGCCCGAAAATGCCCTGTTCTCGCTGTTTTGCCCGTTTGTCCACCAAAATAGCCATAAAAATTTAAACAGACTACTCTGGGATGATACCCAATCTTTCTGGCATGGCTCGGTCTATTTACGACCCAAAGCACACCCGAACCCTGGCCAAGCCCCAAAACCGTGGGCTATAGCACACCGATTTGGCCTGAAAATACCCTATTCACACCGTTTTGCCCGTTTGTCCAGCCAAATGGTCACAAAAATTTAAACGGACCATACTGGGACGATCCCAATCTCCTTGGCATGCTCCGATCAATTTTTAGCCCACAACACGCTCGAACCCCGAGCCCACCCCCAAAACCGTAGGCTATAGCACACCGATTTATCCCGAAAATGCCCCGTTCACGCTGTTTTGCCCGTTCGTCCACCCAGATGGCCATAAAAATTAAATGGACCATACTGGGATGATCCACAACCTCCTTGGCACGTCCAGGTTATTTTTTGGCTCACAGCATACATGGACCCCAGACCCACCCCCAAAGGCTATAGCAAATCGATTTGGCCCCAAAATGCCTCGTTCAGATTGTTTCGCCCGTTTGTCCACCTAAATGGCCACGAAAAATTAAACGGACCATACTGGGATGATCCAAAACCTCCCAGTCTTACCCCAGTCAATTTTTGGTTGACAGAACGCCCAAAACCTGGGCCTACATCCAAAACCGTGGGCTATAGCACACCAATTTAACCCAAAAATGCCTTGTTCGCACTGTTTCGCCCATTTGCCCACCCAAATGGCCAAAAATTTAAATGGTCCATATTGGGACGATCCCCAACCTCTCTAGCATGCCCCAGTCGATTTTTGGCCCACAGCATGCCCGGACCCCGGGATCACCCCCGAAATCGTTGGCTATAGCACATTGATTTGGCCTAAAAATGCCCCGTGCACGCCGTTTTGCCCGTTTGTCCACCCAAATGGCCTAAAAAATTAAACGGACCACACTAGGACGATCCTCAACCTCCCTGGTATGCCCTAATCGATTTTTAGCCCACAAAACGCCTGGACCCCAGGCCCACCCCCAAAACCGTAGGCTATAGCATACCGATTTGGCCCGAAAAAGCTTCGTTCGCGCTGTTTCGCCCGTTTGTCCACAGAAATGGCAACGAAAATTTAAACGGACCATAATAGGATGATCCCCAATCTCTCTTGCATGCCCCAGTTACTTTTTGGCCAACATTACGCTCGAACCCCGGGCCCACCCCATAACCATGGACTACACCACACCGATTTGGCCCGAAAATGCCCCATTCGCTTCGTTTCGCCGGTTTCTCCACCCAAATGGTCACGAAAAATTAAACGGATAATACTAGGATGATCCCCAACCTTCCTGGCATGCCCCAGTCGATTTTCGACCCACAACACGCCCTGGTCCCGGGCCCACCCCCAAAACCGTGGGCTATAGCACACCAATTTGGCCCGAAAATGCCCCGTTCGCACCGTTTCACCCGTTTGTCCTCCCAAATAGCCATAAAAAATTAAACGTTCCACACTGGGATGATCCCAAATCTCCCTGGCATGCCCCGATCAATTTTTGGCCCATAACACACTTGGACCCTGGGCCCACCCCCAAAAACATGGGCTATAACACACCGATTTGGCCTAAAAATTCCTCATTCATGTCGTTTTGCCCGTTTGTCCACCTAAATGGCCACGAAAAATTAAATGGACCACAATGAGATGATCCTCAACCCCCCGGCATGCCCCGATCAATTTTAAGCCCTCAACACGCATGGATCCTGAGCCCACCCCCAAAACCGCGGGCTATAGCGCACAAATTTAGCCCGAAAATGCCCTGTTAGCAACGTTTCGCCCGTTTGTCCATCCAAATGTCTAAGAAAAATTAAACAGGCCACACTGGGATGATTCCCAAACTTACTGTCATGCCTCAATCGATTTTTGTCCCACAGCACGCTTGGACCCCATGCCCAGCCCCAAAAACGTGGGCAATAGCACACCGATTTGTCACGAAAAGTCTTTGTTCGCGCCGTTTAGCCCATTTGTCCACCCAAATGGCCACGAAAAATTAAACGGACCATATTGGGATGATCCTCAACCTCCCTAGCATGCCCCATTCGATTTTAGGCCCACAGTATGCCCGGACCACGGGTCCACTCCCGAAATCGTGGGCTATAGCACACTGATTTGGCCCAAAAATGACCCATTCACTCCGTTTCGCCCATTTGTCCATCCAAATGGCCACAAAAATTTAAACGTACAACACTGGGATGATTCCCAACCACCCTGGCATGCCTTGGTCAATTTTAAGCCCACAACATGAATGGACCCTGGATCGACCCCAGAAACCGTGGGTTATAGCACACCGATTTGGCCCAAAAATGCCCCATTCGCCTCGTTTTGCCCGTTTGTCCACCCAAATGGCCATGAAATTTTAAATGGACCACACTAGGATTATCCTCAACCTCTCTAGTATGCCTCAATCGATATTCGGCCCAAAAGAAGATCAAACCCCGAACCCACCCCTAAAACCGTGGGCTATAGCACACCGATTTGGCATGAAAATGCCCCATTCGCCCATTTGTCCACCCAAATGGCCATGAAAATTTATATGGACCATACTGGGATGATCTTTAACCTCCCAGGCATACCTCGGTCAATTTTTAGCCCACAGCATACCCAGACCCCGGGCCCACCCCCAAAACCGTGGGCTATAGCACATTGATTTGGCTCGAAAATACCCCATTTGCTCTGTTTCTTCCTTTTGTCCACCCAAATGGAAACGAAAAATAAAAGAAACCACACTGGAATGATCCCCAACCTCCCTGACATGACTCGGTTGATTTTTGGCGCATAGCACGCCCGAAACCCGGGCCTACCCCCAAAATTGTAGGCTATAGCACACACAATTTGGCCCAAAAATGCCCCGTTCACGTTGTTTCGCCCGTTTGTCCACCCAAATAGCCACGGAAATTTAAATGGACCAAACTGGGATGATCCCCAACATCTCTGGAATGCCCCGGTCGATTTTCAACCCACAGCACGCCCGAACCCCAGGCCCACCCCCAAAACTGTGGGCTATAGCTCACCAATTTAGCCCAAAAATGCCCCGTTCGCCACGTTTTTCCCTTTTGTCCATCCAAATAGCCACGAAAATTTAAACGGACCACACTGGGATGATCCCAACCACCTTGGCATGCCCCGATCAATTTTTGGCCTACAACACGCCTGGATCCAGGGCCCACCTTAAAAAACATGGGCTATAACACACCAATTTGGCCCAAAAATGCCTCGGTCGCTCTGTTTTGCCCGTTTGTCTGCCTAAATGGCTACGAAAATTTAAACAGACCACACTGGGATGATCCCCAACCACCCTCACATATCCTGGTCGATTTTTGGTTGACAGCAAGCCCAGACCCCGGGCCCACTCCCAAAACCATATTATAGCACACCGATTGGTCCCAAAAATGTTCCATTTTCGCCGTTTCACCCGTTTGTCCACCCAAATGGCCACGAAAATTTAAACGGACCACACTGGGATGATGCCCATCCTCCCTGGCATGCCCCAGTCAATTTTTGGCCTACGACATGCCCGGACCCTGATCCCATCCCCAAAACTATGGGCTATAGCACACCGATTTAGCCCAAAAATGCCCATTCGCATCGTTTTACCCATTTTTCCACCTAAATGGCCACAAAATTTAAACAGACTACACTGGGACGATTCCCAACCTCCCTAGCATGCCCTGGTAAATTTTTGGCCTACACCATACCCTGACCCCGGTGCACCCCCAAAACTGTGGGCTATAGCTCACCGATTTGGCCTGAAAATGCACCGTTCGGGCTATTTCGCCCGTTTGTCCACCGAAATAGCCATAAAAATTTAAACGGACCACACTGGGATGATCCTCAACCTCCTTGTCATGCCTCGGTCGATTTTTGGCCAATATCACGCTCGAACCCCGGGTCCACCACCGAAGCCATGGGCTATAACATATCGATTTGGCCTAAAAATGCCCCGCTCGAGCTGTTTTGCCCGTTTTTCCACCCATATAGCCACAAAAATTTAAACGGACCACACTGGGACGATCCCTAACCTCCCTTGCATGCCTCGGTTAATTCTTGGCCCATAGGACACTCGGACTCCGAACCCACACCCAAAACCGTGGGCTATAGCACACTGATTTAGATCGAAAATGCTCTGTTCATGCCATTTTGCCCGTTTGTCCACACAAATGGCTAAAAAAATTGAAACGAACCATACTGGGATGATCCCCGACCTCCCTGGCATGCCCCAGTCGATTTTTGGCCTAAAGCACACCTGGACCTCTGGCCTACTCCTGAAACCGTGGGTCATAGCACACTGATTTGGCTCGAAAATGCCCCGTTCGTGCTGTTTTTCTCATTTGTTCACCTAAATGGCCACAAAAATTTAAACGGATATCCCCAACCTCCCTGGTATGCCCCGGTGAATTTTTGGCCCATAGCACACCCGGACCCCAGGCCCACCACTGAAACCGTAGGCTATAACACTCCGATTTGACCCCAAAATGCCCCGTTCACGTCATTTCGCTAGTTTGTACATCCAAATAGCTACGAAAATTAAAATGGACTACACTAGGATGATCACTAACCTCCCTGCCATGCCCTAGTCATTTTTTAGCAAACAGTACGCCTTGACCCCGGGCGCACCCCCAAAACCATAGGCTATAGCACACCGATTTGGACCAAAAATGCCCCGTTTGCGCCGTTTCGCCCGTTTGTCCACCCAAATGGAAACACAAATTTAAACGGACCATACTAGGATGATCCTCAACCTTCCTGGCATGCCCCAGTCAATTTTTGGCTAACATCATGCCAGGACCCGGGTATACCACCGAAACCGTGGGCTATATCATACCGATTTAGCCTGTAAATGCCCCGTTCATCCCATTTTGCCTGTTTGTACACCAAAATAGCCACAAAAATTAAAACGGACCACACTGGGATGATCCCAAACCTCTCTGGCATGCCCTGATCGATTTTTTCACAAAATCACGCTCGAACCTCGGGCCCACCACCGAAACCGTGGGCTATATCATAACGATTTAGCCTGAAAATATCCCGTTCGCGCCATTTCGCCCGTTAGTCCACCCAAATAGCCATAAAAATTTAATCGGACCATACTGGGATGATCTCCGACCTCTTTTACATACTTTGGTAGATTTTTGGCCTACAACACGTTCGAACCCTGAGCCCACCCCCAATACATTGGGTTATAGAACACCGATTTGCCAAAAAATTTCCCGTTCACGCCGTTTTGCCCGTTCGTCAACCCAAATGGCCACAAAAATTTAGATGGACTATACTGGGATGATCCCTTACCTCCCTAGCATGCCCCAGTTTATTTTCAAACCACAGCACGCCTGACCCCAGGTGCACCCCCAAAATTATGGGATATAGGACGTCGATTTAGCCTGAAAATGCCCCGTTCGTGCCGTTTTGCCCGTTTGTCCACCCAAATGGCCACAAAAATTTAAACGGACCATACTGGGATGATCCCCAACCTCCCATGCAGGCCCCAGTCAATTTTCGGCCAACATCACTCCCAGACCCCAGACCAACCACCGAAACCGTGGGCTATAGCACATCGATTTGGCCTAAAAATGCCATATTTGCGCCGTTTCCCCCATTTGTCCACCCAAATGGCCACGAAAATTTAAACAGACCAAACTAGGATAATCCCCAACCTCCCTGGATCACCCCGATCAATTTTCAGCCCACAGCCCACTTGGACTCCCGGCCCAATCCCAAAACCGTGGGCTATAGCACATCGATTTAGCCTGAAAATGCCCTGTTCGCGCCGTTTTGCCCTTTTGTCCACCCAAATGGCCATGAAAATTTGAACGGACCATACTGAGATGATCCCCAACCTCCCTGAAACATCCATATAGATTTTTGGCCCATAGCACACCCGGACCTTAGGCCCACCCTCAAAACCGTGGGCTATAGCACACTGATTTGTCTAGAAAATGCCCCGTTTGCGCCGTTGTGCTTGTTTGTCCACCCAAATGGCCACAAAAATTTAAATGGACTATACTGGGATGATCCTAACCTCCCTGTCATGCCTCGGTCAATTTTTGGCCACAACACGCCCGGACCCCGAGCCCACCCCTAAAACCGTGTGCTATAGCACACCGATTTGACCCAAAAATGCACCATTCATGCCGTTTTGCCCGTTTGCCCGCTCAAATAGCACAGAAATTTAAACGGACCACACTGGGATGATCCCCAACCTACCTGCCATGCCTCAATTGATTTTCAGCCCACAGAACGCCCTGACCCCGGGCGCACACCCAAAACTGTGGGCTATATCACACCGATTTGGCCCGAAATTGCCCCATTCGTGCCGTTTTGCCTGTTTGTCAACACAAATGGCCACAAAAATTAAAAAAACCACATTGGGATGATCCTCAACCTCCATGGCATGCCTCGATTGATTTTTGGCCAATATCACCCCCAAACCCTGGGCCCACCATCAAATCTGTGGGCTATAGCACACATATTTGGCTTGAAAATGCCCTGTTCGCGCCGTTTCGCCCGTTTGTCCACCCAAATTGCCATGAAAATAAAAACGAACGACACTGGGATGATCCCCAACTTCCCTGGCATGCCCCAATTGGTTTTTGTCCCACAGCACGCCCGGACCCCGCGCCCAACCCCGAAACCGTAGGCTATGACATACCAATTTGGCCCAAAAATGCTCTATTCATGTCGTTTTGCCCGTTTATTCACCCAAATGGCCACAAAAGTTTAAACAGACCATACAGGGATGATCCTCAACCCCCCTGGCATGCCCCGGTCAATTTTTGGCCAACATTACGCCCGAACCCTGGGCCCACACCAAAACTGTGGGTTATAGCACACAAATTTGGCCTAAAAATGCCCCGTTCGCGCCTTTTCGCCCGTTTGTCCACCCAAATAGCCACAAAAATTTAAACAAACCATACTGGGATGATCCCGAACCTCCCTGACATACCCTGGTAGATTTTTTCCCACCCCCAAAACCGTGGGCTATAGAACACCGATTTGGCCCGAAAATGCCTCATTCGCGTCGTTTCACCCGTTTGTCCACCCAAATGGCCACAAAAAATTAAACGGACAATACTGGGATGATCCCCAACATCCCTGGCATGCCTCAGTTGATTTTCGGCCCACACCACGCCCGGAACCCAGGCCCACCCTCGAAATCGTGGGCTATAACACACCGATTTTCCTGAAAATTCCTTGTTCACGCCGTTTCGCCCGTTTGCCTAACCAAATGGCCACAAAAATTTAAAAGAACTATATTGAGATGATCCCCAACCTCCATGTCATGCCTCGTTTGATTTTCGGCTCACATCATGCCCTAACCCTGGGTGTACCCTCAAAGTTGTAGGCTATATCATGCAGATTTAGCTCGAAAATGCCCCGTTCGTGCTGTTTCACCCGTTTGTCCATCCAAATGGCCAAAAAAATTTAAACAGACCATAATGGGATGATCCCCAACCTTCCTGGCATGCTTCGGTCAATTTTCAGCCTACAAAACGCCCGTACCACAGGCCCACCCTCAAATTGTGGGCTATACCCCACCAATACGCCTAAAAATTCCTTGTTCACACCGTTTCGCCCGTTTATTCACCCAAATGGCCACAAATATTTAAACGGACTAAACTGGGATAATCCCCAACTTCCCTGGCATGCCTCTATCTATTTTCATCCCACAGCACGCCCTGACGCAAGGCGCACCCCCAAAACAGTGGGCTATAGCACGCCGATTTGGCCGAAAAATGCCCCGTTCGCGCTGTTTCGCCCGTCTGTCCCCCCAAATGGCCAGAAAAATTTAAACGGACCAGACTGGGATGATACCCAATCTCCCATGCACGCCTTGACCAATGTTCGGCCAACATCACGCCTAGACTCAGGGCCCACCACCAAAACCGTGGGCTATAACACATCGATTTGGCCTAAAAATGCCTCGTTCGCGCTGTTTTGCTCGTTTGTCCACCCAAATAGTCACGAAAATTTAAACGGACCATACTAGGATGATCCCCAACCTACCCGACATACCCCAGTTGAATTTTGTCCCACAGCACGCTCGGACCCCGGGCCCACTCCCAAACCCGTAGGCTATTGCACATAGATTTGGCTCGAAAATGCCCCATTTGCACCGTTTTTCTTGTTTGTCCACCCTAATGGACACAAAAATTTAAACAGACTACACTGGAATGATCGCCAACCTCTCTTACATCCCCAGGTCAAGTTTTGGCCCACAACATGCCCGAACCTGAGCCCACCCCAGAAACTGTGGGCTATAGCACATCGATTTGGCCTGAAAATTCCCCGTGCGCACCGTTTTGCCCGTTTGTCCTCCCAAATGGCCATGAAAATTTAAACGAACCACACTGGGATGATCCCCAACCTCCCTAGCATGCCCCAATCGATTTTTGGCCCATAGCACGCTCGGACCCTGGGCCCACCATCGAAACCATGGGCTATAGCACACCAATTTGGCACGAAAATGCCCCATTTGCGCTGTTTCACCCGTTTGTCCACCCAAATGGCCACAAAAATTTAGACGAAACAAACTGCGATGATCCCCAACCTCCCTAACCTACCCCGGTCGATTTTTGGCCCACAAAATGCCTGAACCCCGGGCCCACCCCTAAAACCATGGGCTATCGCACACAAATTTAGCTTGAAAATTCTCCGTTCCTGCCTTTTTCCCATTTTGTCCACCCTGGCATGCCCCGATCAATTTTTGGCCCACAGCACGATCAGACCAGGGCCCACCCTCGAAACCGTAGGCTATAACACACCGATTTGGCCCAAAAATGCCTCATTCACGCCGTTTCTCCTGTTTGTCCGCCTAAATAGCCATGAAAATTGAAAAGGACCACACTAGGATAATCCCCAACCTCTCTGGCATGCCCCGATTGATTTTCGGCCCGCATCACACCCGGACCTCAGCCCCAACCCTGAAACCGTGGGCTATAGCACATCGATTGGGCCAGAAAATGCCCCGTTCGCACTGTTTTGCTCGTTTGTCCCCTAAATAGCCACAAAAATTTAAACAGACCATACTGGGCTGATCCTCAACCTCTCTGGTATATCTCCGTCAATTTTTGGCCCACATCACACCCGGACCCAGGGCCCACCACCAAAACTGTGGGCTATAGCCCACCGATTTTATCTAAAAATGCCCCGTTCGCGCCGTTTTGCCCGTTTGTCCACCCAAATGTCCACAAAAATTAAAACGGACCACACTGGGATGATCCCCAACCTCCCGGCCATGCCTTGGTTGATTTTCAGCCCACAGGATGCCCTGACCCCAGGAGCACCCCAAATCTGTGGGCTATAGAACATCGATTTGGCCCGAAAAAGCCCCATTTGCGCCGTGTCACCCATTTATCCACCCATTTGGCCACAAAAATGTAAACGAACCATATTGGGACTATCTCCAACCTCCCTCGCACACCCCGGTCAATTTTTGGCTAATATCACGCCCGAACACTGGGCCCACCAACAAAACCGTGGGCTATAGCACACCGATTTAGCCTGTAAACTCCTCATTCGTGTTGTTTCTCCCATTTGTCCACAAAAATTAAAATGGACCACACTGGGATGATCCCCAACCTCCTTGGTATGCCCCAATCGATGTTTAGCCAATAGCACGCTCGGACCCCGGGCCAACTCCCAAAACCGTGGGCTATGACACACAGATTTGGCTTGAAAATGCCCCATTCGCGCCGTTTTTCCCGTTTGTCAACCCAAATGGCCACAAAAATTTAAACGGACCAAACTAGGATGATTCCTTATCTCCTTGGCATGCCCCGATCTATTTTTGGCCTACAGCACGCTCGGACCATGGGCCCACCCCTAAAACCGTGGGCTATAAAATACTGAATTAGCCTGAAAATGCCCCATTCATGCCGTTTTGCTTGTTTGTCCAACCAAATGGCCCTGAAAATTTAAACGGAATATACAGGGATGATCCCCAACCTCCCTGGAATGACCCGATAGTTTTTGGTCTACAGCTTGCCCGAACCTCGGGCCCACCCACAAAAACGTGTACCATAGCACACCGATTTAGCCCGAAAATGCCAGTTCACATCGTTTTGCCCGTTTGTCCACCCAAATGGCCACAAAAATTTAAACGGAATATACTGGGATGATCCCTAACCTCCCAGGCATGACCCGATAGTTTTTGGTCCACAGCTTGCCCGAACCTCGGGCCCACCCATAAAAACGTGTACCATAGCACACCGATTTAGCCCGAAAATGCCCCGTTCGCGCCGTTTTGCTCGTTTGATCACCCAAATAGCCACCAAAATTTAAACGGACCACACTGGGATGATCCAAAAAATCCCTGGCATGACTCAGTCAATTTTTGGCAAACATCACGCCCATACCCCGAGCCCACTACCAAAATCGTGGGCTATAGCACATCGATTTGGCCTGAAAATTCTCCAATCGCGCCGTTTTGCCCGTTTTTCCACCCAAATGGCCACAAAAATTTAAACAGACCACACTGGGACGATCCCCAACCTCCTTGGCACGCCCCGGTTAATTTTTAGCCCACAGCAGGCTCGGACCTTGAGCCAACCCCCAAAATCGTGGGCTATAGCACACTAATTTGGCTTGAAAATGCCCCGTTTGCGCCGTTTCGCCCGTTTGTCCACCCAAATAGCCACTAAAATTTAAACGGACCATACTGGGATGATCCCCAACCTCCCTGTCGTGCTCCAATCAATTTTTGGCGTACAAAACGGCCGAAACCGGGACCACCCCTGAAACTATGGGCTATAGTACACTGATTTTGCCCAAAAATGCCCAGTTCACGCCGTTTTGCCCGTTTATCCACCCAAATGGCCACTAAAATTTTAAGAGACCACACTGGGATGATCCCCAACCTCCCTAGCGTGCCTCAGTCGATTTTTGGCCTAGAACACGCCCGAACCCTAGGCCCACCACCGAAACCATGTGCTATAGCACATCGATTTGGCCCAAAAATGCCCAGTTCGCGCCGTTTCGCCCGTTTTCCACCTAAATGGCAACAAAAATTTAAAAGGACCAGACTGGGATGATCCCCAACCTCCCTGGCATTCCTCAATCAATTGTCGGCCCACAGCACACCCGGACCCCGAGCTCACCCCCAAAACCGTGGGCTATAGCACACCGATTTAGCCCAAAAATTCCCCATTCACGTCGTCTCGCCCGTTAGTCCACCCAAATTGCCACAAAAATTTAAACGGACCATATTGGAAGGATACCCAACCTCCCTGACATGCCCTAGTCGATTTTTGGTCCACAACATGCTTTGAACCCGGACCCACCCTCAAAACCGTGGGCTATAGAACACCGATTTGGCCCAAAAATACCTCGTTCACGTCGTTTCGTCCGTTTGTCCACCCAAATGGCCATAAAAATTTAAACGGACCACTCTGGGATAATTCCTAACCTCCCTTGCATGCCCTGATCGATTGTCGTCCCGCTGCACGCCCGGACCCAGGGCCCACCCCCAAAATCGTTGGCTATAACACACTAATTTATCCCAAAAATGCCCCGTTCGCGCCGTTTTGCCCTTTTAGCCACCCAAATGGCCAGGAAAATTTAAACGGACCAAACTGGGAAGATACCTAACTTCCCTGGCATACCCCAATCGATTTTCGGACCACAAAATGCCCGGACCCCGGGTCCACCCCCAAAACCGTGGGCTAAAGCACACTAATTTGGGCCGAAAATGCCCCGTTTGCGCCATTTTGCTCGTTTGTCCATCCAAATGGCCACAAAAATTTAAATAGACTACACTGGGACTATCCTAAACCTCTCTGGCACACCTCGGTCTATTTTCAACCCATAGAACGCCTGAACCACAAGCCCACCCCCAAAACCGTGGGCTATAGCACACCGATTTGGCCCGAAAATGCCCCATTCACGTTGTTTCGCCCGTTTGTCCGCCCGAATGGCCACAAAAATTTAGACGGACCATACTGGGATGATCCCCAACCTCCCTGGAATGCCCCAGGCAATTTTTTGCTGATTGTATGCCCGGACCCCAGGCCCACCCCCGAAACCGTGGGCTATAGCACATCTATTTGGCCCAAAAATTCCCCGTTCATGCTGTTTCACCCGTTTGTCCACCCAAATGGCCACGAAAATTTAAACAGACCCCACTGGGATGATCCTCAAGCTCCCTAGCATGCCCCAAGTGATTTTTGGCCCACAGCACGCCCGAACCCCGAGCCCACCTCTAAAACCGTGGGCTATAGCACACCAATTTGGCCCGAAAATGTCCCATTCACGCCATTTCGCCCGTTTGTCCACCCAAATAGCCACGAAAATTTAAAACGACCACACTGGGATGATCCCCAACTACCCTATCATGCCCCAATTGATTTTCTCCCTACGTCACGCTCAAACCCCAGGCCCACCCCCAACACCTTTGGCTATAGCACACCGATTTGGCCCGAAAATACCTCGTTCGCACTGTTTACCCGTTTGTCCACTCAAATAGCCATAAAACCTTAAACGAACCATACTCGAATGATAACCAACCTCCCTGACATGCCCCGATCGAATTTGGGCCCACAGCATGCCCGAACCCAGGTCCAGCCCCAAAACTGCCTAAAAGTTTAGCCCAAAAATGCCCCGTTCGTAATGTTTTGCCCGTTTGTCCACCCAAATGGCCACAAAAATTTAACCAATCCACACTGGGATGATCCCCAACCTCCCTGGCATGCCCCGGTTGATTTTTGGCCTATATCACGATCGAAACAAGGGCCCACCCTCAAAACCGTAGGCTATAACACACTGATTTGGATCGAAAATGCCCCGTTCGTGCCGTTTCACCCGTTTGTCCAAACAAATGGCTAGATAAATTTAAATGGACCGCACTGGGACTATCCCCAATATCCCTAGCATGCCTCGGTCGATTTTTATCCCACTGGAAACCCGGATCCCGAGCCCACTCTAAGAACCGTGGGCTATAGCACACCGATTTAGCCTAAAAATGATCCGTTCATGCCGTTTCGCCCGTTTGTCCACCCAAATGACCACGAAAATTTAATTGGATCACACTTGGAGAATCCCCAACCTCCCTGGGATGCCCCAGTTGATCTTTGACCCATAGAACGATCGAACCCAGGGCCCACCCTCAAAACCGTGGGCTATAGCACATCAATTTGGATCGAAAATGCCTTATTCGAGCCGTTTCACCCATTTGTCCACCCAAATGGCCACAAAAATTTAAACGGACCACACTAGGATGATTCTTAACCTCCCTGGCATGCCTCGATCAATTTTTGGCCCACAGAACGCCCGTAACCTGGGCCCACTCTTAGAACCGTGGGCTATAGCACACTGATTTGGCCCGAAAAATGACCCGTTCGAGCTGTTTTGCCAATTTGTCCACCCAAATGACCAGGAAAAATTAAACGGACCATATTGGGATGATCCCCAACCTCCCTGTCATATCTCAGTCAATTTTTGACCTACAACACGCCCGAACCTCGGGCTCACCCACAAACCCTTGAGCTATTGCACACCAATTTAGCTCGAAAATGCCTCGTTCGTGCCGTTTCACCCGCTTGTCCACCCAAATGACAACGAAAATTTAAATGGACCACACTGGGATGATCCCCAATCTCCCTGGCATGCCTCGGTCAATTCTCGGCTTACAGTACTCCCAGAACCTGGGCCCACCACCAAAACCGTAAGTTATAGTACTCTGATTTAGCCCAAAAATGCCCCGTTCACGTCATTTTGCACGTTTTGTCAACCCAAATGGACACAAAAATTTAAACGGACTACACTAGGACGATCCCCAGCCTCTCTGCCATGCTCCAATCAAGTTTCAGCCCACATCTATCCCTGGCCCCGGGTGCACCTTCAAAATCGTGGGCTATAGCACACCGATTTTGCTCGAAAATGTTCCATTTGCATTGTTTTTCCTGTTTGTCCTCCCAAATGGCCACAAAAATTTAAACGGACCATACTGGGATGATCCCCAACCTCCCTGGCATGCCACGATCAATTTTCAGCCAACATCATGCCTGGACCCGGGCCCACCACCGAAAACGTGGGCTATAGCACATCGATTTGTCCTGTAACTTCCCTGTTCGCGCTCTTTCACCCGTTTGTACACCCAAATGGCCACGAAAATTAAAACGGAACGTACTTGGATGATAACTAACCCCCTGGCTTTCTGCAGTCGATTTTTGGCCCACAACACGCTCGGGCCCCAGGCCAACCCCTGAAACCGTGAGCTATAGCACACCGATTTGACCAGAAAATGCCCCGTTCACGTCGTTTCTCCCATTTGTATACCTAAATGGCTACAAAAATTTGAACGGACCATACTGGGATGATGCCCAACCTCCCTGGCATGCCCCGATTGATTTTCAACCAATATCACGCCCGAACCCTGGGCCCACCATCAAAACCATGGGCTATTGCACACTGATTTGGCCTGAAAATTCCCCGTTCGCACCATTTCACCCGTTTGTCCACCCAAATAGCAACAAAAATTTAAGTGGACTATACTGGGATGATCCCATACCTCCTTCACATGCCCCGATAGATTTTTGGCCTACAACACGCTTGATCCCTGGGCCCACCCCCAAAATTGTTAGCTATAGAACACCAATTTGGCCTGAAAATGCCCCGTTCACGCCGTTTCACCCGTTTGTCCACCGAAATGGCCATGAAAATATAAATGGACCACACTGGGACGCTACCCAACCTCCCACAACATGCTCAGACCCCAGGCCCACCCCCGAAATCATGGGCTATAGCACATCGATTTGCTCAAAAATTCCTCATTCACGCTGTTTCGCTCATTTGTCCACACAAATGGCCACGAAAGTTTGAAAGGACTACACTCAGATGATCCCTAACCTCCCTGGAATGCCTCGGTCAATTTTTGTCCCACAGCACACCCTGACCCCGGGCGCACCCCTAAAATTGTGGGCTATAGCATGCCGATTTGGTCAGAAAATGCCCCGCTCGCACCGTTTTGCTTGTTTGTCTACCCAAATGGCCACAAAAATTAAAACGGACCACACTGGGATGATCCCCAACCTTCCATACACACCCCGATAGATTTTCAGCCAATATTACGCCCAGACTCCGGGACCACCACCGAAACCGTGGGCTATATAGCACATCAATTTGCCCTAAAAATGCCCCGTTCGCGCTGTTTCACCCGTTTGTCCTCCTAATAGCCATGAAAATTTAAAAGGACAACACTGGGATGATCCCCAACCTCCCTGGCACGCCCCGATTAATTTTTGGCCGACAGCACACTCGGACCCTGGGCCCACTCCCAAAACCGTGGGCTACAGCACATCAATTTGTCTCTAAAATGTCGCGTTAGCACCGTTTCGCTCGTTTGTCCACCCAAATGGCCATAAAAATTTAAAAAGGACCACACTGGGATGATCCCCAACCTCCTATGAACGCCCCGGTCGATTTTTGGCCAACATCACACCTAGACCCCGGGCCCACCACTGAAACCTTGGGCTATATAGCACATTGATTTGGCCTAAAAATGCCCCATTCGTGCCATTTCGCCCGTTTGACTACTCAAATAGCCACGAAAATTTAAACGGACCACACAAGGATGATCCTCAACCTCCGTGGCATGCCCTGGTCGATTTTTGGCCCATAGCACGCTCGAACCCCGGGCCCACTCCCAAAACCGTGGGCTATAGCACACTAATTTGGCTCGAAATCTCCCCGTTCGCACCGTTTAGCCTATTTGTCCACCCAAATGGCCATGAAAATTTAAACAGACTACACTGGGATTATTTCCAAACTCCCTGGCATGCCTCGGTCAATTTTTGGCCCACAACACACCCAAAACTGGGCCCACCCCTAAAACTGTGGGCTATAGCACACCGATTTGGCCAAAAAATGCCCCATTCGCACCGTTCCACCTGTTTGTCCACTCAAATGGCGATGAAAATTTAGGCGGATTACACTGGGATGATCCCCAACCTCCCCATATGACCATATCAATTTTTGGCCCACAGAAAGCCTGGACCCTGGGCCCACCACCGAAACCGTGGGCTATAGCACACCGATTTGGCCTGAAAATGCCCTGTTCGTGTCGTTTGACCCGTTAGTCCTCTCAAATGGCCATGAAAATTTAAACGGACCAAACCGGGATGATCCCCAACCTCCCTGGCATGTACGATCAACTTTTGACACACAGCACGCCCGTACTCAGGGCCCACCTCTAATTCCGTGGGCTATAGTACACCGATTTAGCCCGAAAATGCCCCGTTCATGATGTTTTACCCTTTTGTCCACCCTGGCATGCCCCAGTCAGTTTTTTTACCACAACACGACTAGAACCAGGGCCCACCCTCAAAACCGTGGGCTATAGCACTCCGATTTGGCCTGAAAATGCCTCGTTCGCGGCATTTTACAAGTTTGTCCGCCCAAATGGCCATAAAAATTTAAACGGGCCACACTGGGATGATCCGCAATCTCCCTTGCATGCCCTGGTCCATTTTTGGCCCACAAAAAGCCCAGACCCCATTCCACTCCCAAAACCGTGGGCTATAGCACACCGATTTGGCTCGAAAATGCCCCGTTCGAGACGTTTTGCCCTTTTGTCCACCCAAATGGACACAAAAATTTAAACGGACCACAATAGGATGATCTCCAACCTCCCTGGCATGCCTCGATTGGTTTTCATCCCATAGCACACCCGGACCTCAGGCCCACCCTCAAAACCGTGGGCTATAACACACCGATTTAGCCTATAAACACCCCAAATGGCAATAATAATTAAAATGGACCATAATAGGATGATCCCCAACCTCCCAGACATACCTCGGTAGAATTTTGGCCAATATCACGCTCGGATTCCAGGCCCACCACCGAAACCGTGGGCTATAGCACACCGATTTGGCCTGAAAATGCCCCGTTCACGCCATTTCGCCCGTTTGTCCACACAAATGGCCATAAAAATTTAAACGTACCATACTGGGATGATCCCCAAGCTCCCAGTCACCCCCGATTGATTTTAAGCTGTCAGCACTCCCGGACCCCGGGCCCACCCCTAAAACAGTGGGCTATAGAACACCGATTAGGCTCGAAAATGCCCCGTTCACGCCGTTTCGCCCATTTGTCCAAGCAAATAGCCATGAAAATTTAAACGGACTACACTGGGATGATCCCCAACTTACCTGGCATGCCCCGGTTGATTTTTAGCCCACAGAACGCCCGAACCTCGGGACCACCCCTAAAATCGTGGGCTATAGCACACTGATTAAGCCCGAAAATGCCCCGTTCATGCCGTTTCGCCCGTTTGTCCACCCAAATGGCCACAAAAATTTAAACAGACTACACTGGGATGATCCCCAACCTCCATGGCATGCCCCGATTGATTTTTGGCCCACAGCACGCCCTGACCCCGGGTGCACCCCTAAAACTGTAGGCTATAGCACACCGATTTGGCCCGAAAATGCCCCGTTCATGCCGTTTTGCCGTTTGTCCACCTAAATGGCCATGAAAATTTAAACGGACTATACTGAGATGATCCCTAACATACCTGGCACACCCCGATCGATTGTCGACCCACTACACTACCGAAAATGGGCCCACCCCCAAAACTGTGGGCTATAGCACACTGATTTGGCCCGAAAATGCCCCGTTCGTGCCATTTCGCCCGTTTGTCCACACAAATTGCCACGAAAATTTAAACGGACCACACTGGGATGATCCCCAACCTCCCTGGCATGTCCCAGTCAATTTTTAGCCCACAACCCGCCTGGACCCTGGGTCCACCACTAAAACCATGGGCTATAGCACACCGATTTAGCCAAAAAATGCCTAATTCGTGCTGTTTCGCCCGTTTGTCCACCCAAATGGTCACGAAAATTTAAAAAAACTACCCTGGGATGATCCCAAACCTTCCTGGCATGCCCCGGTCTATTTTCGGCACACAGCACGCTCGGACCCCGAGCCCACCCCCGAAACCCCGGGCTATAGCACACTAATTTGTCCCCAAAATGCCCCGTTCGCGCTGTTTTGCCCGTTTGTCCACCCAAATAGCCATAAAAATTAAAATGGACCTCACTAGGACGATCCCCAACCAAACTGTCATGGCTCGGTTGATTTTCGGACCACAGCACACTCGAACCCTGGGCCCACCCCCAAAGATGTGGTTTATAGCACACTGATTTATCCCGTAAATGCCTCGTTCACGTCGTTTAGCCCGTTTGTCCACCCAAATAGCCACAAAAATTTAAACTCACCATACTGGGATGATCCCCAACCGCCTTGGCATGCCCCGGTCAATTTTTGTCCCACAACACACCCTGACCCTGGGCCCACCCCCAAAACCGTGGGCTATATCACACCGACTTAGCCCAAAAATGCACCATTCACGATGTTTCGCCCGTTAGTCCACTCAAATGTCCACGAAAATTTAAACGGACCACACTGAGAGAGTTCCCAACCTCCTAGGCATGCCCTAATCAATTTTCGGCCCACAGTACGCTCGGACCCCGAACCCACCCCCGAAACCGTGGGCTAAAGCACACCGATTTGGCGCGAAAATACCTTTTTCACGCCGTTTCGCCCGTTTGTCCACCCAAATAGCCAAGTAAATTTAAACGGACCACACTAGGACAATCCCCAACCTCCCTGGCATGCCCCGATTGATTTTTGAACCACAACACGCCCTAACCCAGGGCCCACCCCCAAAACTGTGGGCTATAGCACACTGATTTGGCCCAAAAATGCCCCGTTCCCGCCGTTTCACCTGTTTGTCCACCGAAATAGCCACGAAAATTTAAACGGACCACACTGGACGATCCTAACCTCCCTGGCATACCTCGATCAATTTTTTCCTAACAACACAGCCGGACCCCGGGCCCACCCCCAAAACCGTAGGCTATAGCACTCTGATTTGGCCTGAAAATGCCCTCTTTGCGCTGTTTTGCCCGTTTGTCCACCCAAATAGCCACAAAAGTTGAAATGGACCACACTGGGACTATCCCCAACCTCCTTGGCACGCCTCAGTTGATTTTCAGACCATTGATCGACAGTCCCCGGGCCCACCCTCAAAATCGTGGGTTATGGCACATCGATTTGTCTTGAAAATGCCCCGTTCACGCCGTTTCACCCGTTTGTCCACCCAAATGGCCACGAAAATTTAAACGGACCACACTAGGATGATCCTTAACCTCTCTGGCATGCCCCGATCAATATTTGGCCCATAGAACGCCCGTACCCCGGGCCCACTCCTAGAATCTTGGGCTATAGAACACTGATTTGGCCCGAAAATGACCCATTCGAGCCATTTTGCCCGTTTGTCCACCTAAATGACCAAAAAGATTGAACGGACCATATTGGGATAATCCCCAACCTCCCTATCATGTCCCGGTCAATTTTTGACCTACAACACGCCCGAACCTCGGGCTCACCCACGAAACCGTGGGCTATAGCACACCAATTTAGCTCGAAAATGCCGCGTTCGTGCCGTTTCACCCGCTTGTCCACCTAAATGACAACGAAAATATAAACGGACCACACTGGGATGATCCCCAATCTCCCTGGCATGCCCCAGTATATTCTCGTCTTACAGTACTCCCAGACCCTGGGCCCACCACCGAAAACGTAAGTTATAGTACTCTGATTTAGCCCAAAAATGCCCCATTCAAGTTGTTTCGCACGTTTCTCCACCCAAATGGCCACGAAAATTTAAACGGACTACACTGGGACGATCCCCAGCCTCCCTTCCATGCTCCAATCAATTTTTAGCCCACAATTATTCCTGACCCCCGGGTGCACCTTCAAAACCGTGGGCAATAGCACACCGATTTTGCTCAAAAATGTCCCGTTCGGGTTGTTTTTCCCATTTGTCCTCCCAAATGGCCACAAAAATTTAAACGGACCATACTTGGATGATCCCCAACCTCCCTGGCATGCCACGATCAATTTTCAGCCAACATCATGCCTGGACCCGAGCCCACCACCGAAAACGTGGGCTATAGCACATCGATTTGACCTGTAAATTCCCCGTTCGCGCTCTTTCACCAGTTTGTACACCCAAATGGCCACGAAAATTAAAACGGAACGTACTTGGATGATAACTAACCCCCCTGGCTTGCCGTAGTCAATTTTTGGCCAGGAGCACGCCCGGACCCCAGGCCAACCCCTGAAATCGTGAGCTATAGCACACCGATTTGACCAGAAAATGCCCCGTTCACGTCGTTTCTCCCGTTTGTATACCTAAATGGCTACAAAAATTTGAACGGACCATAATTAGATGATTCCCAACCTCCCTGGCATGCCCCGATCGATTTTTGGCCAATATCACACCCGAACCCTGGGCCCACCATCGAAACTGTGGGCTATTGCACACCGATTTGGCCTGAAAATGCCCCGTTCGCACCATTTCACCTGTTTGTCGACCCAAATAACAACAAAAATTTAAATGGACCATACTGGGATGATCCCATCCCTCCTTGACATGCCCCGATAGATTTTTGGCCTACAACACGCTTGATCCCTGGGCCCATTCCCAAAATTGTGAGCTATAGAACACCAATTTGGCCTGAAAATGCCCCGTTCACGCCGTTTAACCCGTTTGTCCACCGAAATGGCCATGAAAATTTAAAAAGACCATACTGGGACGATTCCCAACCTTCCACAGCATGCTCAGACCCCAGGCCCACCCCCGAAATCATGGGCTATAGCACACCGATTTGCTCGAAAATTCCTCATTCATGCTGTTTCGCTCGTTTGTCCACACAAATGGCCACGAAAGTTTGAACGGACTACACTCAGATGATCCCTAACCTCCCTGGAATGGCCCAGTCATTTTTTGTCCCACAGCACACCCTGACCCCGGGTGCACCCCTAAAATTGTGGGCTATAGCATGTCGATTTGGTCAGAAAATGCCCCGCTCACGCCGTTTTGCCCGTTTGTCTACCCAAATGGCAACAAAAATTAAAACGTACCACACTGGGATGATCCCCAACCTTCCATACATGCCCCGATAGATTTTCAGCCAATATTACGCCCAGACTCCGGGCCCACCACCGAAACTGTGGGCTATATAACACATCAATTTTCCCTGAAAATGCCCCATTCGCGCTGTTTCACCCGTTTTTCCTCCTAAATAGCCATGAAAATTTAAAAGGACAACACTGGGATGATCCCCAACCTCCCTGGCACGCCCCGATTGATTTTCAGCCGACAGCACGCTCGGACCCTGGGCCCACTCCCAAAACCGTGGGCTACAGCACATTGATTTGTCTCTAAAATGTCGCGTTAGCACTGTTTCGCCCGTTTGTCCACCCAAATGGCCACAAAAATTTCAACGAACCGAACTGGGATGATCCTCAACCTCCCATGAACACCCCGGTCGATTTTCGACCAACATCACACCCAGAACCCGGGCCCACCACTGAAACCCTGGCCTATATAGCATATCCATTTGGCTTAAAAATGCCCCATTCGTTCCATTTCACCCGTTTGACCACTCAAATAGCCACGAAAATTTAAACGGGCCACACAAGAATGATCCTCAACCTCCCTGGCATGCCCTGGTCGATTTTTGGCCCACAGCACGCTCGGACCCCGGGCCCACTCCCGAAACCGTGGGCTATAACACACCAATTTGGCTTGAAATCTCCCCGTTCGCACCGTTTAGCCTATTTGTCCACCCAAATAGCCATGAAAATTTAAACAGACCACACTGGGATGATTGACAAACTCCCTGGCATGCCTCGGTCAATTTTTGGCCCACAACACGCCCGAACCTGGGCCCACCCCCAAAACTGTGGGCTATAGCACACCGATTTGGCCAAAAAATGCCTTATTCGCACCGTTTCACCCGTTTGTCCACTCAAATGGCGATGAAAATTTAGACGGATTACACTGGGATGATCCCAAACCTCCCCATATGACCATATCAATTTTTGGCCCACAGAAAGCCCGGACCCTGGGCCCACCACCGAAACCGTGGGCTATAGCACACCGATTTGGCCTGAAAATGCCCTGTTCGTGCCGTTTCACCCGTTAGTCCTCCCAAATGGCCATGAAAATTTAAACGGACCAAACCGGGATGATCCCCAACCTCCCTGGCATGTACGATCAATTTTTGACACACAACACGCCCATACTCAGGGCCCACCTCCTAATCCGTGGGCTATAGTACACCGATTTAGCCCGAAAAGGCCCCGTTCATGATGTTTTACCCTCTTGTCCACCCTGGCATGACCCAGTAAGTTTTTGTCCCACAACACGACTAGAACCAGGTCCCACCCTTAAAACCGTAGGCTATAGCACTCCGATTTGTCCTGAAAATGCCTCGTTCGCGCCATTTTGCAAGTTTGTCCGCCCAAATGGCCATGAAAATTTAAACGGACCACACTGGGATGATCCCCAATCTACCTAGCATTCCCTGGTCCATTTTTGTCCCACAAAAAGCCCAGACCCCATCCCACTCCCAAAACCGTGGTCTATAGCATACCGATTTAGCTCGAAAATGCCCCGTTTGAGACGTTTTGCCCATTTGTCCACCCAAATGGACACAAAAATTTAAACGAACCATAATAGGATGATCTCCAACCTCCCTGGCATGCCTCGATTGGTTTTCATCCCACATCACACCCGGACCTCAGGCCCACCCTCAAAACCGTGGGCTATAGCACACCGATTTAGCCTATAAACACCTCAAATGGCCACAAAAATTAAAACAGACCATAGTAGGATGATCCCCAACCTCCCAGACATACCTCGGTAGATTCTTGGCCAATATAACTCTTGGAACCTGGGCCCACCACCAAAACTGTGGGCTATAGCACACCGATTTGGCCTGAAAATGCCCCGTTCACGTTGTTTCGCCCGTTTGTCCACACAAATGGCCACGAAAATTTAAACATACCATACTGGGATGATCCCAAGCTCCCTGTCACCCCCCGGTTGATTTTAAGCCATCAGCACTCCCGGACCCCAGGCCCACCCCTAAAACAGTGGGCTATAGAACACCGATTAAGCCCGAAAATGCCCCGTTCACGCCGTTTCGCCCATTTGTCCAAACAAATAGCCATGAAAATTTAAACAGACTACACTGGGATGATCCCCAACCTACCTGGCATGCCCCGGTTGATTTTTGGCCCACAGAACGCCCGAACCTCGGGACCACCCCTGAAATCGTGGGCTATAGCACACTGATTAAGCCTAAAAATGCCCCGTTCATGCCGTTTCGCCCGTTTGTCCACCCAAATGGCCACAAAAATTTAAACAGACTACACTGGGATGATCCCCAACCTCCATGGCATGCCCCGGTTGATTTTTGTCCCACAACACGCCCTGACCCCGGGTACACCCCTAAAACTGTAGGCTATAGCACACCGATTTGGCCCGAAAATTCCCCGTTCTTGCCGTTTTGCTGTTTGTCCACCCAAATGGCCATGAAAATTTAAACGGATTATACTGAGATGATCCCCAACCTACCTGGCACACCCCGATCGATTGTCGACCCACTACACTACCGAAAATGGGCCCACCCCCAAAACTGTGGGCTATAACATACTGATTTTACTCGAAAATGCCCCGTTCGTGCGGTTTTGTCCGTTTGTCCACACAAATTGCCACAAAAATTTAAACGGACCACACTGGGGTGATCCCCAACCTCCCTGGCATGTCCCAGTCAATTTTCAGCCCACAACCCGCCTGGACCCTGGGTCCACCACTAAAACCATGGGCTATAGCACACCGATTTAGCCCAAAAATGCCTAATTCGTGCTGTTTCGCCCGTTTGTCCACCCAAATGGTCACAAAAATTTAAACAAACTACACTGGGATGATCCCAAACCTTCCTGGCATGCCCCGGTCTATTTTCAGCACACAACACGCTCGGACCCCAGGCCCACCCCCAAAACCCCAGGCTATAACACACCGATTTAGCCCAAAAATGCCCCGTTCGCGCTGTTTTGCCCGTTTGTCCACCCAAATAGCCACAAAAATTAAAACGGACCTCACTAGGACGTTCCCCAAACAAACTGTCATGGCTCGGTAGATTTTTGGACCATAGCACACCCGGACCCTGGGCCCATCCCCAAAAGCGTGGTTTATAGCACACCGATTTAGCCCCAAAATGCCTCGTTCGCGTCGTTTTGCCCGTTTTTCCACCCAAATAGCCACAAAAATTTAAACGGACCATACTGGGATGATCCCCAACCGCCTTGGCATGCCTCGGTCAATTTTTGTCCCACAACACACCCTGATGATGCACCCAAATTACAGCTCTCGTTAGAAAGTGTAAGCGGTCGCTGTCAAATATAGAACCCAACTGGGTTGGGTGTCGAATCCCACAGGGAATACTCTGGTCACTAAGTGTTGCAATTATTAGTAGACTGTTGGTCGAAAATTCCAAGGAAAAAGAGGGGTTTGGTTTAGGCGTGAACTAATATTATCAAAGTAACAATTGAACGATTTACGTAGTAAGATTTAATCACAGAGATTGATAAGTTAGGGTTATGTCCACCTTATAAGTTCTACTTCTCTATTAACTATGAGTAACACGGAATTTAGACATGCATGCACTTATAGAGAATCGTATTCTAATTCTAAATCCAAGTGTTTCTCAACCATCAAGGATTTATTTCGCTTTAGTTCTCTCGAGCCTAAAGTGTATAACAAATGGTACAAATTCTCCAAGAAGTTAATCCGATTAAGGCATTAACGTGTAAATAGAGGTTGGAAACCCTATTTCCTTGTCACACTCTCTTTTCCAAACATGTAACTTTTCTCTCGAACAAGTTAATGCTATAATGGCGTATTCTCTATGTTTGCAACCATAAGAATTCAATCAAAACGAAGAGAGTAATGATATAAGTAGCATAACACATCAAGAATTCACAAACTCATAGTAATAGATAGTATCTTACAAGGTTTCCATAACCCTAACAGATAAGTTTAGCTACTCATGAATACAACGAAAATCAAAGTAGACATCATCATCATACCAAAACGTAGAGAAATCTCGGCTATGGAGATGAAACGTGTTTTCTTTCTCCGTTGCTCAAGTGAGCCATTTTCTGTTCTCAAAACTAGTTCAAAATCTTCAACGTGAATTGTCAATAATCGAATGATCATGCCGCTGAAAAATTCAGCAATAAGTTTTTTAATAACATCCTTGTCCCATAAGTTGCTACTGCATCCTTAAGTCTTTAAAAATACTGGGTTTGCCCGGAAAAAAGTTCTCATGAATCACTTTCAGTCCAAAAGCTGCCTTCCCTCTTATGTGATGTTTTCCTTTGCTGCCCACAGGTCCACAAAGTGCTGAAATCTTCATCATTAGTACCTGGAAACATGCTGATCACATAGGTCAGCTCACTTAAAGGAAAATGGACTAAAAGTGCAAGAATTATATATTTTATCCTCAAAACTTAGCTGAAACATGGGTAAATTATGGTGCTTAGGCGTGTAAATACGCCCAACAACACCTGACCCTGGGCCCACCCCCAAAACCGTGGGCTATAGCACACCGACTTAGCCCAAAAATGCCCCATTCACGCCGTTTCGCCTGTTAGTCCATACAAATGGCCACGAAAATTTAAATGGACCATACTGAGAGGATTCCCAACCTCCTAGGCATGCCCTAATCAATTTTTGGCCCACAGTACGCTCGGACCCCGAACCCACCCCCGAAACCGTGGGCTAAATCACACCGATTTGGCCCGAAAATACCTTGTTCACGCCATTTCGCCCGTTTGTCCACCCAAATAGCCAAGTAAATTTAAACGGACCACACTGGGACAATCCCCAACCTCCCTGGCATGCCCTGATTGATTTTTGTCCCACAACACGCCCTTACCCAGGGCCCACCCCCAAAACTGTGGGCTATAGCACACGGATTTGGCCCGAAAATGCCCCGTTCCCGCCGTTTCACCTGTTTGGCCACCCAAATAGCCACGAAAAATTAAACGGACCACACTGGACGATCCCTAACCTCCCTGGCATACCTCGATCAATTTTTCCCCAACAACACGGTCTTACCCCGGGCCCACCCCCAAAACCGTAGGCTATAGCACACTGATTTGGCCTGAAAATGCCCCCTTTGCGCTGTTTTGCCCGTTTGTCCACCCAAATAGCCACGAAAATTGAAATGGACCACACTGGGACTATCCCCAACCTCCTTGGCACGCCTCGGTCGATTTTCAGCCCATAGATCGCCGGACCCCAGGCCCATCCCCAAAACCGTGGTCTATAGCACATCGATTTGGCTCGAAAATGCCCCGTTCACGCCGTTTCGCTCGTTTGTCAACCCAAATGGCCACGAAAATTTAAACGGACCACATTGGAACGATCCCCAACCTCCCTGGCATGACCTAGTAAATTTTTGGCCCATAGCATGCCCAGACCCCGGGTCCACCACCGAAACCGTGGGCTATAGCACACCGATTTGGCTGAAAAATGTCCCATTCTCACCGTTTCACCCGTTTGTCCACCCAAATGGCCACAAAAATTTAAATGGACCCCACTGGGGCGATTCCCAACCTTCCTGGTATTCCCCGGGTGATTTTTGGCCCACAGAACGCCCGGGCCCACCCCCAAAACCATGGGCTATAGCACACCGATATGGCCCGAAAATGCCCCGTTCATGCGTTTTTGCCCGTTTGTCCACCCAAATAGCCTCAAAAATTTAAACGGACCTCACTAGGACGATCCCTAACCAACCTGGCATGCCCTAGTCAATTTTTGCTGCACATCACGCTCGAACCCCGGGCCCACCCCCAAATTCCTGGGCTATAACACACCGATTTGGCATGAAAATACACCGTTCACACCGTTCGCCCGTTTGTCCACCCTAATGGCCACAAAATTTAAAAGGACCATACTAGGATGATCCCCGGCCTCCCTGGCATGCCCCGGTCAATTTTTGGCCCACAGCACGCCCGGACCCCGGGCCCATCCCCAAAACCGTGGGCTATAGCACACCGATTTGGCTTGAAAATGCCCCGTTTAGGACGTTTTGCTTGTTTTTCCACCCAAATGGCCATGAAAATTTAAACGGACCACACTAGGATGATACCCAACCTCCCTGGCACGCCCTGATTGGTTTTTGGCCCACAGCACACCGATTTGGCCCAAAAATGCCTTATTCGCACCGTTTTGACCTTTTTTCTACCCAAATGGCCACAAAACTTTAAACGAACCAGACTGGAATGATCCCCAACCTCCTTGGAATGCCCCGATCGATTTTTGTCCCACAGCATGCCCGGACCCCGGGCCTACCCCTTTTTTCGCGTCGTTTCTCCCTTTTGTCCACCCAAATGGCCACGAAAACTTAAACCGACCACACTGAGACGATCCCCAACCTCTCTAGCATACGTCGGTCAATTTTTGGCCCACAACATGCTCGAACTCTGGGCCTACCCTCGAAACAGTAGGCTATAGCATATTGATATGGGCCGAAAATACCTCATTCGCACCTTTTCACCCGTTTATCCACCCAAAAGGCCACAAAAATTTAAACGGACCACACTGAGATGATCCCAACCTTCCTGGCACGCCCCAATTTATTTTTGGCCCACAACACGCCCGGACCCCGGGCCTACCTCCGAGACCGTGGTCTATAGCACACCGATTTTCCCTAAAAACATCCCGTTCGAGCCGTTTCGCCCGTTTGTCCAGACAAATGGCCACAAAAATTTAAACTTACCAAACTAGGATGATCCTCAACCTCCTTCGCATTCCCCAGTAAAATTTTGGCCCGCAGCACGCCCGAACCCCTAGCCCACCCCCGAGTCCGTGGGCTATAACACACAAATTTGGCACGAATATGCTCCGTTTCGCCCGTTTGTCCACCCAAATAGCCATTAAAATTTGACTAGACCACACTGGGATGATCCACAACCTCTCTGGCATGCCCCAGACAATTTTTGGCCTACAGCACGCCTGGACCCCAGACCCACCCCCAAAATCGTGGGCTATATCACACCGATTTGACCAGAAAATGCCCCATTCGCGTTGTTTCGCCCGTTTGTCCACCCAAATTGCCACGGAAATTTAAACAGACCCCACTGGATGATCCCCAACCTCTCTGGCACATCCTAGGCAATTTTTGGCCCACAACATCCCCGGACCCAAGGCCCAACCCCAAAATGGTGGGCTATAGAACACTGATTTGGCCCGAATATGCCCCGTTCACACTGTTTCGCCCGTTTGTCCACCCAAATAGCCACAAAAAATTAAACAAAACACACTGGGATGATCCCCAACCACCCTGGCACATCCCAGTTGATTCTCTCCCCACATCACGATCGGACCTCAGGCCCACCCCTGAAACCGTGGGCTATAGCACACTGATATGGCCCAAAAATGTCCCGTTCACACCGTTTTGCTCGTTTATCCACCCAAATAGCCACAAAAATTTAAATGGAATACACTGGGAGGATCCCCAACCACCCTAGCATATCCCAGTCGATTCTCGCCCTATATCACGCTTGGACCTCGGGCCCACCCCCAAAACCGTGGGCTATAGCACACCGATTTGACCCAAAAATACCACGTTCACACATTTTCGCCCGTTTGTCCACCCAAATGGCCACAAAAATTTAAACGGACCATACTGGGATAATCCCCAAACTCCCTGGCACGCCCCGATCAAGTTTTGGCCCACGCCCGAACACTGGGCCCACCACCAAAACCGTGGGTTATAGCAGATCGATTTGGCCAGAAAACTCCCCGTTCACGCCGTTTCTCCCGTTTATCCACCCAAATGGCCACAAAAATTTAAAGGGATCACACTGGGATGATCCCCAACATCCTTGGCAAGCCCCGGTCAATTTTCGTCCTACAGCACGCTCGGATCCCAGGCCCACACCCGAAACCGTGGGCTATAGCACACCGATTTAGCCCAAAAATGCCCCATTCCCGCCGTTTTACCCTTTTGTCCGCCAAAATGACCACAAAAATATAAACGGACGACACTAAGATAATACCCAACCTCCCTGGCATGCCTCGGTCGATTTTTGGCCCACAGCACACCTGAACCCCGGGTCTACCCCCAAAACCGTGGGATATAACACACCAATTTGGCCTAAAAATGCCCCGTTCGTACCTTTTCCCCTTTTGTCCACCCTGGCATGCCCCGATCAATTTTTGGCCCACAACACGATTGGACTTAGGGCCCACCCTCAAAACTGTGGGCTATGACACACCGATTTGGCCCGAAAATGCCCCATTTGCGCCGTTTCTCTCGTTTATCCGCCTAAATGGCCACAAAAATAAAAATGGACCACACTGGGATGATCCACAACCTCTCTAGGATGCCCCGATAAATTTTCAGCCGACAGTACGCCCGGATTTCAGCCCCACCCCCAAAACCGTGGGCTATAGCATATCAAATTGGCCAGAAAATGCCTCGTTCGCACTATTTTGCTCGTTTGTCCACCCAAATGGCCAAAAAAATTTAAACAGACCATACTGGGTTGATCCCCAACCTCCTTGGAATATCTTGGTCAATTTTTGACCCAAAGAACACCTGGACCCCGGGGCCACCACCGAAACCGTGGGCTATAGTCCACCGATTTGACCCAAAAATGCCCTGTTTGCGCCATTTCGCCTGTTTGTCCACCTAAATGGCCATGAAAATTAAAACGGACCATACTGGGATGATCCCTAACCTCTATGCCATGCCCCAGTTGATTTTCAGCCTACTGCACGCCTTGACCCCGGGCGCACCCCCAAAACTGTGGGCTATATCACACCAATTTGGCCTAAAAATGCCCCGTTCGCGTCGTGTCTCCCGTTTGTCCACCCAAATAGCCACAAAAATTTAAACGGACCATATTGGGATGATCCCCAACCTCCTAGTCATACCCCGGTCAAATTTTGGCTAATATCAAGCCCGAATGCTAGGCCCACCAACAAAACCGTGGGCTATAGCACACCGATTTAGCCTGTAAATGCCCCATTCGCGCCGTTTCTCCCATTTTTCCAAAACAATGGCCACAAAAATTAAAATGGAGCACGCTGGGATGATCCCCAACCTCACTGGCATGCCCCAATCGATTTTTTCCCCACAGCAGGCCCGGACACCGGGCCCACCCCCGAAACCGTAGGCTATAGAACACTGATTTAGCCCGAAAATGCCCCGTTCACGCCGTTTTTCTCGTTTGTCCACACAAATGGCCCCAAAAATTTAAACGAACTACACTGGATGATCCCCAACCTGCATGGAATGCCCCGGTTGATTTTTAGCCCACAGCACGCCCTGACCCTGGGCGCACCCCCAAAATTAAGGGCTATAGCACACCGATTTGGCCCAAAAATGCCCCGTTCGCGCCGTTTTGCCCATTTCTTGACACAAATGGCCATAAAAATTTAAACCGACCATACTGGGATGATCCAAAAACTCCCTGTCTTGCCTTGGTTGATTTTCGGCCAACATCACGCCCAGACCACGAGCCTACTATCAAAACCGTGGGCTATATCACATCTATTTGGCCTGAAAATGCCCCATTCGCGCCGTTTTGCCCATTTGTCCACCCAAATGGCCATAAAAATTTAAACGGACCACATTGGGATGATCCCCAACCTCCCTGGCATGCCTCGATCAATTTTTGTCCCACAAAAGGCTCGGACCCCGGGCCCACCCCCAAAACCGTGGGTTATAGAACACTGATTTGGCTCAAAAATGCCCCGTACGCATTGTTTTGCCCGTTTGTCCAACCAAATAGCCACGAAAATTTAAACGTACCATACTGGGATGATCCCCAACCTCCCTGGCGCACCTCGATCGATTTTTGGCCTACAACACGCCCGAACCCGGGGCTACCCCTAAAACTGTGGGCTATAGAACACTGATTTTGCCCGAAAATGCCCTGTTCAATCCGTTTTGCCCGTTTGTCCACCTTAATGGCCACAAAAATTTTAACAGACTACACTGGGATGATCCCCAACCTCCCTGGAATGCCCCAGTCGATTGTCGGCCCATAACACACCCGTACCCTGAGCTCACCTCCAAAACCGTGGGCTATAGCACACCAATTTAGCCCAAAATGCCCCGTTCATGCCGTTTCGCCCGTTAGTCCACCCAAATTGCCATAAAAATTTAAACGGACCACACTGTAAGGATATTCAACCTCCCTGGCATGCCCCGATCATTTTTTGGCCCACAACACGCTCTGACCCCGGACCCACCCCTAAAACCGTGGGCTATAGCACACCAATTTTGACAAAAAATACCTCATTCACGTCGTTTTGCCCGTTTGTCCACCTAAATGGCCATGAAAATTTAAACGAACCATACTAGGATAATTCCCAACCTCTCTGGCATGCCCTGATCGATTGTCGTCCCACAGCACTCCCAGACCCATGGCCCACCCCCAAAAACATTGGCTATAGCACACTGATTTGTCCTAAAAATGCCCCGTTCGCGCCGTTTCGCCCGTTTAGCCACCCAAATGGCCATAAAAATTTAAACGGACCACACTGGGAAATACCTAATATCCCTGGCATGACCCGGTCGAATTTTGGCCCACAGCACACCCGGACCCCGGGTCCACCCCCAAAACCGTGGGCTATAGCACACTAATTTTGCCCGAAAATACCCCGTTTGTGCCGTTTCACTCGTTTGTCCGCCTAAATGGCCAAGAAAATTTAAACGAACTACACTTGGACTATTCCAAACTTCCATGGCACACCTCGATCTATTTTTAGCCCACAGAACGCCTGAACCTCGGGCCCACCCCCAAAACCGTGTGCTATAGCACACTGATTTGGACCGAAAATGCCTCGTTCACGCCGTTTGGCCTGTTTGTCCACCAAAATGGCCACAAAAATTTAGACAGATCATACTGGGATGATCTCCAACCTCCCTGGCACACCTCGAGAAAATTTCTTCCCACCGTATGGTCGGACCCTAGGTCCACCCCCGAAACCGTGGGCTATAGCACACCGATTTGGCCTAAAAATTCCCCGTTCGTGCAGTTTCACCAGTTTGTCCACCCAAATGGCCATAAAAATTTAAACGGACCCCATTAGTATGATCCCCAAGCTCCCTGTCATGCCCCCAGCAATTTTTGGCCCACAACACGCCCGGACCCTGGGCCCACCCCTGAAACCATGGGCTATAGCACACCAATTTGGCCTAAAAACACCCCGTTCCCACCGTTTTTCCTATTTGTCCAACCAAATAACCACGAAAATTTAAACGGACCACACTGGGATGATCCCCAACCACCCTGGCACGCCTCAATTGATTTTTGCCCCAGATCTCACTCAAAACCCAGGCCCACCCCCGAAACCTTGGGCTATAGCACTGCGATTTGGCCCAAAAATGTCCCGTTCGCACCGTTTACCCGTTTGTCCACACTAATGGCCATGAAAATGTAAACGAACCTTATTAGGATGATAACCAACCTCCCTGGCATGCCTCGGTCAATTTTTGGCCCACAGCACGTCCGGACCCCGGGCCCACCCCCAAAACTGTGGGTTATAGCTCACCTATTTGGCCCAAAAATGCCCCATTCGCACTGTTTCGCCCGTTTAGTCACCCAAATAGTCACAAAAATTTAAACGAACCACACTGGGACCATCCCCAACCTCCCTGGCATGCACCAGTTGATTTTCGGCCAATAGAACGATCGGAACCAGGGCCCACCCTTGAAATCGTGGGCTATAGCACACTGATTTGGCTCGAAAATGCCCTGTTCGTGCCGTTACGCCCGTTTGTCTATCCAAATGGCCAAAAAAATTTAAATGGATCACACTGGGACGATACCCAGCCTCCCTGTCATGCCCCGATCACTTTTGGTCCCACTGGAAGCCCGGACCCCGGGTCCACTCCCAGAACTGTGGGCTATAGCACACTGATTTGGCGCAAAAATGACCCATTCGCGCTATTTCGCCAGTTTGTCCACCCAAATGACCACCAAAATGTAAACGTATCACACTAGGACAATCTCCAACCTCCCTGTCATGCCCCGTTGATTTTTAGCCCATAGCACAACCGGACCCAGGGCCCAACCTCGAAACTGTGGGCTAAAGAACACCGATTTGGCTCGAAAATACCTCATTTGCGCTGTTTCGCCCGTTTGTCCACCCGACTATCCATGAAAATTTAAACGGACCATACTGTGATAATCCCCAACCTCCCGAACCCACTCCCAAAACTGTGGGCTATAGCACACCGATTTGGCTAAAAAATGACCAGTTCACGCCGTTTCGCTCGTTTGTCGACCGAAATGACCACGAAAAATTAAACGTACTATACTGGGATGATCCCCAACCTCCCTGGCATGCTCCAATCAATTTTTGGCACACAACACATCCGAATATCGTGCCCACCCTCAAAACCGTAGGCTATAGCACACCGATTTGGCCCAAAAATGCCTCGTTCGTGCTATTTCGCCCGTTTGTCCTCCCAAATGACCACAAAAGTTTAAACGGACCACACTAGATGATCCCCAACCTCCCTGGCACGCCCTGGTCAATTCTCAGCCCACAGTACGCTTGGACCCCGAGCTCACCACCGAAACCGTAAGTTATAGTACTTTGATTTAGCCCAAAAATGCCCCATTCGCATCGTTTCTCACGTTTGTCCACCCAAATGGCCAAGAAAATTTAAACAGACTACACTGAGACCATCCCCAACCTCCCTGACATGCCTCAGTCAATTTTTAGCCAACAGCACGCCCTGACCCCGGGCGCACCCCTAAAACCGTGGGCTATAGCACATCAATTGGCTCAAAAATGTCTCGTTTGCGCCGTTTCGCCTATTTGTCCACCCAAATGGCCACAAAAATTTAAATGGGCCATACCAGGATGATCCCCAATCTCCCTGGCATGCCCCGATCAATTTTCAGCAAACATCACGCCCAAACCCGAGCGCACCACCGAAACTATGGTCTATAATACATCGATTTGGCTTGTAAACGCCTTGTTCGAGCCGTTTCGCCCGTTTGTACACCCAAATGGCCACGAAAATTAAAACAGACCATACTGGGATGATCACCAACCTCCCTGTCTTGCCCCAGTTGATGTTTGGTCCACAGCACGCCCGGACCCCGGGCCAACCCCCAAAACCGTGAGCTATAGCACACCGATTTGACCTGAAAATGCCCCGTTCACGCTGTTTCGCCCGTTTGTATACTTAAATGACCACAATAATTTAAACGGACCATACTAGGATGATGCCCAACCTCCCTGGCATGCCCCGGTCAATTTTTTACCAATATCACGCCCATACCCTGGGCCTACCACTGAAAGCATGGGCTATAGCAAACCGATTGGGCCTAAAAATGCCCCATTCGCGCCGTTTCACCCGTTTCTCCACCCAAATAGCCACGAAAATTTAAATGGACCATACTGGGATGACCCCAAACCTCCTTGACATGCCCCGGTAGATTTTTGGTTTACAGCACGCCCGATCCTTGGGCCCACCCCCGAAATAGTGAGCTATAAAACACCGATTTGGCCTGAAAATGCCCCGTTCAAACCGTTTCACCCGTTTGTCCACCCAAATAGCCATGAAAATTTAAGCGGACCAGAATGGGAAGATCCCTAACCTCCCTTCTATGCCCCAATCGATTTTTATCCTTTAGTACACCCTGACCCTGGGTGCACCCCTAAAACTGTGGGCTATAGCACACTAATTTAGCCTATAAATGCCCCGTTCATGCTGTTTCACCCATTTGTCCACCCAAATGGCCATAAGAATTTAAATATACCATATTGGGATGATCCCAACCTCCCTGGAATACCCCGGTCAATTTTTGGATAATTTCACGCTCGGACCCCGGGCCCACCACCAAAACCGTGGGCTATAGCACACCGATTTTTCCTGAAAATGCCCCGTTCATGCCGTTTTACCCGTTTGTGCACCCAAATGGCCAAAAAATATTAAACGTACCACACTAGGATGATCCCCATGATCCCTGGCACGCCCCAATCGATTTTTGGTCCTCAGCACGCCCGGACCCCGGGCCCACCCCTAAAATTGTGGGCTATAGAACATCGATTAAACTCGAAAATGCCCCACTCATGTTGTTTTTCCCGTTTGTCCACCCAAATGGCCATGAAAATTTAAACGGACAACACTGGGATGATCCCCAACCTCCCTGGCATGCCCCGATCAATTTTTCGTCCATAGCATGCCCGAACCCCGAGCCCACCCTCGAAACCGTGGGCTATAGCACATTGATTTGGCTAGAAAATGCCCCGTTCGCACCGTTTTTCCCGTTTGTCCACCCAAATGGCCACAAAATTTTAAACGAACTATACTAGGATGATCCCCAACCTCCCTGGCATGCCCCGATCGATTGTCGGCCCACTACATGCCCGAACCCGGGCCCACCGCCAAAACTATGGGCTATAGCATACTGATTTGGCCCAAAAATGCCCTGTTCGTGCCGTTTCGCCCGGTTGTCCACACAAATGGCCAAGAAAATTTAAACGGACCATACTAGGATGATCCCCAACCTTCCTGGTATGCCCAAGTTAATTTTCCACCCATAACACGCCCAAACACTGGGCCCACCACCAAAACTATGGGTTATAGCTCACCGATTTATCCCAAAAATGCCTCGATCGCGCTGTTTCGCCCGTTTGTCCACTCAAATGGTCACGAAAATTTAAACGAACCACACTGGGATGATACCCAACCTCCCTGGCATGCCCCGGTTGATTTAAAGGCACAAAGCACGCTTGGACCCCGGCCCCAACCCCGAAACCCTAGGCTATAGCACACTGATTTAGCCCAAAAATGTCTCGTTCGCGCTGCTTTGCCCGTTTGTCCACCCAAATGGCCACGCAAATTAAAACGGACCATACTAGGAAGATCCCAATCTCTTCGGCATACCTCGATAGATTTTTGGCCCACAGCACGCCCGGACCCTGGGCCTACCCTCGAAATCGTGGGCTAAACCACATCGAATTATCTAGAAAATGCCTCATTCATGCCGTTTCACCCGTTTGTCCACCCAAATGGCCACGAAAATTTAAACGGACCATACTGGGAAGATCCCCAACCTCCCTAGCATGCCCAGTAAATTTTTTACCCACAACACAACCAAAATCTGGGCCCACCCCTGAAACCGTGGACTATAGCACACCAATTTAGCCCAAAAATACCCTATTCACGCTGTTTCGCCCGTTAGTCCACACAAATGGCCACGAAAATTTAAACGGACCATACTGAGAGGATCCCAACCTCTCTGGCACTCCTTAGTCAATTTTTGTCCCACAGTACGCTCGGACCTCGGACCCACCCCCAAAACCGTTGGCTAAAGCACACCGATTTGGCCCAAAAATACCCCGTTCACGCCGTTTCGCCCGTTTGTCCGCCCAAATGGTCAGGTAAATTTAAACGGACCATACTAAGATGATCCCCTACCTCCCTAACATGCCCTGATCGATTTTTTTCCCAAAAAATTCCAGTACACAGGGGCCATCCATGAAACCGTGGGCTATAGCACACTGATTTGGCCTAAAAATGCCCCATTCGTGCCGTTTCACCCATTTGTTAACCCAAATATCCACGAAAATTTAAACAGACCACACTGGGACGATCCCCAACCTCCCTGGCATAACCTGGTTGATTTTCTTCCTACAACATGCCCGAACATCGAGTACACTCCCGAAACCGTGGGCTATAGCACAATGATTTGGCCAAAAAATGTCCCGTTCACGCCGTTTCACCCGTTTGTCCACCCAAATGGCCACAAAAATTTAAACTAATCCCACTGGGACGATCCCCAACCTCCCTGGTACTCCCTGACCAATTTTTGACCCACAACATACCCAGGCCCACCCACAAAACTGTGGGCTATAGCACACCGATATGGCCCTAAAATGCCCCATTCACGCCGTTTGGCCCATTTGTCCACTCAACTAGCCACGAAAATTTCAACGGGACTCACTGGGACGATCCCCAACCAACCTGGCATGCCCCAATCGATTTTTATCCCATATCACGCTTGGACCCCGAGCCCACCCCAAAAACCCTAGGCTATAGCACATCGATTTGGCACGAAAATGCCCCGTTCGCACCGTTCGCCCGTTTATCCACCCTAATGGATAAAAAAATTTAAAAGGACCACACTAGGATGATCCCCGACCTCCATGGCATGCCTCGATCAATTTTTGGACCACAGCACACCCGGACCCTATGCCCACCCCCAAAACTATGTGTTATAGCTCACCGATTTGGCCCGAAAAATGCCCCGTTCATGCCATTTCGCCCGTTGGTCCACCCAAATGGCCACGAAAGTTTAAACGAACCATACTGGGATAATCCCCAACCTCCCTGGAATGCTCCGATCGATTATTATCCCACAACACGCTCGTACCCCTGGCCCACCACCGAAACCATGGACTATAACACACCGATTTGGCCCAAAAATGCCTCATTCGCACCGTTTTTCCCGTTAGGACCATACTGGGATGATCCCCAACCTCTTGGGCATGCCCCGATCGATTTTTCTTCCACAGCAAGCCCGGACCCCGGGCCTACCCCCAAAATCGTGGCCTATAGTACACCGATTTGTCCCAAAAATGCCCCGTTCGCGCCGTTTCGCCCTTCTGTCCACCCAAATAGCCATTAAAACTTAACCCAACCACAATGGGATGATATTCAACCTCCCTAGCACGCGTCAATCGATTTTTAGCCCACAGCACGCCCGAACTCTGGGCCTACCCCCAAAACCGTGGGCTATAGCACATTGATATGGCCTGAAAATGCCTCGTTCGCACATTTTTGCCCGTTTATCTACCCAAAAGGCCATGAAAATTTAAACGGACCATACTGAGATGATCCTCAACCTCCCTGTCACACCCCGATTGATTTTTGGACCACAACAGGCTCAGATTCTGGACCCATCCCCGAGACCGTGGGCTATAACACACTAATTTTACCTAAAAACATCCCGTTCGCGCCGTTTTGCCTATTTGTCCTCCCAAATGGCGACAAAAATTTAAAATTACCAAACTGGGATGATCCCCAACCTCCTTGGCATGGCCCAGTCAATTTTTGGCCCACAGAACGCCCGAACCCCTAGCCCACCCCCGAAACCGTGGGCTATAGCACACTAATTTGGCACGAACATGCCCCGTTTCGCCCGTTTGTCCACACTCGGACGATCCCCAACCTCCCTGGCATGCCCCGGGCAATTTTTCGCCCTACAGTATACCCAGAACTTAGGCCCACCCATAAAACCATGGGCTATATCACACCGATTTGACCAGAAAATGCCACGTTCGCGTTATTTTGCCCGTTTGTCCACCCAAATTGCTAGGAAAATTTAAATGGTCCCCGCTGGGATCATCCCAAACCTCTCTGGCACTCCCCAGGCAATATTTGGCCCACAACATGCCCAGACCCCAGGCCCACCCCCAAAACCGTGGGCTACAACACACCGATTTGGCCCGAAAATGCCCCGTTCGCCCCGTTTCGCCAATTTATCCACCCAAATAGCGAAAAAAATTTAAAAGGACCATACTGAGATGATCCACATCATCCTTGGCATATCCCAATCGATTTTCGTACTACGTCACACCTGGACCCCAGGCCCACCCCCGAAACCATGGGCTATAGCGCACCGATTTAGCCTAAAAATGCCCCATTCACGCCGTTTCACCCTTTTGTCTACCCAAATGGCCACCAAAATATAAACGAACTATACTGGGATGATCCCCAACCTTCCTAACATGCCTCAGTCAATTTTTGGCCCACAGTACAGTCGGACCCCGGGACCACCCCCAAAACCGGGGGATATAGTACATTGATATGGCTCGAAAAATGCCCCGTTCACGCTGTTTCACCCATTTGCCTACCCAAAAGGCCACAGAAATTTAAACGGACCACACTAAGATGATCACCAACCTTCCTGGCATGCCCTGGTCAATTTTTAGCCCAAAATACACCCGGACCCGAGGCCCACCCCCAAAACATGGGCTATAGCACACCGATTTGTCTGAAAAAAGTCCCATTCGATCTGTTTTACCCATTTGAACACCCAAATGGCCACAAAAATTTAAACAAACTACACTGGGATGATCCCAACCTCCCTAGCATGCCCCATTCAATTTTCGGTCCACAGCATGCTCGGACCTCTAGCCCACCACCGAAACTGTGGGCTATAGCACACCGATTTGGCCAGAAAATGCCCCATTCGCGCCGTTTCACCCATTTGTCCACCCAAATAGCAAAAAAATTTAAACAGACCATACTGCGATGATCCCCAACCAACCTGGGATGCCCCAGTCGATTTTTGCCCCACATCACGCTCAGACCCCGGGCCCAGCCCCAAAACCGTGGGCTATAGCACACCGATTTAGTCTGAAAATGCCCCTTTCCCACCGCTTTGCTCGATTGTCCACCCAAATAGCCACGAAAATTTAAACAGGCCACAGTGGGATGATCCCCAACCTCCCTGGAATGCCTCGGTTAATTTTTGGCCTATAACACGCTTAGACAACTGTCCCACCACCAAAACCATTGGCTATAACACACTGATTTGGCCCGAACATTCCCCGTTTGTACCGTTTTTCCCGTTTATCCACCCAAATGACCACGAAAATTCAAATGGACCATAATGGGAGGATCCCCAACCTCCCTGGAATTCCTCGATCAATTTTAGTCCCACAACACGCCCGGACCCCGAGCCCACCCCCAAAACAATGGGCTATAGCACACCGATTTGGCCCAAAATACCTCATTCACACCGTTTTTCCCTTTTGTCCACCCAAATAGCCACAAAAACTTAAAAGGACAACACTGGGACGATCCCCAAACTCCCTGGCATAGCTCGATCAATATTTGGCCCGCAGCACGCCTGGACCACGGGCCCACTTCAAAAACCGTGGACTACATCACACTGATATGGCCCAAAAAAGTTCCATTCGTGTTGTTTCGCCTGTTTGTACACCCAAATGGCCACGAAAATTTAAATAAACCACACTGGGATGATCCTAACCTTCCTGGCATATCCTAGTCAATTGTTGACCCATAGCACGCCCGGACCCCGGGCCATCCCTGAAACCGTGGGATATAGCACACTGATTTGGCCCGATTATGCCCCGTTTTGCCTGTTCGTCCACCCAAATAGCCATAAAAATTTACACAGACCATACTAGGATGATCCCCAACCTCCCTGGCATGCCTCAATCAATTTTCGGCCTACAGGACACCCAGAACCGGGCCCACCCCCAAAACCGTGGGCTATAGCACACAAATTTATCCCGAAAATGCTGCGTTTGCATGGTTTCGCTTGCTGGTCCACTAAAATGTCCATGGATATTTAAACAGACAATACAGGGATGATTCCCAACCTCCCTGATTTACCCCGGTCAATTTTTGGCCCACAACACGCTCGGACCCTTCGCCCACTACCGCAACCGTGGTCTATAGCTCACCGATTTTTCCTGAAAATGCCCCGTTCACGCCGTTTCACCCGTTTGTCCACCCAAATGGCCATAAAAATTTAAATGAACCATACTGGGATGATCCTCAACCTCTCTGGCATGCCCCGATCGATTTTTGGCTCACAACACGCTCAGACCCTGGGCCCATCCCCAAAATTGTGGGTGATATAACACACTTATTTGGATCGAAAATGCCCTCATTCGCGCTGTTTCGCCCATTTGTCCACCCAAATGGCCATGAAAATTTAAATAGACCACACTACGACAATTCTCATTGCCCCTGGCATGCACTGGTTGATTTATGACCCACAGCACGCCCGTACCCCGGGCCCACGCCCAAAACTGTGAGCAATAACACAACTAATTTGACCAAAAAATGCCTCGTTCCTATCATTTTGCCAGTTTATCCGCCCAAATAGCCATGAAAATTTAAACAAACCACACTGTGATGATCCCCAAACTCCCTGGCATGCCCCGATCGATTTTCGGTCCTTAGCTTGCTTGGACCCTAGACCCACCCCCAGGACCGTGGGCTATAGCACACAAATTTGGCCAGAAAATGCCCCATTCGCGCCGTTTTACCCGTTTGTCAACCCTAAAGGCTATGAAAATTTAAACGAAACACACTGGGATGATCCAACCTCCCTGGCACACCCCGGTCAATTTTTAGCCCACAACACGCTCGTACCCCATCTCGACCCCCTAAAACTGTTGTCTATAGCACACCGATTTGGCCCGAAATATTCCCGTTCGCACCGTTTCGCCCGTTTGTCCACCCAAATGGCCACAAAAAATTAAACGGACCATACTGGGATGATCCTTAACCTCCCTGGCATGCCTCAGTTGATCTTTGACCCACAGCACACCCGGACCCAGGGCCCACCCCTTGAAACCGTGGGCTATAGCACACTGATTTGGCCCGAATATGCCCCATTTTGCCCGTTTGTCCACCCAAATTGCTAGGAAAATTTAAAAGGACCCTACTGGGATTATCCCTAACCTCTCTGGCACGCCCCAGACAATTTTTGGCACATAGCATGCCCAGACCCCAGGACCACCCCCAAAATTGTGGGCTACAACACACCGATTTGGCCCGAAAATGCCCCGTTCGACCCATTTCGCCCGTTTATCCACCCAAATAGCTAAAAAAATTTAAACAGACCACACTGGGATGATACCCAACATCCCTGACATGACCTGATCAATTTTCGTACAACAGCACGCCTGGACCCCAGGCCCACCCCTAAAATCGTGGGCTATAGCACACCGATTTAGTCTAGAAATGCCCCATTCACGTTGTTTTGCCCTTTTGTCCACCCAAATGGCCATGAAAACATAAACGGACCACACTGGGATGATCCCCAAACTCGCTGGCATGCCTCGGTCAATTATTGGCCCACAGCACACTCAGATCCTGGGCCCACCCCCAAAACCATGGGATATAGTTCACTGATAAGGCTCAAAAATGCCCCGTTCGCGCCGTTTTGCCCGTTTGCCCACCCAAAAGGCAACAAAAAATTAAACGGGACCACATTAGGATGATCACAAACCTCCCTGGAATGCGTCGATTAATTTTTAGCCCACAACACACCCGGACCCGAGGCCCACTCCCAAAACCATGGGCTATAGCACACCAATTTGGCTCGAAAAATTTCCATTCATTCTGTTTTACTCGTTCGTACACCCAAATGGCCAAAAAAATTTAAACGGACCACACTGGGATAATCCCAACCTCCCTAGCATGCCCCGTTTGATTTTCAGCCCACAGCACGCTCGGACCCCTAACCCCCACCAAAACAGTGGGCTATAGCACACCTATTTGTCCAGAAAATGCCCCGTTCGTGCCGTTTGGACCATTTGTCCACCCAAATAGCACAAAAATTTAAACAGACCACACTGGACGATCCCCAACTACCCTGGGATGCCCCAGTCGATTTTTTCCCCATATCACGCTCGGGCCCCGGGCCCACCCCCAAAACTGAGGGCTATAGCACACCGATTAAGTCCAAAAATACTCCATTCCCACTGCTTCGCCCGTTTGTCCACTCAAATGGCCATAAAAATTTAAACGGACCACAGTGAGATGATCCCCAACCTCCTTGGAATGCCCCGGTTGATTTTCGGCCTACAACACGCTCAGACAGCTGGTCCACCACCAAAACCATTAGCTATAACACACCGATTTAGCCCGAACATGCCCCGTTTATGCCGTTTCGCCCGTTTATCCACCTAAATGGCCACAAAAATTAAAACGGACTATACTGGGAGGATCTTCAACCTCCCTCGCATTCCCCGATCAATTTTAGTCCCATAACATGCCCGAAACCTGAGCCCACCTCTAAAAAAGTGGGCTATAGCACACCGATTTGGCCCAAAATACCTTATTCACGCCGTTTTGCCCTTTTGTCCACCCAAATAGCCACGAAAACTAAAACGGACTACACTGGGTCGCTCCCCAACCTCCCTGGCACACCTCGGTCAATTTTTGGCCTGCAGCACACCTGGACCACGGGCCAACTTCCAAAACCGTGGGCTACAACACACTAATATGGCCCGAAAAAGTTCCATTCGCGCTGTTTCAGCCGTCTGTACACCCAAATGGCCACAAAAATTTAAATAAACCATACTAGGATGATCCCCAACCTTCCTGGCATGCCCTAGTCAATTTCTGGCCTAAAGCACGCCCGAATCCCGGGCCCATCCCTGAATCCGTGGGATATAACACACCGATTTGGCCCGATTATGCTCCATTTTGCCTGTTTGTCCACCCAAATAGCGACAAAAATTTAAACAAACTACACTGGGATGATCCTCAATCTCCCTGGCATGCCTCAATTGAATTTTGGCCCACAGGACGCCCAGAACTTGGCCCACCCCCAAAACCGTGGGCTATAACACTCAAACTTGGCCCGAAAATGCTCCGTTCGCGCCATTACGCCTGCTAGTCCACTAAACTATCCACAAAAATTTAAACGGATGACACTGGGACGATCCCCAACCTCCCTGGCGTGCCACGGTTGATTTTCAACCCACAACACGCTCGGACCCTTGGCCCACCACCAAAACCGTGGGCTATGGCTCACCGATTTTTCCCGAAAATGCCCCGTTCACGCCATTTTGTCCGTTTGTCCACCTAAATGGCCATAAAAATTTAAACGAACCATAATGAAATGATCCCCAACCTCTCTGGCATGCCGCCGGTCAATTTTTGGCTCACAGCACGCCCAAACCCCTGGCTCATCCCCAAAACTGTGGGCGATATAACACATAGATTTGGATAAAAAATGCCCTCGTTCGCACTGTTTCACCCGTTTGTCCACCCAAATGGCTAGGAAAATTTAAACAGACCATACTACGACGATTCTCAATTCCCCTGGCACGCAATGGTTGATTTATGGCCCACATCACGCTCGTACCCCAGGCCCATGCCCAAAACTGTGAGCAACAACATACCGATTTGACCAAAAAATACCTCATTCGCATCGTTTTGTCCGTTTATCCACCCAAATGATCATGAAAATTTAAACGGACAACACTGTGACGATCCTAAACTCCCTGGAATGCCCCGATCGATTTTTGATCCACATCTTGCTCGAACCCCGGGCCCACCCCCAGAATCGTAGGTATAGCATACCGATTTGGCCAGAAAATGCCCCATTCGTGCCGTTTTGCCCGTTTGTCCACCCTAAAGGCAATGAAAATTTAAACGGACCACTGGGATGATCCCAACCTCCCTGGCACACCCTAATCAATTTTTGGCCCACAGCACGCTCGTTCCCCGGGCTGACCCCCAAAAACTGTTGGCTATAGCACACCGATTTGGTCTGAAATTATCCCGTTCGTATCGTTTCGCCCGTTTGTCCACCCAAATAGCCACAAAGATTAAAACGGACAATAATGGGATGATCCTTAACCTCCCTAGCATGCCCCAGTTAATTTTCGGCCCACAGCACGCCCGGACCTTGGGCCCACCCTCGAAATAGTTGGCTATAGCACACTGATTTGGCCTGAATATGCCCCGTTTCGCCCGTTTGTCCCCAAAATAGCCATTAAAATTTAAACAGACCACACTGGTATGATCCAAACTTTCCTAGAACACCTCGGGTGATTTTTTGCCCACAACATACCCCGACCTCGGTCCCACCCCCAAAACTATAGGCTATAACCCACTGATATGGCCCAAAAATGCCCCATTCGCACCGTTTTGCCTGTTTGTCCACCCAAAAGGACACAAAAATTTAAACGAACCATAATGGGATGACCCCCAACCACCCTGGCACACCTCAGTCAATTTTCAGCCCACAGCTCGCCCGGACCCCCGACCCACCCCCAAAACCGTGGGCTATAACTTACCGATTTGGCCCGAAAATGCCCCGTTTGCACCGTTTCGCCCGTTTGTCCATACAAATGGCCACAAAAATTTAAACGGGCCACACTGGGATGATCTCCAACCTTCTTGTCATGCCCTGTTCGATTTTCAACACACAACACATCCGAACCTGGGGCCCACCCCTGAAATCGTGGGCTATAGAACACCAATTTGGCCCAAAAATGCATCGTTCATGCTGTTTCGCCCGTTTGTACACCCAAATGGCCACGAAAATTTAAAATATGACACTGGGATGATCCGAAATCTCCCTGGCATGCCCCAGTCGATTTTCGGCCCACAACACGCCCGAACCCTAGGCCCCATCCCCAAAACCGTGGGCTATACCACATCAATTTAGCCCAAAAATGCCCCATTCGTGCTGTTTCGCCCGTTTGTCTACCCAAATAGCCACAAAAATTTAAACAGACCATACTGGGACGATCTCCAACCTCCCTAGCATGCCTTAGTTGATTTTTCACCCACAGAACGGCCGGACCCTGAGCCCACCTCCAATATTGTGGGTTATAGCACACCGATTTGGCTTAAAAATTCCCTAATTCATGTCGTTTCGCCCGTTTGTCCACCCAAATAGACACAAAAATTTAAATGGACCATACTGGAATAATCCCTAACCTCCCTGGCGCTCCCCAATCATTTTTTTCCCAACATCACGCCCAGATCCCAGGCACACCCCCAAAACCGCAGGCTATAGCACACCAATTTAGCCCGAAAATGCCCCGTACCGTTTCGCCCGGTTGACCACCCAAATGGCCATGAAAATTTAAATGGACCACTAAAATGCCCCATTAGTACCATTCGTACTGGTCAATTTTTGGCCCACAGCACACCCGGACCCTATGCCCACCTCCAAAGCCGTGGGCTATAGCACACCGATTTGTCCCGAAAATGCCCCGTTCCGCCCGTTTATCCACCCAAATGGCCAAAACAATTTAAATAGACCACACCGGGATGATACCCAACCTTCCTGACATGCCATGATTAATTTTTGGCCCACAGTACGCCCGGACCCTGGGCCCACCCCAAAAACCGTGGGCTATAGCACATCGATTTGGCCCGAAAATGCCCCGTTTGTGCCGTTTCACCCGTTTGTCCACCCAAATAGCCATAAAAATTTAAACCAACAACACTGGGACGATCCCCAACTTCCCTGACATGCCCCGGTCGATTTTTGGCCCACAGAATGCCCCGACCTCGGGCCCACCCCCAAAACCGTGGGCTATAACACACTGATATGGCCCAAAAGTGCCCCATTCGCACCGTTTCGCTTGTTTGTCCACCCAAAAGGCCACAAAAATTTAAACGAACAACACTGGATAACCCCCAACCACCCTAGCATACCCTAGTCAATTTTTGGTCCACATTACACCCGTACCCCGGGCCCACCCCCGAAACCATGGACTATAGCACATCGATTTAGCCCGAAAATGTCCCGTTCGTGCCTTTTCACCCTTTTGTGGACCCAAATGGCCACGAAAATTTAAACAGACACACTAAGATGATCCCCAACCTCCCTGGCTCGGACCCCGGGTCCACCCCCAAAATCGTGCGATATAGCACACCGATTTAGCCTGAATATGCCCCATTTTGCTCGTTTGTCCACCTAAATAGCCACAAAAATTTAAACAGACCATATTGGGATGATCCCCAATCTCTATGGCATGCCTCGGGTGATTTTTGGCCCACAGTACGCCCGAACCCCGGGCCAACTTCCGAAACCGTAGGCTATAGCATACTAATTTGGCCTAAAAATTCCCCGTTCGTGCCGTTTCTCTCGTTTCTCCACCTAAATGGCCCCAAAATTTAAACAGACCATACTGGGACGATCCCCAACCTCCCTGGGATGCCCCAGTCAATTTTCGGCCGACAACTCACCTGGACTCCCGACCCACCCCCAAAACTGTGGACTATAGCATATCGATTTATCTCGAAAATGCCCCGTTCGCGCCGTTTAGCCCATTTGTCCACCCAAATGGCCACAAAATTTAAGCGGACCATACTGGATCAATCCAAAACCTCGCTGGCATGCCCCAGTCAATTTTTGGACTACAGTACACCCGAACCCCGGGCCCACCCCCAAAACTGTGGCCTATAATACACCGATTTGGCTCAAAAATTCCCTGATCGCACCGTTTTGCCCGTTTGTCCACCCAAATGGCCATAAAAATTTAAACAGATCATACTTGGACACTCCCCAACCTCCTTGGCATGCCTCCGATCGATTTTTGATCCACAGAAAACCCGGACCCCGGGCCCCACCCTCAAAACTCTGGGCTATAACAAACTGATTTTGCCAAAAAATGCCTCATTCACATCGTTTCTCCAATTTATCCCCCCAAATGGCTATAAAAATTTAAACGGACCACACTGGGATGATCCCCCAACCTCCCTTGCATACCTCGGTCAATTTTTAGTCCACAGAACGGCCGAACCTTGGGCCACAACCAAAACCGTGGGCAATAGCACACCAATTTAGCCCAAAAATGCATCGTTTGCACCGTTTCACCTATTTGTCCACCCAAATGGCCACAAAAATTTAAACGGACCCCACTGGGATGATCCCCAACTTCCCTGGCATGCCCCGGGCGATTTTTAGTTGACAGCACGCCCGAACCCTGGGCCCATCACCTAAACTTGTGGGCTATAGCACATTGATTTGGCCTGAAAAATCCCCGTTCACGCCGTTTCGCCCGTTTGTCTACAAAATAGACACAAATATTTAAACAAACCATACTGGGACGATCCCCAACCACCCTGGCACTTCCCAATCGATTTTTTCCCCACAACACGCTCGCACCCCGGGTCCACCCCTAAAACCGTGGGCTATAGGACACCGATTTGGCCCTAAAATATCCCGTTCGCACCATTTCGCCTATTTGACCACCCAAATGGCCTTGAAAACTTAAATGGACCACACTGGGATATTCCCTAACCTTCCTGGAAAGCCCCGGTCATTTTTTGGCCCACAGCACGCCTGGACCCCGGGTCCACCTCCAAAACTATGGGTTATAGCACACCGATTTGGTCTAAAAATGCCCCGTTCACATCGTTTTGCCCATTTGTCCACCGACAACACGCCCGAACCCTGGGCCCACCCCTGAAACCGTAGGCTAAAGCACACCGATTTGGCTCAAAATTACCCCATTTGTGATGATTTGTCCCTTTTGTACACCCTGGCATGCCCTGGTCGATTTTAGGCCCACAGCACAACTGAAACTAGGGCCCACCCTTGAAACTGTGGTCTATAGAACACCGATTTGGCCTGAAAACACCCCGTTCGCGCCGTTTCGCCCTTTTGTCTGCCTAAATGGCCACGAAAATTTAAACGGACCACACTGAGATGATACCCAACCTCCCTGGCATGCCCGCGGTCAATTTTCGGCCCACAACAAGCCCAGACCACAGGCACACTCTAAAAATCGTAGGCTATAGCACACTGATTTGGCCCAATAATGCCCCATTTGCGCTGTTTCGCCGGTTTGTCCACCCAAATGGCCACAAAAATTTGAACGGACCACACTAGGATAATCCCCAATTTCCCTGGAATGTCTCGATCGATTTTCAACCCGTAGTACACCCAGACCTCAAACCCACACTCGAAACCATGGCCTATAGCACACCGATTTGGCCAGAAAATGCCCCGTTCATGCCATTTTGCTCGTTTGTCCATGCAAATGGCCACAAAAATTTAAACGGACAAAACTGGGATGATCCCCAACCTCCCTGGCATGACTAGGTGAATTTTTGGCCCACATCATACCCGGACCCCGAGCCCACCACTGAAACCGTGGGCTATAGCACACTGATTTGACCCAAAAATGCCCAGCTCGCACCGTTTCACCCGTTTATCCACCCAAATGGCCACAAAAATTTAATCGGATCACACTGGGACGATCCCAACTTCCTTGCCATGCCCAGTTAATTTTCAGACCACA